>VZRW01004512.1:53689-70757 GCA_013398125.1 Aegotheles bennettii | reverse complement strand
GCTCTCTACAACTCCCTGTAAGGAGGTTGTAGTGAGGCAGGGGTCGGTCTCTTCTGCCATGCCCATTGTGAAAGGACAAGAGGAAACGGCTTTAAATTGCACCAGGGGAGATTCAGATTGAACATTAGGAAAAATTTCCTCACTGCATGGGTGATTGGGTATTGGAATGGGTTGCCCAGGGAGGTGGTGGAGTCACCACCCCTGGGGGTGTTCGAGAGGCATCTGGATGTGGCACTGGGTGATGTGGGTTAGTGGTGATGTAGGTAGGTGGTTGGACTGGATGATCTTGAAGGTCTCTTCCAACCTCAATGATTCTATGATTCTAAGCATCAAAAAGCTTTGCAAGAGTGTCATGTGTCAGCTCCCTGCAGAAACAAAACCCAGGAGTGATTTCAGGGACAGTTCACTCCTGGGATCCCCTCCAAGCAGGGGGGCAGCCAGGACATATGGCCCCCAGGACAAATCCAGGGCTAAGTGCCACATACAATGGATGCAGTGAACCCGCTCCAAAGGAAAAACAGAAGCCTGTGACTGGGAACACAACTACTCTGCACCACCTCAGCTAGTGGTCAGTAGTTACCCCCTAGAACAGATGCATTTAGCAAGAGAATGTACATTATCTCTCACCAGATGCAGGATAGTCTAGGTTTAAGTATCATAGAACTTAATTTCAACTTTGTCTGCAGTGCTTACTGGATGTTCATCATCAAATATTGTGAGTACACAATACACTAATCCTGTTACCCCTTCCAAAAACACGATACCCTGACCAGAAACCTAGGAGAAAGCATAAAATGCAAACAGGCACCCAGAGACTCAATCACTGTCTTCAGCATTAGGAAGTTTCTTTCCTGATCTAATCCAATTCTCTACCACTGCTTTGTAAAGCCTTTCATTTCTACTCGAGCAGGTTCACACCAAAATAGGATTTGCAGCAGTTTGCTTAAGGAGGACTCAAACCACACCTGAAAAAAATTAGAACTAAGATGCTTGTCTCAAGATTCAAAGGGGTTAATCAGCTAAAATGATGACAAAGCAGAAAGGACTTGCAGTTTATTTGTAATAGGGATGCAGGGTAAGGATACAAATATGGAGTTTGAGCTGTCTCCTTCAGAGAGAAATGGAAAATGTCAGAAAAAACAGCTGAAGTGTTTGTATAAAAATGCCAGAAACATGGTAACACTGATAGGAGAGTGAACAATAACATGGCATGCTGATCTGGACATTCTATAAATGAATGGTTATATATTATTTAACAAAAATATAAAAAATAAGAAGGTACTTGAGGAGTGGCTGACACAGCAGAAGGCTGTGCTGCCATTCAGCAAGACCTGTACAGTGTTGGGCAGAGAAGAACCTTCTGAAGTTCAACAAGGACAAGTGTCGAGTCCTGCACCTGGGGAGGAATAACCCCTGGCACCAGGACAGGTTAGGGGTTGACCTGTTGGAAAGCAGCTCTGGGGAGAAGGACTTGGGAGTCCTGAGGGACAAGAAGTTGACCATGAGCCAGCAAAGTGCCCTTGTGGCCAAGAAGGCCAATGGCATCCTGGGGTGCATTAAGAAGAATGTGGCCAGCAGGTCGAGGGAGGTTCTCCTTCCCCTCTATTCTGCCCTGGTGAGGTCACCTCTGAAGTGCTGTGTCCAGTTTTGGGCTCCCCAGTTGAAGACAGACAAGGGACTACTGGAGAGAGTCTAGCAGAGGGCTGAGTATGATTAGGGGGCTGGAGCACCTCTCTTATGAGTAAAGTCTGAGAGACCTGAGGCTATTCAGCCTGGAGAAGAAAAGACTGAGGGGGGATCTTATCAATGCTTATAAATATCTGAAGGGTGGGTGCCAAGAGGATGGGGTCAGACTCTTCTCAGTGGTGCCCAGTGACAGGACAAGGGGCAATGGACATAAACTGGAACACAGGAAGTTCCATCTGAACATGTGGAAACCTTCTTTACCTTGAGGGTGGCAGAGCACTGGGACAGGCTGCCCAGAGAGGTTGTGAAGTCTCCTTCTCTGGAGACATTCAAAACCCGCCTGGATGTGATCCTGTGTCACCTGCTCTGGGTGAACCTGCTTTAGCAGGGGGGCTGGGACTAGATGATCTCCAGAGGTGCCTTCCAATCCCCACCATTCTATGATTGAGTGCTGCCAAGAAATAAGCTGGCTGTAGCAATTCCTTAACTGGAGTGAGCCACCCACAGAGTCAAAATTCTCTGCCTCCAAAAAAAGTAATATTCATCATCCCAAATGGAGTCTGGCTCTTCTTTCCCTCCTCACCCTCCCCATTTCAATGCTTGGGGACTGCAATGAGCTTCCAGGAGCTAGAGGAGGGACTTCTCCCAGTGGCATAGAAAGCTCTTCAATCTCTGCATGAATGGGTCTTCCCCTAGGATTATTAATGGCCTTCCCACCAACTACGCAAAAAAACCCTGGTAAGTACTTCAGACTAGTATGAGAGTGAAATTAATCTCATCCAAATATACCCATCTAACTGTTTCAGTGAGATGAGGTGTTGGCACTTCTCTGTCAGCACTGATTTTTCTTGGGCGTCTCTGGTTCAAGGTAAGCATCTATCAATCGTTTCACCAGTCTGCAGCTGAGCAGAGCAGCTCAGCAACAGTGTTGAACTGGAAACAAGTTAAGATCACAGTATTTATGTATTATCAGGGTATGAGGTGACGTTTTCAGCTGTCCTCCATAGCAGGTTCATGTAAAAGGAAAAGCAAAGCAATTCTGTGGGACACCACAGAAGATCTGTTAACAAGAATTATCAGAGCTCTGCACACAACCGAAGAGATCTGATCTAGCAGGACTTTCATTGCCTTTGAACAGAGCAGTGTTAGGCGTCACTGGTACCTACTTGTGAGTGCTCATGAAGTATCTAGGGAGTTATATATACAATTATAATATCCTTTATTTAATGATGTTCCCCACAGGCCCTGTATTTAAAAAGAAATTCAAGAAGGTGGTGAGAAATTAGTTATTTTATTCTCACCCCTCCTCTCACTTATGCCCTTCTGCCACCTGGCCAAAATCACACTTGTTTCTCCAGAAAAAAAAGAGGGAGAAAAAAAGGTAATTTATAAAGAAAAACAGGGATCAGTGCTGGCTTTCAAGTCCCAGGCACACGATCCCATGCTCACAGCCTGCAGCACATCCCCGTGGAGGATGAAGCTGACTGACAACAGCCTTTGCAGCACCTCGGGGAACCAAGATGGTCCCTCCTCCACTGCCCTAGCACAGAACAGAGCATGTTAATAACATGGGGCACTTACGCCTCTCAGCAGATGTAGTGGAGCAGGTCCACAGCATTCTCACTGGCTTTTTTCACCACACTTGCTGTTTATAATGTCATTCCTGGTCACAGAGAGTGAGCGTTTGCCTTTTGCAGAACCCAAGGGTCTTGAAATGAGAAAAAGTGACTTGTTTAATACCAAGAGAAATGCTCACTGTAGGAGCAAATCCAAGGCTGGCAAGAGCAGCGCTTCCCACAGTCCCTGGTACCAGCAGCACCAACCATCACCTGTACTCAGACAGCAACAACCCTGCCAACAGCCAACACCACGTGCAGACAGGTACCGCAGTGCGGCAGCACCAGGGTTTGGTGGGATATTGTTTTTTCCCCTTTAAGAGAAATCTGCTATGATCTTTAGAGAAAGCTGAAGACAAACTGCTATTAAATCCCATACCACTAAGTAACAAGCAGAAAAGTTTCATTCTCTGCCTGAGGATGACTTTGGAAGCACGTGAGACTGCAGAAATAAGCTTCTCTCTGAAATAATTGTAAATGCATACAGAGTATACTGCTTTACATCTGTCTCAGGATTAAGACAGCTACCCAGAGTGAGAGAGGCAGTGGACAAATAAACTGAATGATGTTCAAACATTTCGTTACAGACTCACATTAACTGTAATTATGGCCCTACTAATTTCTCACTGCACAGGGCAAAGACAAAAGCATGACCTCCCCTGAAATACTGAAGAAACTATGCACACTATGCATGTATGAAAACCATAACGACTGACAATTTAAGTTTCAGCCATAAATTACTCTCAGATAATTTTTACCTCACAGTAGTAATTTTTACCTCACAGTAGCAATGAAGCTATTCTCAACCTACTGCTAGAGGCTCCGCAGTGGATTCATCACTTGGGTACTTTTCTTCTTCCCTTCCCCATGAAACTTAGCAAAGCCTCTGGCTGCATTTGTGTCAGACCTCAACATCTGCATAGCCAAAGCCAAGCTGCGACTCAGCACCTTCAGCAAATGATTGAAAGAATGAATGTTATGGGATACAATGTAAAAATAGATAAAATACACTTTACACGGAACTTGACCTCAAAATGTTTTCTTTTGCCTTTTATGTTATAAGAATATGAAATATCTGCTGGGTTGTTATGCAACTGCATTATTTAGTAATTTATTCTGCACATGAATTTTAAGTTCTACTAAAAAAAAAAATCACTCTGTCCATTAAAGTTATCTGAAATTACAGAGATCGTGGATTTTCTAAATCAAGTCATATAAGTAAGGAGAAGCAGAGGACAGACTTCTGGGCTCTGCTCTTCCTATAAGTGGAAAGTTCTGACTAAGCTCACTTTCAACTCTTTCAAGTAACTGTCCTTATNAAAAAAAAAAAGTAAATTCTTCTCCTGGTCAGTGTTTCTGCAGCCTTTGGTGAGCAGCATGAGCCCTCCCTCAGGAGGATTAACCAGCTCAGTTGCAAGTGCATCTCTGCAGCTTCCATCTGCAGAGCTAACACAAGCTTCAGCCCACATCTCAGCACCGCAAGTCACAGCTGGGCACACACTCCCTCCAAAGCCTCTGCTCTGTGAAGTACTACACAACTGATCCATGTATTTAATCCTGATGTTGCTTAGTCTTCCCATGAAACTACCCAATGCCAAGTCACGAAGGACTGGGTTCCGCTACTTAGCACAGCATTTGTTTTGCAACTGTGCACGTTTTCCCTTTCCCGGGACAGTTTTTTCACCCGTTCCTTTGTCACAATTCCAACTGTGAGCACACAGGAGACTCCTGTGAGTGCTGAAATCACACACTCCACCTCCCGGCCTGCTAATCAGCTTGAGAATTACTGTTACAAACACAACCCCACAGTTGAATCGAAGGTTTTCTGCACATACAAGTCTGTTTTGTTTTCTGCATGGGAAGAAATACGGAATCTCTTCTGTTTAACTTTCCCCCTTGGCATGGCACCAGCGCACTGCCTGCACCAGTGACATACCTGTAATGCCACTATTTACTGGAGACCTGAATTAAATTTACTCTCCTACAGTCTCTTGTGCAATGGGAGCTGATCGCAGTGGGCCTCCAGCATCCTCCCCTCCCTCCTTCTCAGCTGCTTCTCCAAAAACTGGGCAATGTCACACAGCCTCTCCTCCAGCAGCAAGGAAGGGGACGGGCTGAGGCTGAGGATGACTTTTGCAGTGCTGAAGCAAAGTGCTGTGTGATACGGGGCAGGGAGGTCGGGACAGACTGACGACAGCCACTGATCCCCAGAGGAATAATCCTGGATAGAGCCAGAGGAAAGGATAAGAGAAGAGCTCCCTACCCAGTCACAAGAGGCAAGAGGAATTTTGAGGTAAAAAAATGCTCCCAAATATAATTGCAACTACTTCACAACACTAAAAAACTAATCCAGGAGATTGAAACAGTATTGCTCACATCCATGCAAGTCCCCAGATGTGCTGTTAGTGACAGAGGGATCCCAGAACCAATTCCTGCCTGAGGCACAGAACCCCTCACTGCACTTGCCATGAGAAAACAGGAAAGGCAGAACCTTGGGTCAAATACAAAACTACACCTTGAAGTGATCTGAAGTTATTTTGCTGCTGCAAGGGGTGATTCAATACTTTTTCTCCCATTCCTAAATTCCCTCTGGATGATGTATTTGGGATTTCTCCATTATTCTAGCACTTCTGCTCAGCCAGGTGTACAGCT
Organism: Aegotheles bennettii; assembly: GCA_013398125.1. NCBI lineage: Eukaryota > Metazoa > Chordata > Aves > Caprimulgiformes > Aegothelidae > Aegotheles > Aegotheles bennettii. The sequence goes on along the minus strand of VZRW01004512.1, from coordinate 64,803 downwards.
GGGCCCAGAGAACAGCAGTGATGGAAAGCAGAAGAGGAACTGCACTCCCAGAGGTTTTTGGGACAGGGGGAAGAACAGGACACTCCCTTTGCACAACCTGGGTGAAGCCAACAGTAAATCCACACCCATACAGACAAGTTACTGCACACCAGCTCATCCACAGCTCATCTGTGCATGCTCTCATCCCACAGTGGGGAAGCCATCGGAATTTTTTTCCTCCACAGCTAGGAAAGAATAATTAAAGTGAGCTCTTAAATAATTAATAATAAAATAAGAATAATTAAAGTGAGGCTGATACAAATAGGTTCCTAGCATCCAACCCAGAGAAGTAATCCAACAGTGAAAACATTACACATCCAAAGACTTTTTTTTCCCTTTCTGATAAACCAGATCCAATAAATGAGTAAAGTCGTCCCATGTATTTCCCACCAGAACCAGTCATCTGTGATATGGGCCATTTGTGCTATATCAAAACCACAAACACACCTTTGTAACACTCCTCCTGTTCAGGGGCAGGGACACAGAATCACAGGAAGTCTGTCCAACATTTTCAAGAGGAAAAGGTCACCAGGCTGATTATTTATAACACCACTGCCACTTTTGCAGCTACCGATTTACTCTGCTTTTATTTATTTTACACTCTGAAATAATATAAAAAAGGTACTAGGAAAACTGGGGAGGGGGAGGAATTTCAAGCTGCTCTCTCATCTCTTCTCTCTGGCAAAACCCTTTATTAGGCAAGATGGCTGTGGATCCAGCTGGCAACTCTTACAACTCTTCATCTTGAAGAAGACAGTTAATTTTACATTTGTAACTTCAGATCTTGACTTGTGCTTCGTAAAAATCATCCCGTTGTCAGGACTTAATGAAGCAAAGAAACATCTGGATTGAAAGGCTATTTGCAAACTGAAAATACAAGCTGATGGTATTTAGGAGAGCAGTCAGCTGAAGAAATCGATTTGTTCCACGCACATTTCTCCCCAGTCTTCCATGAAACCAAATAAAGCAAATAAATCACAACTTCTGCCCATTCAGATTGCCATGCAAGGTGAGACAATAGACATGATGACTGATGATGTACACTCTTTATGTAAGAAGGGTTACAGCAAACTGGCCAGTAGTAAGGGATGGATCACTGCATAGAGCCAGAAGCTATCAAGAGCAAATAACTGGAAGCCATGAACAAAAAAGTTATTTTAACAGTACAACAACCAGAAACTGATGATGTCTCCAAGAAAAATGCAGCAGGTCAAAATGCAACAGTTACCTACTGGTCCACAATAAGCATTTGGACCTGAAGAAAATGCCAGATCTTCCACTTCAAGACACCTTTACATATATTAATAATCCTGAGGCAGACAGACTTCTGTGCATGGCATGGACAAGAATCCCATACTGTGTCCCGTGTCTCCTCCTAACCACATCTGAAGGATTCCCAGAAAGTTTTGAAAGAACTGCTGATATCCAGTTGACAGGTCCCAGACTATCTCCCAGAAGTGAGCTTTGGGAACCAACGCATGCCACTGGTGAGATTCATGTTTCTTGCTCCTCTCAGGTCAAGTTGGCCTCAATGTAGAAGCCTTTTTTGCTCAAACTTTCCCATTCTTTTTGAAACTAAAAAGATTTTTCAAGGCTTCATCCTTCCCCCAGGTCATGCAGGAGCCTCTCACCAGGACCACTGCCAAACAATAAGGCAAGTTTTAATTCTGGAAATGCCTGTGCTCCTATCTGACATCCTAAAAGCTACGAAGTATTTAGCAAGCGTGTTGATTTTATCCCTGGGTACAAGCATTAGGAAAGGATAAAACCAGCCACCTTCTCCTTACGGCTGCTTTATGGCAACAAAAGTGTTGACACAGAACGTGCACCATCTCCAAACACATAATATTGCAGCCTTCAAATATGTTACTATTTGCTTTTTTTATTACCTGCAGAGAAACATGTAAATTAAAATACATGACCTGTTGGAATTTGCCAAAAGCTAAACCATGTCACTTTGTCAAAATTAAATTAAAAAGTCCTCGAGGAATACCCCAAAAGCAACGAACATGATGAGCCCATCACATATAATGGAAACTGGCAAATGATGCAGCAAAAAACATACAGCAAGTGGTAAGTATAGGTATGTATTATGGCTTCTAGGGTAGGTATTTTATTAATTAACTTACAAACATCTAAGAATCCAAAGTAAATTAACACTGGGAAAATCAGCTGTGATTTCATATCCCACAGTTCTGAATGAGAAGGTACTCTGATGGCCTTTGCCTTGAAAAGCTCCCTGTGTTTCAGAGGAAGCAAAGATTTTGTTTCAGGCATGAGTTAGCCACACCCCAAAATTCCCAGGGGCGGGTTCGATGTTCAAGGCAGTTCTCACACATAGCAACAAAACAGAACCAAGAACACATTTCAGGTTTTTGAAGTAACATCGTGCTAATGTAAGGAGAAAAAAAAAAGGGGGGGGAAGGGCACAAGACAGCTCACACGCACAAGTCCAGCTTTCCCCAGTCTGAGATACTTCTTTACCAGCAAAAAAAAAAAAAAAGAGAAATAAACAAACAGCTCCAGAGAGATCCAAGACAGCTTCCTTAAGTATCTGCTCACATGATATCTGTATCTCATTTTTCCATTTATTTTTTCTTTTTAGCAAATATTTTCTCCCGGAGACACCTGCTGCCTCTGTAGTTTCGTATTTGGATTGATTAAATAATAAATAAGGCTGACTAAAGCTAAGAGTTTTCAGTTGAATGAGTAAGCTTTAAATAACTCCTTAGAGAAACTAGTAGACCTCATTTTCTTTTAATTTCAATTACACACCGAAACAGTACCTCTGTGCTCACGGAATGAACACAATTCATTTCGTTCATGCCTATTACATGAAAATTAAGTGTTTCTAATCTATCATTCTTAAAGGTTTAAGTTGCATTATAAGTAAAAGTTGCATTTCAAGTGATCTTTCCTAAAAAACCCTAGTCAAAAGCACCCCTAGTACCAGACAAGATAGCTAAAAGGAAAAATCTGTCTCCTGATAACTATAAAATGTACTTCATGACAGAAGACACAAACAGCTGAAGAAAATGGTTCAAGGTTTAGATTATTTTAAATCCATGATTTAAAAATTTTCATGCACGACAACTATTTTGCACACATCACATGCTTCAACACATGCAAAAGATGGAAAACAAATTTTAATTAGAGCAATCTTCTATTTTACCTCTTCTAAAACATTGATTGCAGGGAAGGGCAAAGGCAGCAAACTAAATAAAGATACTTTTTAACAGTAATATGATTTCTGCATTGCATTTGAACCATGAAGTTTAATGCATGGCACTTTCCTAGGGAAAGGCATAAGGTAGATGACACTGAGCTTCTTCAAGTAAATGAAGCAGTCATGGTCTGAAATCCCTGATCAAGTGTTACCTAGAAACTATGGCATAGCTCAGAAGCACAAGACCCAGACTTGAAACACTTCTTCGGTCACAGTAAGTCCCCAAAGAATGATGGGAATCACTGAAGTTCTTGAGACTGAAGGTTTTATATTAATGTAAATAAACAAAACCCGCATACTTAGGTTTCTTGTAGCAATACATGCCAACTGCATCAAAACAAGCAAGCAGAAAGTCTGTCAAACCAGCAGCCTGCTGGCCTTGTGCAATGCCAGGTCTTAGCAAACACACTTCTTTGGTTTTTTTACTGTACCAAAAGCATCGGTCGTCTCTGGTGACACTATCTCCTTCGCTGGCTTCTCAAGTGGTACCAGCGGTTTGGGAAATTTGGATGCTACAATGAGTTTTCAAAAGCAAGACAGCAATAAGTCATTATTTAAAATCTTCCGAGCAATGCTGGAGCATCCATCAGCAAGGAAAGAGCCCTTATAAGCACTAAAGTGACCGGATTTCTCCAGGTCTCACACCGATCCCACTTGAATGTTTGCAGGCTCTTCTCTGCAAAAACATACAGCGAAGTTTCTACATTTAAGCAGAGAACTGTGAATAGAACCTGCTTCAAGATATACGAGCAATTAAAATTCCAGAATATGGAAGAAAACCAAACCACAAAAGCAAACACAACCTGAATTTCAGAGAACAGTACCCTGCTGAATGCAGTTCAGAGCAAGACAGTGACGTTTTCAGAGAACAGTTCCAGGACAGTTTTACCATGACTGACCAAGCACCAGCATTCTTGTTTATGACATTAAACCTCAGCCTCTTCTAATACTTAAGTAATATACACATGGCCCTGTCCCAAATTACTAGTACAAATAAAATTAGTCCCACAGAGTTCAAAGCAAAGAGTATTACCAAATTTATTTAAAGTTGAAATTTTATGAAAATTTTTCTATATAGTTCACACTTCCACAAGATACAATGAGTGTATTGAGATGGCAACATGATGAAAAGTCCAGCTTCCTCAAGCCACCTAAACTTGTGGTTTTATTGTTACTTGAAAAAGGAAGTCCAAATAAATCATATGCATCCAGTTGAAATAAAGCTGAAACATGACTGAGCACACAGTGTCTGACTGACTAATGCAACACAGCAAGCGCTAAAATGAACAATGGAAATAGATTTTCTACTGCCTAAGAGTACATTTTGGAGGTGAGGTTTTGTTCATGCATTTTTTTTTTGAGTTTTGGGATTTGGTTGGGGTTTTTTGTTTGTTTGGGGATTTTTGTTTGTTTTGGTTTTGTTTTGAACTATGCTTCCACTTCTGAAAGGTTTCTTGGGCAATGGGGCATACTTCTCAATAGGGCTTCAGAAGTACCAATCTCTTCACTAAGGCACCCCCATGAAGTGTCCAGACCTTCCCGTGCACTTCCACCTTTTCTGATAATGAGCATCCATATTCTCGAGACAGGATGTAAGAAAAGAGAATCTAAAGAAAATCTAGCTAAATTTCGTAAGTGAGAATCCAATCTATGGATAAAAAGGAGGTGGAACTCCCACCTCTACCTGTTACTCCACGAAGTAGCTGCAGGGCTCACTTGATCCACCAGCCTTGATCCATCCTTGATCCTTGATCCACTTGATCCATAGTCACAACATTCACGTAACCCCTGTGAGCTGCCAGCAGAGTGAGAACCCAGCTTCCCCCAGCTGGGCTCCGGCCCAGCTCCCTGAAGAGGGCAGAATGTAGAGCCCTGCTCTTCAGCTCTGAAGCCTGGGAAAGCCACAGCAGTTTTGTGCATCAGATACAGAAGTACATGACAGCTAAGGGACTGAATACAGCTTATGATTTCTCCCTCTCTCCACTGAGGCTTAAAACAAATAGTGTCAGAGCAACTAGAAAAAGATGTAACTCATAGTCCTCACTCTTCTTTTTTTCCCTCCCTGGCAAAATGTCATCCATTTCAAGTAAATTGTTAGGATTTAATATTAGCATTAACTGACATTAGGGGTGAGAAAAGTCTTTTATAATAATTTACTTTATCCTGTTTAATAAAAATATTTTGCATTACACAGATGACCACTATTTGAAAATAGAACAGTTCCATCTGTAGATGTTAATGAAAATGACTGGTAGAGTCTGTGTAGCACTCTTCCTTCTGCACTGCCTTCCTGAGAGGGATCCACGATTTAAGAGGGGAAAAAAAAATTTAAAAAGAGTTACAGAATCAAAAGAAGCAGCAGCACATGTTTCCATGTGAAACACAATATTCCTTTCACCACAGACTATTTTTGACTCAGCAGTGAGATTAGTTCTGGTGTACACTGTGATGGTCTAGGGACACAAAGGGACTGCATGCAGGCAGGCTGGCAAGAGTTTGTCCTCCTACCAGCTTGATGGGGCACTTCAAACTTGCAGATTAGATGCTTGCCAGCGGTCTGCCAGAAGACCTCTTCCTAGAATAGCAATCAAACACTGGAGTTAAAAAACAATTTTCTGACCTAGGTCACAGCAAGGGAGAGGTGGACAATCTTCCTCTACACACAGCTCTGAGTTCACCTGCGTACACTGGGCCTGTAGAGGAGAGTGTGACAGAGAACTGTCCCCACCAGATGCCATTGTGCCTGCCAAACACACCAGCAAGATGGTTCCCACTTCCCCCAGCTCAGAGGGCTGGGTGATCCTTGCAAAAAACCTCACACTTTCACTGTGAAATCCCCCTTCAAACAAGACAAGTACTTCCAGAAGGATCAAATTATCCTTCCTTGTGTTAACACAGATTCAGTTCTAACAAAAAGAGGTCCTAAACTCCGAGTGGTTCTAAACCACCAGCACAGATGAACTGGTTTGCTCATGTTAGCACGCAGTGTCTAACTCGTGCAACAACAGTAATCTTTTTCATAGGAGATCATGTTTGGAGTCTAAAAAACCTCAGTGAAATCCGTTTGTCTTTGACATCTGCAGTCTTTTGAAGTAACTTTGCTTTTAAAATTGTGGAAGAAGGAGCATCGAGGCTCATGCACTCCCCAAGCCATTCCAGTTAACGGGAGAGTTCATAAATTTAACACTAGATGATAAACCAGTGATGTTTCTTCTGACACCAAAGGAAGATTTCACCCAACAATGGCAAAAAGCTTGCACTCCTCCAGAGATCTTGCCCCAGCTGTCAGTCCTATTGAACGCATGGAGATGGTGCCCTTTGCCAGCACACAACCTTATTTTTTTAAAAAACAAAACCAAGATGAATAACTTTAAATTTTTCTATCAGAATGCACCAGTTTGGTCAAATTATTTATTAAACCATGTACGGTATGACATACCAGTGCCTTCAAAGAGAATCTAACTAGAGTCTGCATTCTTCAAGATGTGCAAACTAAACCATCAAAACTAGCTGTCAAAACTGCATTGCTACCAGGTTTTTGCATGTTGTCCAGTTAATACACAACCTCACCAGGCAGAGAAATGAACAATTACACTCCAAAAGGCCTTTTATTTAGTGACACACTAAATAAAAGTCTGTCAAACCACAAAAGCCTTCCATGTAAAATATAAAACGCAACTTGGTGATTACAAGGAATTGTGTTGAACCTACATACATTATATATTTTAAATATATATGTTTTATATACTATATATACACAAAGATATATACTTCATGTATATGTACACAAAGAATTGTTGGAATTGTTTTCCTATCTTTGCAACTAAAGATGGGAAAATAATGGATTCTCTCACTATCAAGACTGGAGATTTCTTAAAGGCCCAAGACAGCCGTTGTGTTAGTATTATTAATGGAAAATGGTTACATCTGGGCTCAAGAATAGTTTAGCGCAGCACAGACAAGAACAACAGTACACTCAGAAGAAATAAAGATACAGCAGGCACGCTAAGTTTACTATTTCTCACCTAAGCAAGTCAAACCCTGTGGTATTTTTCCTCTCCTTGGGCTTGCTGCACTGCTTAGAAGCACTTTCAATCATTTCACATGACACGCTGGAAACTAAAGGTAGAAAACCTGAATATAAGCCCCTTAAAAAAGAAGTTACACCTTCTTTCTAATACCACTCTTTTACAATGGAAAATTGCTATGGAATGTCAGAGGCATTAAATCATTGTCCACATCCCCAGTAAGATTTCTACACTTTGAACACCCTTGTGCAAGAAAGCCCCAACAGGGAGGATCTGACCGACTGCTGCCAACAAAACTAAGCCTCAATTATGGGGCACCACTTCCACAAACAGAAAAGAAGAATTACTACATTTTAAATGTATTCTCCTACTTGCTACTTCAGTGCTTCTGTAACTATGAGAAAGAAAAACACAAAGTACCCCGGGTGGCTGACACGCTTACAAGAAACACCAGCTGAAAATTAAAAACTTAGTTTCAAACCTCTTCCTGGGAAAATGCAAGACCTTATTCACCCTTCCAAGATTAGAAAGGGGAGAAAAAAAGATTTTAATGAAGAAAGAAAACTAAATCCAGGTGAGGTCTTGCATTTGTCTTCAAAAAGAGCAGCTTAGTGATGTTTCAACTAAATTTTAAGACAGTAAGATACAGATATAGTCTAAATCTGGACAGTTTTCAAAATATCTTCCGAGAACAATTCCACGAAGATTCTGTTTCATAGCCTTCCCCCCAGCCTCTCCTATGCAAAACCCATCTATTAATTTCAACTTGGGCTCCCATCTTCACAGCTGTCCTTTATCACAAGCTCTGACTGATGCACTAAACCAAATGAAAGCATCTCAGTATTTATTAACAAGTTTAACTGTCCAAACCCACTGCTCATGCTTGGCATCTGGAAGATTTAATGGTCCAGACAATCACCCATGTAACAGGGTGATGGCGTGACATTCACAAACCTCTCCCCACCTACATCTCTTGTGACTACAGGGCAAACAGTTGTGTTAAGTTTCAAAAACGCTCCAGACTCAGCTAACTTACAGGCATACAGCTACGACTCACCTACCTGAGAACCGTCCTTCAGCGTAGCAGCGGCAGCAAAGGATGGGTTTCCCTGCAGCCTCTGCCATTAGCGGAGGCCACAGATAGTGTGTCCTGTCATATTTCGCGCTAGGGCAATTAGTTGATGGAACTGCATCCTTCTGGTGGTAGGCCTGGGAATGGGCTGAGGAACAGTCCCCATTTGGTTCTTGATGTGCCCAGGTCTCCCCATATTGCTGACAGCTTCCCCTAGCTGATATGGGGTCTGTTAGGGCACAGAAGAGGTAGTGAAGGAAGAAGGTCAAAACTTAACCCAATAAGGACTGCATTAAGAAGGGATGGACTAAGACCTCCCTCTCCATATAGAAGTATGAAAAGATCACAGGCACAAAACAAGCTTAAGCACAGCTGCAGGACTGCATAAGCATTTCATGATTGAGGAGAGGCTGATTTTCCTGATTCAGACAGAACATAGGAATTTACTCGACAGTCAGACAGGTGAATCTGAAGCCTGCGTCTGGATCACCTTCATCGGAAATCAACACAAGAGTAAAAGTAGTGACCTCACCTAAAGAATCAGCTACTGGGAGCTACGGCATGCTGCCACCGAATGAGGAGATCGAGAAGAAACCAAACATCTCCCAAACCGCTTTATCTTGATTGAACTCATCAGTTGTAAAAATCAAAAGTGACACCAGTAGATTGGAGAAAGTACTTGGAAAGCAGAGCTCAAATCCCTCTCACCCCTCATCTCTACTCACAGTCACAACCTGTGTACCTCACTAGATCATTCCTACACAGCCACCACTTCAACAGAAGGAAAGAGCAAACATACAAAATATTATCTAACCATAACAAAGCATGTGAAGGACACAATATCAACATCTCACCCAGAAATCGTACAATTTTCTTTCCAGTGCAGCCCTTCTATTCACCTTGTCTTCTTCTGGCACTCCGTGGTGTTGAGATGATGATACACATCCCACACGCCTCTAGAGCCTGGCTTGACATTCACTGTCTCTCTTCAGGTAAAATCCGAGTTCCATCAGTATCAACCCTCTGCAGAGGACAGCTATGGGAAATCCATCCCGCCCGGGAACGTTCCCTTCCTCAGCTCAGAGCAGCTCACACACATGCACACCAAGGAACACCCAGTGCTACAGTGGGTGCCCCTAATGAAAGCAGGGCCCCTGTTTTACTGGCGTTGAAAGATTTCTGTGCCATGTTTCCTCTCCTGTTCCTGATTTTAGTTCTCTGGAATATCAGGGAATGTACACAAGGTACCCTTACAGTTTTACAGGTTTTTTTCCTCTAACTTTTATTCAGCAGACTTGCTAGAAGCCTTCCTTGGTTATGCTTTTTCTTTTTCCACAACGCATGAAGAAATACAAATTCTCAGAGTTAAAAAGCTGACAGCTGCTATCATGCTGCAGTCTGGTAAAAAAACAAATGAATGAGGCTGGCTAAAGGAAAAGGTTATTTTCCAAAAAGTCTAATAAAACTACTAGGTGGGCAGATCAAGAATCTGACTCCAAGGACCAAGGTCTGATGGCATTCTAGCACTTTGTGCAGCCTTTGTGAGGCCACAAAGCCCAGAGGTGAGGTTTTGCTGAAACCATCTCTCCAGCGAGATTAACACTTGCAGTTTTGGGCACAAGTGAAGTGCAATTTCCACTAGTGGAATAAATTTGCAGTTTACTAATAAGGTCCCATGCAGTAAAGTCTCTAAACTCAAACCAATACTTTTGTTAGTCTGCCTTCTAAGCCCTGAGTCACCAGAAAGGCACAGGATTTTACAGAAACAGACTTTCATACTATAGCTAACAGCAACTGAGCAACAAGACACTAAATAGGACCATCTGTTGAATTATCTGTGTGTAAACCTTGAGACATCATACTGAAATACATGTAAAGGTCTCATTTAGGATCCACCACCTGATTCTCCAGGTACAGAGAAGCACTGCGAGCAACCCAGTTTCACCTGAGCAGTAACTGCAGAGATAGAAACTCGCACAAAAACCTCATGGCAAGAGCCCTTCGAGAGCTGGGAAAGATTTATTTAGGAAGAGTATTAGCTGTTAGTATTCAAAAGTTAGTGCCAGCTTACAGTTCAAAGCATGCTTCCTACTTTGCTGAAAAACAAACGCAACTGATCCAGGCTCTGCAAAACAGGAACGCTGCTCCCCAAACGAACCGTTCAAGTGACCTGCTCCAGCCCTGCCCAGCAATACCGGTGTTTGTGTACGAGTGTGCTACAAACACAGCCAAGGAGGTACCCGAGAAGGTTCTGCCTCTTCACAAAGCAGCATTCCTGCGCTGACCCCTGGACCTGTCCACTGCCCACCATGAGGCTTCTTCCAGCCGTCCAGAGGAGCCACACAGAAGGCACACAGACGCCCTTCCCAAGGGCACACTACGCAAGTCAAAGGGGCCTAGATCAAGCACACGCTGATCTCTCAGGTACCTGCCACCATCTCCTGGGGTCCCGAGTTACAGCTGAGCACCAGACCCAGAAGCACCCGGGTTGTGATTGAGGGGATTTGGGTTTGTCAGAGTTTGATTCGTTTCAGCGAAAGCGCCAGGTTGGCGAGAACAGCTGGATCAGACACAAAAATCACGGCATTATCTCCGCTGGTGTCGCACAGAGTGGTTTTCGGGTGGATCCGTGACCCCCCCGCACCCCCGGGCAGCTCGGTGCGGGGCGCGGTGCCCGGACCGGCCCCCCCAGCAGCAGAGCGGAGCCCGGCGCCTCCCCCGAGCTCCGGAGCCGCGGTCCCGTCACACG
>VZRW01004512.1:20683-52911 GCA_013398125.1 Aegotheles bennettii | reverse complement strand
GGCGGGCGCCGGTGCGGCCTCCGTCGCCCTCTCGGGGAGGCCCTGGGGGTACAGGGGCGCGGCTTGGGGCGCTTGGGGTGCCTCAGCGCCGGGGCTGGCGGCCCGGGCCCCCGAGGGGAACTCGCCTGGCCGCGGGAGAGGGGAGAGGGAGGGAAGAGAAGGGGAGAGGGAGAGGAGGGGAGACCCTCGGCCGGTCTGAAGGGAGTAGGGGGGGGGGTTAAGCACCCGCTCTCCTCCAAACGCCGGCACTCGGCGAAGCTCCCCCCCCGGCTCGGTGTTATTTGGGTTATTAAGGTACCTCTAAGCCCACAGGACTTCTTCACAGCAGCAAAAGGCGTCCCCAGCCCGCGCCAGCCTCCAGCACCGCTCCAGAGCAGCAGAAGGAGGGATTTGCCCGTTTTCCCGTTTCCCAGGCCCTTGCCTTAGCGTCCTGTGGTGTTACAGCCTCCAGTTTGGGTTCAGGACACTTCAGCAGGACACAGCGTTTGTATTTTCGTTATTAATGGCAGGCGTGGTGTTTGAACCACCCAGTATGGTTATTTTGTTAAAAAGTAAGTAAGTAGGACAAGCACAGTTCACATCTCGTGGAGTGGCAGATTTCTTACAACCAGATTTTAAGTGTTTGGCCGTGTGGTCTGAACACTTTGAGAAGTGCTCGGGATTACACCGGGTTCTGGTTTTTCAAAGCGCTGTACTCAAAAAGCATTAGATTTTGTGATTAGACTGCGAAGAAATAACCACAACCGCAAGGGACTCATTTATGTCATGTTTAGTTCATTTAACACTACAGTGAGCGACTTCTGGAGGCACCCAATGCTTACTGCTCTGTGTCTCGCTCTTGTAATACCAAAGGTAGGAGACATCTGGGGGGGCAATGTCCGTCCAGGTGGTATCTTTGGCAGGGGGTCTGCTGCCTTGGAAGCAAGCAGAAAGTTTTAACTTCTCCCTTCTCTGCAGGGAGAAGCTAAAACTTCACACAGAAAAGCAGAGTTTCTTCCACTGCTGCAGAGTTGACGTGGTACAAAGACAAAGAAGGAAGAACTTTTTCACTGTGAGAGTGACAGAGCACTGGGCCAGGCTGCCCAGAGAGGCTGTGGAGTCTCCTTCGCTGGAGACATTCCAACCCCAACTGGATGCATTCCTGTGTAACCTGCTCTAGGTTGTCCTGCTCTGGCAGGGGGCTTAGACCAGATCATCTTCCAACCCCTGACATTCTGTGATTCTGTGTGATTCTGTGATCTCATGATAAACAGAAGTGTCCTGCTACGGTGTGCGATCAGTATTATGGATATTTACATATAGTGTATGTACTATAGAGGGGGAGAAGAAAGTGAGCACAGAAATATCAAAAAAAGTAATAAAGGCCTGGATATATGATGTTATCATTTTGACCCTGTTAGGGAAATAGTGGAGATAGGTGGGTGTCAACTGCTATTTCCAATTGAATGTGTTTTGCCATGCAGCTAATGGATCCTGCCTCTGAGACGAGAGATTTTTTACAGTTCGGTAACTCTCTGCCAAGGCTCGCTCCTGATCAAGAAGCTCTAAGCCTTTTATTATGCTCAGAACTGTACTTATCTTCCCAGGTGTTTTATTGAAAAAATGACATCCTCTGCTACTCTTCGGGAGCAACCAGTAATAGTTTTCACTTTCAGGCTTGCTGGCTTCGATTGAGATCCACCTTTTTCAAAGGGGGAAGAGGGTCCTTGCTCAGGAGCTTGCAGGGTTCAATGACAGGGTTCTTCATAAGTAGCTTGTGTGGGGCTATGTTGGATTTGTGCTGAAAACTGTTGATAACATACTGGTGTTTTAGTTATTGCTGAGCAGTGCTTACACAATGTCAAGGCCTTTTCTGGTCCTCATCTCATTTATGTAAATCATTCTATGTTTTTTCCATTCGGGAAGCAGACAGGCACATTGTGTGGTTTAAACAAAGCTGAGGCAGACAGTCACTGAAGTAAGCTCCCTCTGGAACACTAGGCCTGAAAAAGGAATGGTCTGGTTTTTGGACATAAAAACATGGGATTATCAAATACAAGATGAGAAGTTACACTTTTTCTTTCTTTCAGGGTAAATGCATTTGGAATATTGTATTCTGCTACACTGTCCTCAGTCTGAGATAAATTGCCCGTGGCTAAATCGGGAGAATTATTAAAGGGTTGGAAAAATGCTTCTTAATAAGAGGCTCCAAAGATCCATTATCACTTTATTAACTGAAAGTTTGTGGGTTTAATATAAACGTAGACTCTAAGTAACTTACTTTATAAAACAACATTTTCAGCACACAATAAAATTATACGTAGCAGTCACATCCATCAGCGTGTATTGATGTATGGTAAGTCTTGAAACTGAAACTGGGCAGAACCAGACTACTGCACAAAATTTTAGCAGTGAAAATAATTAACAACTGGGACAACTTTCTGAAAGTTTATTTTCTGAAAGATGGGATCTGCTTCATATAATACTTAAGTGAAGTCTTAGCTTAGACAAGCTCTTAGCTCTTCTTTTAACTTAGAAGAGCTGAAAAGTAGGTGTTTATTATAATTCCTCCCACATTTATAATATGTGGATGCACAGCACTTCTTCAAACAAGTCCTGGAGTTTTTCATGCTAAAAATGATGGAAAACTTTGCCCTTTGTCCAGCAGTATTTATGTTCCACTTGAAAAAGAGAAAAGATCAGTACATCCTTTGAATTAAAAAAAGTATTTTGTTAATGAATTTGGTAAGGTGACAGGGTTGAGCTGTTCCAGTTAGTGAACTGCATTAAAATGTATCAGGGGAAAGGTGTGAAAGAAGAGAAATATTCCAAAAGAGAGTAAGAAACGTCAAAGAATAGCAGTATATAGAGCTTGAATTTATTGGGCCCTCTTAGCTGTTTTCTATTATATATTTCTCAGAAAAAGGACTAGGTGGTCCAAAATAGCCTTTGGGAATTTCTGCTGTACAGAGGGTCTCCTGCATCACTGTGAAGCTGAGACTGTCACCAGGGGGTACATTCAGGTTTGTAACATTCATTTTTGGGTAAATAAAAATGCTAAGCATGAACCAGAATGGCTGACCTGCTGCAAGACTGAGCAGCTCCTGTGCAGCTCTGAAGTCAGGTGGAAGTACAGATGCTGTAAAGCACCTTTGTCCAGCACTTTGCTTGGCCCCTACGTGAAGTGTATGCTGCAAAGGATATCAGACTATTACCTTTCCTTGAAGCATGGAAAAAAGATAAAGCTCTCAAAGCATTACGAAGCAGCTGGGTTAGGACCTTGGAGACATTCACCACTTTGTGGTGTAAAATGGATGAGATGACCTATACTGACCCCATCTTGATAATTTTTTTCCGTGACTGAAGCAGCCGTTCCCTTATGCTACATAGAACATTTCTGTCAGCATTAATGGTGTTGCCCCTTGATCCTGTTTACCTCTATTGAACAGAGCTAATTAGTGACAGAAGATAAGAGTTAAATACCACCCAAAGGGCAGACCAAGTAGCTGTTCAGCCTATTTACACATTCAGTGAAAGGGGTGTTGAACAAGAGCTTTGTAACCTCTCACTAGAGGTTTGCAGGCAGTTTTACATCACAGATGTCTCCGTCTTCCTTGTTTTTCCCCTTCATCAGTTGCTTTCTTTCTCTTACTTCCTCATTTTCTACTCTATGAGTCTTCCACCCATGTTATCCTGTTAACATACTCAGCCTGACTGTTCCCAGTCTGTTACTTTAAATGGGCTGACAGCTGCTTTTTGGAGGCTTTCACCAGTCCACTGTTGCTGCTTGCTGGTCCCCCTTTTTTCCAGTTTAAATCACCCTGCTGAAGTCCTCCAGCTCCAAAATTCAATCCTTTCTCCTCTCTCTCATAAGAACTAAGCTCATCCTTAAGAAACTTGTCTTCCACTCGAACATGCAAATTGTTTGCTCAGTCTTACGTTCCTTCAACATACTTTTGTTTTAGATTTCAGCCTCTGGAGAGTCTACACATAGGTCTGAAGTTTGTACCTTATATACAAGTCCACAACCATGCAGTATCCAATTGCCTTCCCCAGGATTTCAGCAACAGTCAGTCCCTCTTTAGATAACACTCCTGTCAGGTTAATAGTACTAACTCTTCTTCTTGACGGGAATGAAGACAGACAGGTTCCTTTAAGCTGTGCCCCAAAGTACCATATCATGATGTGTTTTCCTCAGAGGAACAGTGACTTTTCCTTGCTTCACTTTGTGAAATTGCTATCTGAGTGTTAGAGCAACAATTGCAGAAAATTCGGAGAAAAAGAAGGTCTAAAATGAAATAACATCCAGGTCTAAAGTAGAAGTTATTCTACCCAATGCCTAGCACAGATAGATGCTTGCAGAAATTCGTACACCTCCTTAGCTCCTTGAAGAAGTGGTATGGTATAATACAACATCTTTCTCTCCAGTAAATCTGCAGAAAAATTTGCTGCCACATTTTCCGTTCTACTCTAATTCCTTGCCTTCTCTGAAATTCCTCTTTACGAGTTTTTACCACTGAAATCATAGTGGATATGGTAATTCATTTTCTTCTCATGGGTATGGGTATGTATTTGAAAATCCTTCTCTATTCCTTGTGGTTTGTTGGGAAAGCATGTTGTGACTTCAAGTTCCCATAGTTTTCTTCAATAACCATGATAGGTTGAATACCTTGTACTGAGGTCCCCAGTACAAGATTTTCAATCTCCATTTACTCATTTATTGATAAATACATTGCTATTTACAGTTGCCTTATTATACAAAAGCAAATATGTTTATATACCATGATAATGTGATGGGCCCTCTCTAGAATTGTAAAATTTTGCAGCCTTGACTCACTTTAACAATTCCATGTAAAAGTCTAATCATATATTAAGTTCTCTGAACACAGATTAGGATGCCAATCAATTAACTGATTCTATCACATAGATAGTTCTAAAGAAGGAAATAAGCAGGTGTGAACTGCCAAAAAAAATCTAATGTCTTATTGTAAAGTTATTTGTATCCTCATTGTCTGGAAGCTTAACAGTCTTCCAAATCAGCAAATGAACTCTTTTCTCAGCAGGGTTGCATGCGTATATCCTCTGAAATTAAAAAAGCAAATCAATAATCAGAATAGATTAGAATCCACATTTAGAACTTTCACGATGAATAACCGTTGTGCAGATTTCACTGCTGGATTAATTCAGTAAGAGAGTGGCAATGCATTTTTAATTACTAATCTATTAATTACTACCTATTTACATTTCAGTATACTTGCACTGTTCCAGTGCGATCTTCAAAATGCTCCATTTATTTAATCTTCAGTAGAGGGTATATAAAGCTATTTAAAATAAAGAGATGTACAATAACAGAAAGGTGAAAAGGAAGGAGGAGCAGAAACAGATGGTGTGTAAGATCCTAATGAGAGTTTACACTGATATTTCATTTGTCAATGGAAAGAAAAGGCTATAGGCAGTTCATAACTACAGAGATACTGTCATCTCCCAGGTCTGCAAGTGTCTGTCAAATGTCAAATCCACCATCACACCAAATGGTGTTTTTAACACGTGCTTTTATGTTATGGTGATTGTGGTTTTAATTATCCACCTAATTTCTATACAGATGAATAGAGATAAAAAAATTGAGTCTTGATTCCTCTTTCCCTTAGCAGTAAGAAAACAAAATTCCTAAGAGTTGCAAGGTAGAGAGCTTTTTTAGTAAACTAGCCACTCACAGAAAATAATTTGAATATGCATGTTATGCCTACATGACTGTCTCCTGTGCAGATAAAATAATGATGAGTAACCCCAGCTGTTTTTGATCTGGTATTTGATCTGTCAAACTGGACATTCAAAGCAAGCAACTAGAGTTTGTTTGCAAAGAGAAACTCCTTCACCTCCAGGTGCAAATGACCAAAAGTCACTGCTTTGCTATGGCTGGACCAGTGTCACAGCCTGGGCTTGTTCCTGAACATCATTTTGTATCAAAATAGAAACAATCTTAATTATCAGATGTAGCTGTATGGATATAGAGGCAGAGGCTGTTGCACTATTTCATTGTTACTTCAGGTTCACTGCTGGCGATCCCTGAGGGTGCTCTTGCTGTCCCAGTTGTGTAAATAAAGCAGCAGTACCAGGACTGAGGTATGAAGTCTTGCCTTGGCACTAAATTCAAAATGACCCAATGAAGCTGATATCCAGCTGTTACAGGTACGTGTGACTACTGCGCTTATTTTGTAATATTAGCATCTATTCTGCAAAATTAAGTATCTGTTATATTTTAGTATTTTAGGTCATAATTGTAGTAATTATTACTACATTTTCTAAATAAATGAAAGAACCTGGTTTCATTTCCAAAATGTGGATGCACTGGCCTTATCCAGGAGACCTGGACAAGCAGCCGACAGATGGAATTCTTCTCCTAAGCTCACAGGCAGGGGTAGAAAACTGACAATATTCATTGTAGCAAAGTATGAGGTTTTGGGCAGTATATGTTGGCTCCATTGCCTGTGTTCTCTCGAGGTGCACCCTCACCCTTTATTTTTTTTCCGTGCTGTGGCTGAGGATGACACCATAAAACAATATGCAGAGTATGAAATCTTTCCTCTGAAAGCTCTGTAAGAAAATGCTCTGAGCTAAAGAAGAGTTGGAATAAGGTAAGACACTTAGCAAAGTGGTTGTCAAAATTAAATGAAAAAAATGGAAAGGAGAATGAACGTTACGGGTCAGGACTGAAGCCAAGCTTTAGACACAAGCCACTTTATATGAAACAGCTACAGCAGGTTGTTTCATACCTACCTGTTGTCGGGTTTCTTACATTCATGCAAAGATCAAGTATGGATCACTGTCAAAGATGAAATGTATGAACTAGAGGGACAATGAGCTGCATGAACAATGTCAAAACCAATGCTTCTGGTCTCTCACATCCTAAGCTATTTGTTTGGAAGATGTTAGAGTGGATACACAAGCAAATAGTCCTGTGTAATAAAGAAGGATGTTTGCTGCCAGTTGTTTGTATCTCACATGTGAGATCAACATTTAAAATTGCTTTTAAACTGCTTATTTTTCTTTTGAATTTTTCAGCACCTTGGTAACCTGTGGAAGAATGTAGTGCTGGATAAAGTGACCCATGTTCTCTCAGAGAGAGAACTGTCACAGTTCAGGGAGACTAAATTGTTCGTTGCTTTGATTTTTTTAGAGAACAAAATAGCAGATCAGCCTTGAATCTATTTATTATCAGTGCAATAGGCCACTGTTGTACTCTAGTTTTTATCTTTTGCTCTCAGTTAAGACTCTTTGTGAAGAGTCTTTGAATTCATTTCTTTTCCAGTATGGGTTCAATAAATATACAGAATATGCATGTGGGCACAAAAGGTGCTACAACATCTGAGAACATGGTTATTGATTTATTGACCTGTTTTCCTCAGGTACTTTAAAGCCATACTGGTATTATTTTCAAGAAGATTTTTTTGTTAAAAGAAATAACAGATGAGGAGAGAATAAATTGTCTTTATGGGAATTTATGTGTTACATAGTTATTTGTATTTGGTAAATAAAAAGGGTGTTTGAGCCAAACTTTTAAGTGCCTGAAGGTAAATAGGCTCAGTGGAGCTGACGCATGTATGACCCAATGAAATACTCCATAACCATTCAGTTTATAGTGTTGCTTTAACAGGAAAATGAACTGCAAGTTTATATTTCTGTTTTTCTTTGTTTTATTCCACTGTCTTTTTATATGCTTGCACAACTACAAGAGGTAAAGATCTTATGTTAAAAAAACTTTGCCCCCAGCAATACTGCTCAGCATTGAAGACTGCTTGCCCATAGCAAGGGCAGCCAGAGTCTGTCCTGCATGATTTCTTTACGACGATGTAATCCAAGAAGCTATTGATTTTGTTTTATTACTGTGCTTCAGTACTGCCCCGACCTCAGTGATCTCTGGCAGGCATGCTAGGTCACCTGTTTCTTGCATTTCAGCTTTGTGCCGCTTCTTGGAAGTTCACCTCTTACTCCTCGAATCCCACGTGACTGGATCAGCAACAGAAATTTTTACAGTTTTGACTCAGTATTACCCTTGTAGACTTTCTGTCAGTCTCCTTTACCTGCCTGAGCTGTAGTTTCCCTCCTGGCCTTCACTGCCAGAACTTCAGATTCCCATGAAGTATAAGGAGAGCCTAGAGTGGCCAGTTCAGATTTAGACATGTAACTTTTCAGGTGCCTGTGGTGGCATCTACAGCGTAGCTGTCTGTGTGTAGGTGTCTGGGCTCCCAATAAAGACAGGAAGGGATGCAGACACCTACAGAGGGCAAATCACTTGACTTACCTTAAGAGGCCTCTCTGATGATGAGCTTAACCTCCCTCTACTTGTGCCTGGTTATCAGCATGGACAGGGAACCGGGAGTGGCTAATTCTGACTTAGATGCTCAACTTCCAGATGTATAAGCTTTAGCAGATGAATTTTATTGAAAACAACATTTAAAGCACAAATACACAGCTTTTTCCTCAGATTCTACTTTACTTTTACTTACTCTGCTTTTACTATTGCAACTCGTGGGTAGGAATTGAAACCTGGTCAGCAGTGCTGGCTCTCCAGAGGAAATAACTACACAGGGCAACAGGACGTGGGCTGAGTGCATGGGATTTCAGCTGGCCTACGGATTTGTGCAGAACAAGGGATCCTGCATCTTGTACCAGGCACGTGGCTGAAGGTAAATCCCATAATCCAGACTAACTTCATACATAGTTATCACATTCTTTTACACATTTTGCTCTCAAATTAATGCAGAATATGAACTTATATTGTCAGTAAAAATTGTTATCTGAAAAACATTTTTTTTTCTGAAAACTTTGTATTTTGGACAGAATATTAATAGGCCTTTGTGTATGAACTGTAACTGAGGGATAAATAACTGCTTTTCTAGAAGTTGCTAGCCATGAGGCACCATAGGAACTATTTGTTGATACCAAGCATTGCTCTTTTCTACTCTATTGCCACTAGCAAATGTGATTTTTAAATGTTTTAAATAATTATTCCTCTAGAGGGTTTGAAAGCCCATTGTGCTTAACAAAAATAGGTGGTAATGCAGAAATGATATGAAGGACCCGAGGCAAATGTTCTTCTGTCGACATGCTAGGGTTATGGTGGTCTCCAGAGAAGCAGCTTCCAAACTGGAGCTTGCCATGCCACTTAGAAATACAAGTGGAATCATGAGCAAAAGTTTTGATCTTGGTGTTGCTATCAGCAAAATAAATGATTTTTAACATAGCAATGGTAATACCAGTCATCACAACACAATTGTTCCACATTTCTCCCTCTGCCATGTGCTAGCTAATTATGTGATTCTATGAGGAGAAAGAACCAACTCTTCCATATGGATGATAGAAAAATGCACTGTGTTCACTTGTGTTCGTTGTGTGTATCGCCTCTTCATTTTTGCAATTCTATAAGCTTACTATTATCTCTTAAAAATACTTCACAAGGCACAGGCACCAATGAACTTGAGATTTCAGACTTTCTTTTTTAGTGTGGCACATAACCATAAAATCAGGATATGAGATGACATTTTTCAGAATAAGCAATCTGAAGTCTAGTAATTAACTTTTTTTTAGTAAATTGGCAGTGTACATCAGACACCACAAAATGCATGTGAAGAGTTTCAGAACAGGAGAATATTGGATTCACAACAGTAGAAATTGCCTTTGGTTTTCCACAGCACAGAAAGTTGCAGTTGTTGCCTTCATGGCTGGGTAATTTCATTACCCAAGCATGGCTGGCCAGAGAGATCTATAAACACACATACAGAATTTTGAGGGTAGAATACAAGAAGAGCAGTTTGTAACACATCTATAAACCGGGAATAGCTTCAGAGAATCAGCATCAAAACACTTCCATATTTTTTTATTCTGATCCAGTCTCTGCCAGCCGTTTCCCATCTACCTACAGCTCTTGCTTGGGTTCAATATATGGAAAACACTGGACAATTGAAAATGAGCCTGCAGCCTGCACCTAGATCAGAGATTTACTTAGAAGGTTGTACTGCTTCCTCATTATAAACACTGTATAGGTTCTGTTCCTTTTTTGTTATTCTTTGTGAGTTTGGGGCTTGTAAAGTGCATTGTGTTAATGTTGTCAAGGTTTTTATAATAATCACAATGACCAGAAACATACATAAAAAGACAAAAAAAAAGAGACTGTCATCTAAACTTCAGACTTGAGCTCCCAAATCCCCCACTCTACTGTATCATGAGAATGATTAAAACCAAAAAATATAAGAGATTGCCCAGGCTGGAGTCTTAACTATATGGTAGGGAGACCTTGAAACTGCTTGCACACAACTTTTAGGTTTGCCTACTGTCACTGGCCTCATCAGCTTCAAATGACATTAGGGGGATCCACAACACATCTGAAGATCAGATAGCAACTGAGACACCAGGAAGTTAGGGGGGGTGTACTCTACAAGGGTGGGGGTACTTACAGAGTAACCTGGTAGTTCATGTGCCAATTTTGTCTTTACAACTCAGTTCTTAAATATTATTTATAATCAAATGAGTAAATTAAGGTTTCTGGAAGTGTTTTGAACAAGCTATGCCAAATTTCCAAACTATCTAGGTAATTAAACTTCCCATCTTAATGGATTTCTGAGTGCATTTGATTTTAAATACAGATCTAAGACTTAAACACCGAGCTTAACGTTCCACTGCACATACTGCCAGTGTTTGGCAAAAAACAAGTTCAAAGGCTTAATTTTTTAGTATGATAAAGCCCCTTTACACCACCTTGACAATGTGAAACATCTGTACAGTTCAGGGAAATGAAGTTTACACCCTTTAAAAATGCTATTGCTCTGCTATTGTGCAATAAAAGCACCTATTGTAAAAGAAAATGTTAGGGCCAAGAATGTGATTGAGAACACATCAAATCTTCTTGAGCTCTTAAGAGAGCTCTGTGCAACTGTAACACAATCAGCCAGAATCATCTAGAAACTTGCATGTTCTCATATAAAATGTGAAATTATGTATAAAATATGTTACAGACCTTGTTTTGAATTCTGCTTGTGTATGCACTTTACCTCTGCGCATGTTCTCTCTTGTTTTGGAAGATCTGATGGGAACTTCTCTTTTTTCCATCCAGTTCTCAGCAAATCACAAGGAAGGGAATTGCTCAATAGCAGATTTAACAACTAAAGAAAAATTACAGCCTGTGTAGGATTCCTTTATAATCATAAATTGAAAGAAAATATCTGAGCTCAGTATACAGAAAGATATTCTATAAGGATCCAGTTATATAGAAGTATGAAATTAATACCAGATGGGTAAAATTTTGTGGGTAGAAGGATGGGAGAATATACATATTCATGAAAATGTAATACATAACTGTCTGTAAGGATTAAATTACAAGCACTATTTTTTAATTTTGTCTTACTGGTTCAAATATCCACAGCAGTATGATTGCTGCAGCTGCTGCAAACACTGTAGGGAATGGTGCCCTGACTCAGAGAGCTTTGTGCCAGAGAATCTGGCATTGACTATCCTATCAATAACCTTGATACCGAAACCATTATGAAATGTTAGGAATAAGAATATACTACAACCAAGGACTCACAGGTAATTTTTCCTCTCACCCTTCTGATAACACATTTATATAGCACTTTATACTTTTAGAGAGATAGATGAGCATCAGTGAATGAATTCTCTCTAGAAGGATGTGCTTACACTTTATTTTACAAGCAGTGAAAACACGAGTAGTGAGTCACTGATTCCCTCTTCATCCTCCTCTGCTGTGGCCCTTCTAGACCAGGTGCTTGCTGTACAGCCACACAGACTCTGCTGCTTCCTGGTCCCACACACCAGGTGTGTGATCTCTTTACCAGCTGCATCTTCTGTGTGGGGACAGGTGAGCTGCTCTGCTCTGCAGCTGTGGATCACTATCCAGCAGTGCCCAATGCCAGGGAGCCCTCCCAGGAGCCAAAGCCCTCAGGTGTATATTTGCATCACGATGAATGATGCAGACTTACCTTGTTGTGTGATCTGCCACATGGGGGACAGCCCAGACCTGGACCCACTGGGCAGAGGGACAGCCCTGCCATGCGTGCGGTCACACCTCCCACCACGTGGTCAAACACAGGAGACTCCCATACAGCATTGGAAGAAATGTTAAATGTACCTTAATTGGAAAATCTACCAGAATACGAAAATTCAAGTCAAGTTCAAAAGTATTTCAGCTAATCCTGCTTTTAAAGCCATTTAAGTCCCACTGCAAGTTCCAAGCACCCTGAATTGGCTTTAAAGCCTTCTAAAAACGGGTTTTAAAAGATTCAGTAAAAAAAGTCCAAGCCACCTAAAGCTTTGTCTACACTATAGCTCCAATTGAGTTTAAAATTAAGAAAGCATCTCCCCAGTGTAGAGGAGGTTTTTAGGTACCAGTTACATCTATCCTGAAGTCTCACCTTTGCTGTAGTCCTACACAGAGTCTGCTAGCGGCTACCACCCCTTTGTAGTAACAAATAGAGCTGTTAGGAACAAACACACTGTGTTATGCTTTGGGTAGTTTTCAATAGTTACCATTTATTTGGGTGGGCTTGAAACTATGTGTCAATATAAACTATTCAGGTTAGCAATGGATTTTGATGTGCTATACATATCTTCTTTTATCTATTTATGTATTTACCAGTTAAAATACTTGCTAAGGCAATAGTCAAGTACCACAAAGTCTTCTTTACCGTCCTTAGAGAGGGACAGATTTATTCCAGCCATGTGGAAGTTCTATGTGCACGCTAAATATGGTCTCCTTAGCAATGTGAACTCTACCTCTTTGCTGAAGTACCCCTTCTCTGCCGGTTACTCAGAATCCTGTAGCAAATGTAGACCTAAAGCCCATCTCCAGGCAGCCATCCAACCGAACTCCAGGGCTCTCCTCAAAACTGTGGCACAGCTCCTTCCGGAGGTGATTAAGGGTAGCTCTCACAAGCAGAGTATAGAAAGAAAAAGAACTTTGGGAGGACGTGTGACAGAGATGTATGCAATTTATTATTTCGTCATTTTTAGGTTGTTATGGTTGCCATATCAATATTATATATATTCTTTAACACAGGAAATCACAATGCTGAAAACTATCTGCCCTCTCCAAAGAAAATACTTATTTATAGACAACACAAATAAATGGGTACAGCATACCATAGAGTAACACTCACAGACAGCCTGAAAGGCTGAAAGGAAGTTTGGAAATTCCCCTCGTCTCTTCTCCATTTACTTTAAAGATCTCTTCTTTGTCTGACATTTGTTATGCTTATGATAAAAATGAGGGAGATTTTGGAGAGAAAGAACATGTGCTTTTAACTCTTAACAGAGTTTTTCCACTGGGTTATTTTTTGTAGAGTCATGTGATGGTGATTTTTAAACCACAAAGCTCTGAAGATCATTTCCTCCACAGATGCTGGAGAAATCTATTTTACAGGGAGCAAATGCTTCTGCATACTATTACTGGCATTTCACTACAGCTGAAGAATCACAAGCTCAGATACAGTGAACCGTCTGTAAAATTTCATTTCCAAACTGGCTGGTCTCTGTGTTTCATTTCATTTCAAATTAAAGCTATATTTGACCACTAAAACCCTCTTCATGCAATCGTTCAAAATAGAAAACTTGAAAGTTTGCATTACTTGATAAACTTGCAAAAACAGAATTGAAATGAAAAATTAGATACACGGATTTAAAAACTTGTTTCTAGATCTCAAGAGAATTATCATACCAAATTAGGCTGTACCAGTTAGATACTTGATTGTCTTGTCCAGTGCCTGATTGTCATCAGTGAGAAAGATATTAGACAACAACATGAAAAGGATGTCTTCTTAACCATGTGCTGTTAAAGGTTTCCTCATCTCCTGAAACATAAAGGTTCATAACTATTTCCATATTCATATCCACATCCAAATCCTCATCGACATAAATATTTAGCTCTTTTCAGCTGAGCTGTTTCAGTCAGTGTCATCCAGCAGGAGAAATACACTAAATATACTAATTACTGTACTATAGCGTAGTATTTACTGATAGTAGCTTTTCTTTGACCTTATCCCAATCTTATCTGTTCCTGCTGTGTAACTCTATTGTGCATGTGTGAACGATAGGGAAACTTCTTCTGAAAGCCTCTGAAGTTCATGAATGAAGACAATTTTCTCTCCTTGACATATAATAAGATTGTTTCACTGACTGGCTTTATGCAACTGCATAGATGCAGTACAGCAGTGATTGAACTCAGCATCTTTCTTAGCATACCTGTCCCCTCACTTCTTTTATCTGTGACTAATGGTGTCACTGTTCTTCCTGCCACCCACACTTTCTAAACTGGGTGTCATTTGTTTGTTCCTTTTCCGGAGCACTTCCTTTTCACCATCACCTTCATTAATACAAAATTTCTCATTCTCAGCTTCACAGCCGTGCAGGATGCCACATTAGCCTCCCTTTTCCCTTCTTGCTACATTCACTAACTATCCCAATTATTTTTTGTGTTTTCATTTTCACAGTTGAATCTTAAAGAAGAAACTCCACCAGCACACCAGGCTCTTTCTCTATTGACCCACTCCACTCAGACTTCTGGCTTGCAGTACCAAGAGAAACAGCTGGACTTAGAAACATCTTTTGGCTTGCATGCATGGCCAGCTGGACACATGTGTGGGCAATAATATATAAATTGATATTTTATGTGGTTACAAATATTTTAGGAACAGCAAATCACCCTTGAATTATTTTTATGTTATGCTTGGCATTTCATGTTATTTTTGATAGTTCTGGAGGAGGGAAGATGGTGAGAAGGAGTGAAACCTACTGTCAATATTTTTCCTGTGAAGGTTTGTGGCATCTTTACCATTGACTGCCTTCAAACACTCTTAATTTTGAGATAATCACTTTCCTGTGCATAGTGGGCTGAAAGGAATAGCATAACTTTATGCAGATTTGATTAATGATTATGAAACTCAGAAGCTTATTTTTTGTACTGTGTGGTGGATTCAAACTTGCTGTTCTCCAGATTTCCTTGCCCTGGAATATACTCTCATTGAACGGTCACTGCCAAATTTTTTTGTGGACTGTCATCAGAATCAGAAAAATCCCATTAAAATGCAGTTGTTCAGATTTAGTTTTCAATGCTATGGGAAGATTCATTAGCACCTCAGCTGAATTCAAACCCAGAAGAGGAAATTTGGTTATATGTGAGAATGAGACTTAATTTTTCCTTACTTCCTATTCGTTTTAGGACACCTCAATGGGGAAAGAAGAAAGCAGTTTCCTCAGCCTTTGCTGTGGACGTTCAGTTTTACAGATTCTAAATTGGTGGAATGTGCTCCTGATTGTTTACTGACAGAAATATCCCATACTAAATTAGTTCACTCCAACTGTCGTCTTCTATTATCTGTCATGAAGCTCCGGTGTCCAAGTCAGTGATATACTAGCAGCTCAAATGGTTTAAAAGCAATCTGAAAATGTGGGATTTTGTATGAATTTATTCTTTCTACTTAAAGTGGTTTTCTATTTATTTCTGAGAAAGCAACAGAAGACCTTGAATATGTTACATTAGAGAGGATAATATCTGTGCCCCAGCTGCCAGGTGACACTCTGCAACAATTTTATGCACAGTAAGTTAAGGTGAGCCATATGTTACAATGGACTAAACCCAAACTACTCCATTCAGTCACCTCAGGAGGCTGAGGCTGTTGCATATGGTTACGTCTGGTCTGATCCTGGGTGGGCAGTGGAGAACCAGGAGCAGGGAGGATTATAGCCTGAGGTCTTTCAGACCCCAGTCCAAGCCTGAAGCAGCAGACAAAGAAGGGACTGGGCAAGGACTAAAATTATGCAGAAGCTGGTGTGAGGTGTATCTAAAGGTGACCACTTCAGACAGGTCACTCCACTCTTCAGAAGCCAACAGGCCAGTGTAGGCCCAGCTGATCATAGAATCATGAAATGGTTTGGGTTGGAAGGACCTTACAGCTCATCCAGTTCCAACCCCCTGCCATGGGCAGGGACACCTCCCACTAGACCAGGTTGCTCAAGGCCCCATTCAACCTGGCCTTGAACACTGCCAGGGAGGGGGCAGCCACAGCTTCTCTGGGCAACCTGTGCCGGTGTCTCACCACCCTCACAGTAAAGAATTTCCTCTTAATATCCAATTCAAATCTACCCTTTTTCAGTTTGAAACAGTTTCCCCTTGTCCTATCACTACATGCCCTTGTAAAAAGTCTTCCCCCCCCCTCCCCCAAGGTGACACGTCTCAGATGCCTTCATATCCCCTGCCTGCAAGGCCCAAACACTCCATGCAGCTGCAGAGCACTGTGCCTATGCCTGCAGCCCTTAGCAGCTGGAGACATCAGCTGGCAGCCTCGGAGTCCAGCCACACGGGAGCCACTGGGCATGATCCTTTGTTTTATTTTAAAAAGCAAGTAAAGCCTCTGTAGGTGTTTGGTTTTCTCTCACGCCAACAATCCACAGCCATCACAGTTTTCACAACACCTGAGGAGTTATTGAAGAGGATGGGTGAGAGGCATTGTTCAGCTCTGTGTGCAGCCATCACGCTGAGCTGGAGGAGGGGAGGAGGGCTCCCAAGGCTCACATCCCTCAAGTGACATGGAAACCATACTGCACCGGAAAGTATCAAAGCTGCAGCTGCAAGCCTCTCACCCTCCCCCAGGAGAACCACCTTGCCAAGAAATACATGCCAGCCTGGAACTGGCTCCAGTGGATAAAATGAGTGGTAGGAGTGGAAGGAGGCTTTAACACAAAATCCTGCCCCAATGAATTCAGTTGCAAAATTCTCATTACTTCAAGGGAACAAGGTTTTACACCTTCCACTTAACTAGGGGAGTGTGTCTACTTAAAATGATTAGGAGAGGCCCAGAAATTGCTTTCAATAGCCCGTTGTGAGATAAATGAATCCTAAAACTCTCCTGGCTCCCAACTCTTGCTGTGACTGCCTGCTTAAGCTAATCTTCCTGCTTCACGTAAGTGAAGATTAAAGAGGATGGTAGAAAGCAGCTAATAGCTAAGGAAGGGGGTTTTCTTTCTATTCCTGGTTACAGTTCAGCTTATTTCGTTACATTATTTATCATCTCTAATGATGTCTAAGCACACATGGAAGCAGGGGACATTTAGGAAACAGCAAATTGGTCCTTACTCCAACCACCTCTCTGTGTATGCAGCAGCAGAGGTGATAATATGTCCCGGGAAGGGAACTTAATGGACTTATCTGGTGGAATTCGGGGACAGATAAGTGAGAACAAGGAGGTTTATATGGCTAACTGCTTAACTAATGTGAAAACTAGAGAAGTTTGTAAACAGCCTGAATGAGAGGCTGTGCACAAGCAAGAAGAGCAACTGACTCGCTTTGCTTCTCTAACATATTAGTGATGAAAAGCTGCCAGGTATTTGGTGCTGGAAAGCAACAGTCCAGCTCTGTGTAACACAACACTTACTGTTGCATTCTGAATTCTCACACACAAAGTGTTTGGCTGAAAAGAGAACAAGTTCATACTTACTATGTAAAACTGCTTGCCATACTTACCACATAAAGCAGACATCTTTCTGGGGAATGAAGGGTGAAATACCTCTCCATGTAAATATCTGGGAATTATGATTCCAACTGCAGTGAAGCAATCCAAAGGCATTAAGAGATGGAGAAAATTAGCATAATCAGCTCATGTTGCTTAATCCCCCTAGTCCAACCCAGGAACATTCTCTGTGTGTTACCAGGTAACACTTTTATCCAGGCTAGGTCTTTATGATCTGTGATTTCTGTATTCCACTGGCTGTTACAACTGTCAGACAGCCCACAATGTGCATCCTGAAAAGATGCGCTACATGCAACATATCTTTTAACAGTTTAGTTATCCTAAGTATAATGGAGAAAGGGGAGCACAGAACAATGTGGGAGCTACAACAGAAAATGCTTTCAAATCTGATTATTTTATACAGGTATAATAATACGCACATATTTTTTATTTCTTCTTTTAAGAAAGCTGCTAAGATTTGATAGTGACTAGAGTGATGACCAGGATGGAGGTCAGTGATGGATGACAGACTGGAGAACACAACAGGAGAAGGAAGGCTTGTAGTAGGAGATTTATCAGAAAACCAAGGAATCTGGTGAAAACTATTATGTTTCCATCTGGCAGCAAGAGCGCTGACAGCTCTGAACTACCACAGGTAAGAAAATCAGCTTCTCTGAGGCAAATATTTACGTCTTATTTAAGTAATGCTTGGCACCTGTCACTATAATGTTTAAGTCACTGCAATCAGACACATAAAGTCGTCTCGGACTTCATTTCAAATACAAGAGCTATAAATCCTACCCCTCAGTTCAGACAATGGCTAAAATCCCACTGACTAAGGTAAAATCACCCACAGGTAGCTTCCATCTGAAATGAACTGAACGTGCACCATTTGCAGACCATGCAGTGCATGCCACAGTATTACTAGGACAGAAATTTGACTGTTATTAATGAAATGCCTGCTTTTACAGTACAAGAAACCAACTTAAATGGCAGTTGTTCTTATTTTCTCTTGAAAGTTGAAGAAAAATATTTAGCTTTAGACACCTCTGATTTTGCGTCATTAAACAGAAATAATGCCAATTCTGTAGAAACTTTCCCACATTTGTCAGGGACTCAGCTGGTTTCCTTAATTCCACTGAGCTCAGCAATATGAAAACAGCTGATAATTTGGTCTTATGGCCAAATGTTATTCCATTATATAAAATCTGGATGTTATTCCAACACACAAAATGTGAAAGAGGAAAAGGTAAAAACAGTGTGTTATGCCAGTTGCTGAGACAAAAATCCTGACAGAAATGGAATATTGATTCAATCTGGCAATGTAACTTCGCGGAAACAGGAATGGGTGGTTCAAAATGGCTCTAAACGCTGAACAAAGATGAAACAATACCAACAGTATAGATGGTCCCTGTAAAACAGACATCGGGCAATGGCTATAATTATTTTGTATTTTCTAGAGATTAATTTGGCTTTGGAACATGCAAAGTTCACACACATACATATCTATGAATCATTTTTCAGTGGCACATCTATAATTTTTATAGATGTTATCTTTATTGCAAGACAAGAAGAAAAACATTCCAGTTCTGACAGTTTCTATTTTTAAACTGGCTTCTGAAAAAAAAGCAAACAAACAAAGTGCTACAAGAATCTGCAGCAATGAGAGAATAATAATGTAATGGACCACTCAGTCCTTGATAGGCAGATGCATTACTCTAAGGTCTAATGTATCCAAGCTCTTTCCATGGCTTCCTTCCTCTACTCTCACAATCACCAACAGCATGTATAGCTAAGAGGATGAGCCCATCAGACCATATAACTTCTTTTTTCCTGTGAAGAGCCTCACCATAAGGAAAATTGCGTTTTTCCGGGTGGAAATTTTTTTTTCATTTTTATTTCAATGTTTTGCTTTTGCTAAAAATTTCAAATCTGACTCTAGGAAATATTCCTTCCAGTTATTTTTTGTGGCAATGCTTTAGCTTTAACTGCTGCAGCTGCTGATGGAGATTATTTTGTTTATTATAAAAAAAATAAACCACAACAAAATAACATATTCTTCTTCCCTTTATGACTACTTCATGGTTTTTTCAACTTACACTATATATGTATTGCTAGGAACAAAAAAAAGATAATAGGGAAGTTATTGAACCTATTAGCATCTATAGTAACAATCTTTATCATATGTGAAATGCAAGTTTTTGGGACATAGATAACAAAAAACAGTGTAACCAATTTTTCCAAGGATGTCTATTACTGCTTGATGAGATGGATCTGTCCTTACCCTTGCTTCCTGTGCGTGATCCCATCCTCTGCCTCAGGCTAGCAGTTGCAATCGTTGTGTTCAAGTAACAATGCAAATCAGAGACTAACCTAGGGGGAAAAAAGGATGCTCAGTCCATAGTCTGGTTCATTGTACAGCCACTTAAGCTCCAGACTGGGATAAAGGGAGGCTGCTGCACCATGCTGTCGGGAGATAAAAGAAGGGACCAACCCATTTCACCAGCAGCACAGAACTTCATCAGTTTAAACTGAGTAAGACAGTGCACCCCAATGGCCTGATCCAAATCCTGCTAAAGCCAGTGCGAGCACTCCACATCATCTCCTGTTTGGAACAATTTCAGGGATGGTTGATCAGAGAGCATGTGACTCATATAGCAACACTGCAGACACTCTGGCCAAAAGACCTGGGAACAGTAGGAGGGGGCATTCACAAGCCAGAATCATCCTGGAATCATCAGTCTCAGTTTGAAAAGGCTTCTCACAGCACTGAGCAGTAGTGAGTGAATCCTGTTTAGTCAGATTCTGGTTAGGGGCCAAGAATTGGGCTCTCAGAAAGCAGAATGTGGCATATTTTTTGCTGACAGTGCAAATAAAGATCCTGTTGTAGGAACTGTCAAGCCAGACAAGCATATTTTTCACAGTTGGCATCTGCAGACTTCTTTTATCTGGGGAAAACTGAGGCTGCAATTCCAGGAATGTTTCTTCAAAAGCAGTACTGGCATGAGGCTTGTGTGGAAACACTGAGCTGGACTGAGGAACTGCCCAGACAGTAGAAGGGCGAGATTTTTTTCTTCCAGATTTTTTTCCAGCAGGATGCCTTTTCCGGTTCAATGCACCATGAAACAATGCTGTGTAGTGGAATGGAACGGAACGGAATAGAATAAAATAGAATATATCATAGTGGCATAATACAAATGTTATAAACACTCCATCATTTCCTATGTAGATATTTATTATAAATGTTCAGTCAATACACTGATGCAAATTGTTAAAATAAGTATTCATAGTAATTCTGATTCAGTTCATCACCATCTGCTAGTATCGGAAATATCAATATGCTAAGTTATTTGGACTTAATAACAACTATCCATACCCTTGCTATACTGGGGTAAAAAGCATCAAGAATATTCCTTTTAGCTATTTCTCTACCCTGCCATTGTAAAAACCATAAATGGCAGAATTTCCACAACTCACTAGAAGCTCACCTCAGTGCTGAGCTGCCTTTGTAGATGGAAAGCTTTCTATAATAACTAATTGAATAATTCTTTACTGCATATTATGCCATCTTCTTTTCACCCTGCCCTCAAAGGTAATGCAGAAAATGTGATTACCACTGGGTATTTTTTCGTCAAAAACCCAACTGGTTGTCTTGGTTTAGTGGTCAGAGCAAACCACAACCCAGAGAACAGAATTGCTCCCTTATTCCCCTCCACCCTCCCGGGGGAAGATAAAAGGGGAATAAGGAAGAGAGACTTAAAGGCTGGAAGTTAAAACCAGAACAGGTTTAGCAGAACAGGGGAAAGAGAGTAAGACATGGGATAAGGAACAAATATACACAAAACCTGACCTCATATTGATACCATAAAATTATCCTGTGCCCCCTCAAACCATAACACTGGTATGTGGATATCTTCTGTTTTGAAGGTTGCAGTGCTTTTAACAAAAATAAATGCATCTTTAAGATGAAGGAAGGAGGATGAGGGGGCTATGCTTTCTTCCTTAACTTCATGTATAACACCATCCTTTGCATGAATATTTGAAACTTCTTGTAAGGCTCAAGTATTTTCAAATAATAAGAAGAAATTTATCATTTTTCTACCCTTTCATCATGTACTTTCAAGCACTGAAACATCTAAACATTCATTTCTTGTTCACGACAATCCTAGCTGCTCAGAATACACATATGGAAACCAGGTCAACAGAAGTCTTAACCACAGTGAAAATGCATGAAAAAAAACCTTTCTCCTCTTTACTGCATGTTCTGTTTTGGTTTTATCATCCTTTCCTAAAAATCCTTCCCCGCTATTTAGCTCCACTGCTAGCAAAGCGATTGTATAAGCTGCAGTTCTTGGACAGCATTTCTGTTTCAGTGACGGAAAACTGAACTTCCTCTGGGGGATCCTTTCTCTATCTGGTGTGTAAGTGAATGTAGTCCCTGGGTGACCTGGTCGGATGATTCCAAGGCAAGTGCTAGAAGTATTCCAACAGCATGCTCCTGCGCCATCACATACGGTCACCACCATGGTTTAAGGTGCACAGGTCATAACTGAAATGTAGATTGAAGCCCACAACACTGTCCCTAAAAAGTCAGTGGCAATGGGAAGCATTCTGAGCCTTTGATTCTCGTGTTGAAAATGCACATCCACAGCTAATCAAATTCTTAATTTACAGCTCTTAGGTTCCTCACTAATAGCAACTTCTCACATAGCTATCTCAGCATTACCATTGGCACTGGGGGCTCATTCTGTCCTGAAGGACAATGACTGGGCTTCAGCTATTCACACATCTATGGCACCTCCGCCAGGTGACAGCGATACAACAGGTCTGGCTTTAAAACCTTTGGCAAATGTCTATGTAATATTACCCCACCTCATCACAACTCTGTCCTTTGCTCCCTATGCCAGTTGCCATTACAAAATGTAATTACATTCAAGACCTCTGTCCTGACCTTTGAGGAAACCACTGACCTGTGCCCAGGGTACCTGAAAGATCAGCTAAAGCCCATAAACGAAAATCACTGCCAGCAATTCAGCTCCCTGAGTGGAGTATCTGGTCTACAAAGTCACACTTCTTGCAGTCCTGGTCCGAAACTATGAAATGATCTCCCGTAAGTTCAGGGACATTATAAGCATCATGACAGTTTACTCTAAGTGGTAGGTGTATTTCTTCAGTTTTGTCTTCTCTGTGGAATATTTCCACTGGGGAACGCCAGGTCAGTGAATAGGAGCTTTGTAGAAACTGAATGCCCTGCCCCTACTGGGAGGCAAAGCACCTTGCTTCCCTCGGTTTGCACTTCTAGTCAACTGAAAAATGATTTGATAAACAAAGAGCTTTATCCAGTTACCAACAGCTGGAATGTAAGCAGAATTCTTCTACTTCTAAGGAAATAAAAGGACTGCAGTTCTGGAAAGGATTGAGAAATTGCCATTTTTGACAGCTGAGAGGGGAAAGTGTCAGGCTGTAAAGCAGTATCTAAATCATATCTGTAAATCATTGCAGGTTTTGTTACCTGTTGCTATTTTACAGCTTAACCATTACAAGGATAATGAAAATAATGTTAACGTTTCTACTCTTGACTGTGAAATATTTTATTCTTACAGCCAGAACACCTGACTGCCAGGCACACTTTCCTTCCTCCCACAAAACACGCCTGCCATCTTCTGGCCAGGCCACCAAGCATCTGGGCTGGCTGGGAACAAGGAAACGAAAGAGCTTTTCCAGTTGTTAACGCAATCAACCAAGCAAGCAGAATCACAGAATCCTAGGGGTTGGAAGGGACCTCGAAGGATCATCTAGTCCAACCCCCCTGCCAGAGCAGGGTCACCTAGAGTACATCACACAGGAACGCATCCACGTGGGTTTTGAATGTCTCCAGTGAAGGAGACTCCACAACCTCTCTGGGCAGCCTGTTCCAGTGCTCTGTCACTCTCACAGTGAAAAAGTTTTTCCTGATATTTACATGGAACCTCCTATGCTCCAGTTTACAACCATTGCCCCTTGTCCTATCATTGGTCATTACTGACAAAAGCTTGGCTCCATCATCCTGACACTCACCCTTTACATATTTGTAAACATGGATGAGGTCACCCCTCAGTCTCCTTTCCTCCAAGCTAAAGAGACCCAGCTCCCTCAGCCTCTCCTCATAAGGGAGATGTTCCATTCCCTTAATCATCTTAGTGGCTCTGCGCTGGACTCTCTCAAGCAGTTCCATGTCCTTCTTGAACTGTGGGGCCCAGAACTGGACACAATACTCCAGATGTGGCCTCACCAAGGCAGAATAGAGGGGGAGGAGAACCTCTCTTGACCTACTAACCACCCCCTTTCTAATGCACCCCAGGATGCCATTTGCCTTCTTGGCCACAAGGGCACATTGCTGGCTCATGGTCATTTTCGTGTCCACCAGGACTCCCAGGTCCCTTTCTCCTACAC
The DNA here is from genome assembly GCA_013398125.1 of Aegotheles bennettii. Taxonomy (NCBI): domain Eukaryota; kingdom Metazoa; phylum Chordata; class Aves; order Caprimulgiformes; family Aegothelidae; genus Aegotheles; species Aegotheles bennettii. Next base: position 28,987 of record VZRW01004512.1, on the reverse strand, counting down.
TGCTCTCCAGCAGGTCAGCCCCCAGCCTGTACTGGTGCATGGTGTTGTTCTTCCCCAGATGCAAAACTCTGCACTTGCCCTTGTTGAATTTCATTAAGTTTCTCCCCGCCCAACTCTCCAGCCTATCAAGGTCTCGCTGAATGGCAGCACAACCCTCTGGTGTCTCAGCCACTCCTCCCAGTTTAGTGTCATCAGCAAACTTGCTGAGGGTACATTCTGTACCCTCATCCAGGTCGTTGATGAAGATATTGAACAACACCGGTCCCAGTACCGACCCCTGAGGGACTCCACTAGTCACAGCCCTCCAACTAGATTCTGTCCCATTGACTACAACTCTCTGACTTCTTCCCTTTAACCAGTTCTTGATCCACCCCACTACCTGATCCCCAAACCCATACTTTATCAGCTTATCTACGAGGATGCTGTGGGAGACAGTGTCAAATGCCTTACTGAAATCGAGATAAACCACATCCACCGCTCTACCATCATCTATCCACCTAGTTATTTCCTCATAGAAGGCTATAAGGTTGGTCAAACATGACTTACCCTTGGTAAAACCATGTTGAAGCAGGTTGAAATTAAATTTTGTTTTGGGATGTGGAGTTCCCCCATCACAGAAGAATCTGGTTTTCAAGCTGTGCAAAATTCCTGTCTCTTGATTAATAAGTATTTGCATGCGTTTTTCCTTGTATCTTCATACTTGCAACTATCCTGAGAGTTTCATTAATTCCAAGTCTAAACGAGACTTTCCACCAAAAGACTTATTATTATGCTGCTTTACATTTAAATCACAAGTTTCAGTGGAATTTATAGGAAACCAATGTTGATCAAAACTGGAGTTATGGTTTTCATTAATATTTATTAAACACCAATATTGCAGTGGAACTTGAGGCTGAGCAAAGTTCATGTGGTGTCGAGTTCCGACGCAAATATTTGATGTGGCTCTAATCAAAGCCAATGTTTGATATCACCTTAGGAAGCTTCAAGGAATTTGCTAACTAGGAGTAAAACCTTGGTTAGAAACCAGGCGTTAAATTCTGAAAACAATTCTTTGCTCCTCATGATCTTCAAAACAAAGCTGAATCTCTTTCTGAAGAAGATGAATTATTTTAGGTGTAAGATCTACTGTTTGATACTTCACAGCCTGCTAGGCAGCAATTTAGATTGCATGCTCAGAAATACTCCCTTCAAAGTTTATGATTAACACACAACAGCAGAATTATGAGAAGTTTTTTTCCAGGTTAAAGCCATCCTGCAGGGAAATGGAATCCTATAAAAGTCAAAAAACTTCACAAACTGCATTGCATGAATGAATTTTAGAGAAAACTGGGGAAAGGCTATGATGATGTTTTCAAAACAGGACACTGATCTGCTTTTCTTTTCAATATCAAATGTACTGCACGGTATATCTTTATAATATGTGCATAAAATCTACCTCTTATATTCACATCACACATATACATATTACATATATCAATGCAAATAATATTGAATCTTAAAAGTAACTACATGAATTGCTCAGAATTTTTATATTTTCAGTGCCTCAATAGTAAATTATGAAAGTGGTTCATAAAAACAGAGATTCTGTGCTCCACATCACTTGCAGTTAAGAGTGATAGGGTGGGAACTGGAACCACATATACAAGCATGTAAAAAATCAGTCAGGCTGGTTTCAGCGCCCTCCAAAAACTTACAAGGCCTCTTCTTAAGTCATTGATGGACACAGTGCCATTCAGCCCTTAGTGGTACACTTCCCTCATGCAGCTAAAGTCAAATGAATGGTGGGATATCAGAGATATCTGATATGGTTTAGTGGTGATGTAGGTAGGCAGTTGGACTGGATGATCTTTAAGGTTTCTTCCAAACTATGAAGGAGCCTGCCTTGCTCTTTGTTATTTCACTTTGTAACTCAGGGGTTCTACAATTACATTCCAGATGTTGCTAAATACACGAGAGAACAGTTCTACAAGGCCTCTGCTTTGTGTGTATTGAATTGGAATAGCCAGCTCTTGCCTTTCAGCTGTACAACTCACTGCACGCAGCCATGCATCACCTCGTAAGGGGAAAAGAAGTTGAGTGTAACATATAATTATTTTCATTAGCTATGAAACACAACATATAGAGCAAGGTTCTATATGTACAGTGCTATTTAATTTGTGTTTTCAAAGGGAAAATTTTCATTAATGAGGTTAAAAATTAACCCTGGATCTGCTGGATCATAACACTGGATTTATTACATTTACAGCTGTATAACAAAGCACGGCTGAGGTCAGAGAAGCTGCTATGATGGCAGCATTTGCTCTTCCATGCACTCAGCACAAAAAATGACAATAATTTCTATTTCTCCCTCTCAACCAGGAACACCATTTCTGAATCATTGTCTGGCATTTGACAAAATGAGCTGCACTGGCTGCCAGGCTTTTCCAGCTTCCCACCTGTTTTAGGAAAGACCCACGTTTCTGTGAACAATTAGATATAGAGCTCACAAGAAGTAGTAGCCAAGAACATCTACAGAACAGAAACTAATATTAAAATCTAGAAAAATATTTAATATAAATTCTTAGAACAAATTTCTAGCACCTGCTCTGAGATACTTTAAATATATTTTATTTCTTTAAAATTCTAGAAATATTTTTACTGAGTATGTTATTTGTAATAGAGCATTCTGCCCATTCCATCATGGACTAATAACAGGACTGGGGGGGGCTGGTGAAATCTTTCAGAAAGGGTGTGATACCCAACAGGCAAGCACATGATATTGCCTGTCTCTAGCAAGATGCACTTGAAAAATCAAATGTCATGGCAGGAGAAAAAGACATATGTGGCAGTAATTAAAACAAACAAACAAACAAACAAAAAACCCCTTTCTGCTTGCTTAGTAAAGTCTTTAAATCAGGTCTTGAGCACATAGTTCACAGCCCGGGAAAAGCAGGCAAACCACTGCAGCAGAAGCCACAATGTGTGTGTGTGTAGAGAGTTATGAAAGACAGAGATTTCTCCATGTAGCGCTTAGCAAACAGAACAACAACAATGAACACAGTGTAGGTGAAGGATCAGGGAGGAGTGATCTTACATCCTGTGTTTCCCAAAGGCCCCAGCACAGAGGAGAACGGGAGCCAAGAAAGCCAAAAGTGAGTGCTACTCTGAGCACGATAGCTCCTGGCAGGGCTGGGCAGCAGAGCCCTGCCTGCCATGCCCATGGCTGCCGCCCTCACAGAAGGAAAAGGCCCGTGGCAGGTCTCTGTAGCCAGAGAGGCACCAGGAGAGGGCTGCAGATACAGTCTATGTCCTTTCTTTTCTTGTCTCCTTGCTAAGTATGCTGGTCCCAGTCAGGAAATGAGATAAATATCCCAGTGAGCAACTGTTAATACAATTTATTCTCATTACACACTTTTTTCACAGGAGGCAAAACTTAGAGGCTCTTTCTCTGAGTTTTATAGAAAATAGTACAGCCATAGACAGCAAGGCCTAACCTGTTTCTTTGCAATCATCTTTTTACTTTAAAGAGAATGAGCAAGTTTGCCATTGAAGGAATATGGGGAAAATCACAGAACTAAGAGGTTTTCCTCATACAGATGAGACATGTATGTGAGTCTGGTCTCCTGTCAGAGACGGCCCAGGACTCATCCCCATGTTTTGACTCTCCAGCGTGTGCCTTGCTTTGTCAAGACAGAAAACTCGCCCAGGCATTTCGAACATTCCAAGCGAGCATTCTCTTTAAATAACAGGCATGACACCACCATCCTCCACTGAGGGAAACAGGATGAGTGCTCACATGTTACTGACATTGTCCCTTCATGCGGATGTGAAATCAAAATCAATCTTCAACACAAACAACTTATTACAATTTGTTTTGTCAAATGTTTACTATGAGTAAATTGCTTTCTGCTTTCTTAGCTTAAGAAATGCTACTTAAGCCCGTGGCATTTAGCTGTAGAGAAGGAATGAAGCCCAAACAATGCAAAAAGTAATCTCAAACACATTAATTTTTATAGAGAAATTCTTAATATATTGAAAAGGTCCTATGTCAATAACAATATTTACAGGTTTTACCTTAGCTTTTCAATGTTATCTTGATTTGCTCTTTTTCTCTTCGGCAGATGACACAGATATAAGCTTCTCTTGGATAAAGACTACTGGTGTCTTTAATTATATTATTAAAAACAGTCATGTGAGTGTAAATCACTGAATCAGTAACACGTTGGTCTTTAAGTATTTTGCAAGTACCACTTTGGAAGTGCCACATACAAATATTGATCTATACCAAACTGCAGAACAAGTTAGACGTAGGGAAGTCTATGCATCCATCTGCATCAGCTGGCAATTTGTCCTCGTTCTCAGTGCACAGTGACAAAGCCATGAGCACTGCGCTCAGGTGGCAGAACTGATGACACAAGCCGTCCTCTGCAGGAGGCAACGAGCAGCTTCACCACGGCACGGCTGGGTGTCACCCACATGCTGAATGCACCAAAGCCCGCATTAATAAAACATTGGTATTTGGCTTTTTAAAAACGCAGATACACTGGTGTCTTTCATGCTAGGATATCATTCTAGGACAAGAAAATCCACTTCAGGTTCCTTTCATGACTCTTGGCTTTTGTTTCAGTCCAAAATAGAGATGCCCCTACTGACTGTAATGAAAAAGCTGTTATGACAAAATGCATGATATACGGCACAGAGCTTTATTCTTACATAAGGAGTGCAAAATGATACCAGGTAATTCACCACAAAAGGTATCTGGGAAGGAGAAATGAAATCTGGAATAGTTAATTGCACATTAATTGCAAACTAAAGCAAACTAAAGCAAACTTTTGTTGTGCACATTTTGCACTGTTTTGCTTAGCAGCCAACTGTTTTTCATTCTTACAAAATTCATTGTTATTGTATCAGGCTATATTTACTTGTGTTTATATCAAGGCAAAGGTATTGTGTATATTTAAAGCTTTAGGGGACCTTGTCGTTAGAAAAAACTGCATTTTTATCATTTTAATTTATACAAAATTGTGATTTTTGCAAGGCTGTGTGATTTTGTAATATCTAATGTAAGCGTTGGCATTAATCCAATCAAGCCTCTGGCTTCAAGGGCTCGTGAGAGCACTTAAGCAAAAGCAGGAGTTTTGCCAAGATGCAGCTTTAGATACAGCCATCCTATCCGGGCACAGCCCAGACATGGCCTCGGCAGACTGGTACAGGGGGCACACGGCTCTGCCATTCCATAAGATAATAAGGATTCCTTTATGTCCAGTTATTTCAGTGCATGCTACTTACACAGCTGTAGTTCAAGGAAACCACCAGACACTGCGCTTGATAATTTGTATTTATGAATTCCTCTTGTTCTACAAACCTCAAATTGAAAAAATCTAATAGCTTTTGAAAAAACTACAAGCATTTAGACCACTCTGGCCTGTCAAAAAACCCCAAAATCATTTTTACACAGTTGAGAGTAAAACCCCAACCTTCTGCCACATGCCATATAAACCATCAGAGAAGGCCAGTGACTTAGATTTGTTATTGAAGTGAATTGATCTCCAACTTTGTGACTCATAGGCTGATATAAGAGGTGTATTAAATTATTCAGAAAGCATTTTCAAGTGTTAAGTTCTTATTTATTATGAAACAACTCCCTAAGGCACGTTCTTTGGTGCTGCCTTGTCATGGGGCGTTGGCCTGACACTTGGCACGTTTACCACGTCAGGCACACACAGCCACAGCGACACGTGGAACAACCTTCACCTTGGAGTTCAGGACTATTTGCCCTTAGCAGTTAATCTACAGAGACAAATAAAGGAGCTGTCTGCTTCAGTGGTACGGTGCTTTAGGAACAAGAGGCTGCAGAATTCCCCAACTAAGAAAACTTTTTTTATAGGAGTGTTAATATGAATTTGCTCAGAACAGGCTTTAACCCCCAAGTTTACAAAGAAGTTGAGACTGCATTTAACACTAGAAATAGTCATAGAATCATAGAATCATTAACGTTGGAAGGGACCTTCAAGATCTTCCAGTCCAACCACCTACCTATATCACCACTAACCCACATCACCCAGCGCCACATCCAGACGCCTCTTGAACACCCCCAGGGGTGGTGACTCCACCACCTCCCTGGGCAACCTATTCCAATCCCCAATCACCCCTCCAGTGAAGAAGTTTTTCCTAATGTCCAATCTGAATCTCCCCTGCTGCAATTCCAGGCCGTTTCCTCTCGTCCTTTCACTATGGGCACTGCAATAGGAAAAGTTTTCCCGAATTTGTATGTATCTGAAGTGGATTCAGCAGAGCTATGCTTGTGTAACACAGCTGAACTTAATTTATTATCCCACATCTGAAACTATGCAGTGCAAATTGCAAAATTAAAAATACCCAGTAGGTGTCATGTTTCTACGTATGCTATGGGCAATAATCAAGGTTAGATTTTTTTAATTTAACTTCAATGAAAAGTAGGAATCTTGAAAGCTGCAACAAGTTTTCTGAAGAACATGTGTAAAAAATATATGAATTTGACCTGATACGCTTTACTAACACTGGGATTTCTGGAACATTTGCAACCTGGAGCTGTTTATGCACCAAATAATGTACAGATATCCACAACTGTACTCACATGCCTAAATAACATCTGTAAAATACGCCTGTAAATGCACGTATTTAAACCTGGTAATCCATTTAATGGATCCCATTTAATCCACGTGTCCTTAAAGCAATACGCTCGACAGCATTGCCCCTGATCCTGAAGCCTGCATTGCAAAAATAGATTTAAGATCCTCTTTACTGATGCGGATACTAAATTAAGTTGGAAAGGCCTCAGCAGGGCAGGGAATTCCACTTCCGTAAACAGTGTTTTAAATTGTTGATTTCTTGAAATTACACCTCCTATAAATAAATATTTTCATGTGGATTATTGAGAATTATCAGTTCTCTCAGATCTGCTTGATTTCCTTTGTTTTTCATTTCAATTCAAATACTTTTACTCATAGTCAGCAGCTCTGTATTTATAGCTGAGGAGTACGCACAGGCAAGTCTGAATGACTGTGATTCAGCTATCTTCAGACCTAAGTAAAATAAACAATTTTCACATTTTAAACCCTAACCTCTATTATCTGGCGTGGGGATACTTACCAGGTCAGAGTTATGCCTTTCAGCATGTGATTAAAACATGCAGTTTGTCCCCATCCATGGATTTTGTAATACAATCCTTTAGCAATCTGGCAACATTTCTGGCTTTGTTCGCGCGGGGCATTGCTCAGGAAAGCTCCTGTGCAATATTGTTGTTCCCTGATCCCAAATCCTTTGAAAACAATAGAAAGACTTCCAGGGGCTTAAGCCATGAACGAGTCAGGCTCACGCAAAGGCTGAGCCGTGGCAGGTGGAGCTGGCAGCAGGGAATCGCAGCCTGGTGGTGCCGAAAGGCACAGGAGCTGGCTGCAGCTGGGGCCCGAAACCGGCATTCAGCTCTCCCAAGTGACGGGGTGGGAAATGCCCCTGCTTCAGCCGGGCTAACGCTCATCACACCTTCACAGCCATTTTTAAACAGTTTTTTCCTTTTTTTTTTTTTGAGTCAGCTTGAAGTTTCCAAAAGTCGGTCCCTGCGTCTGTGGCTGCGTGAGGAAGCAAACGGCCATGGTCTAATGGTCAGGAATATGATGGGCTAAAGGTTGGACTTGATGACCCTGGAGGTCCCTTCCAACCATAATGATTCTACGATTCTAAACAGGGTTTCAAAGGGAAATGCCTTTTTTCCCTATGATCCCGGCCTGCGGTCACGCACCCAGTAAGGCAGGGCTCTGGCATCATGCACCAGGGAACAGGAAATTCTGCATAACCTTCCTCTAATTAAAAGCTCGTTAGTTCTTCAAGATGAACTCGTCATTAACAGCCAGGAATCAATTACCTGTGCACTTCCGCCTCCCGTGTGCGGCGAGGTGGGGACAGAGATGGGCACAGGGCCCGGGACGGATGCAGGGCCCGGGATGGGTGCAGGGCCCGGGACGGGTGCAGGGCCTGGGATGGGGCCGGGGATGGGCGCAGGGCCAGGGGGGCGAGCAGCGGGTTCCCCCAGGGCAGGCCGGGCCCCCGCAGCGCGCAGGCTGGCGGGCAGTGCCCAACAACCGCGCCTCTGTTACTGCCGAGGGCTCTTTGTGCCGAGCAGCGTTCCTGGGGATCTGGGGCACGGCCCCGCGTTTGTCTCCCTGTGAATCGCGGATGGCGCCCTCCTGTGCTCCCGCAGCCATGCCAGGGCAGGGCACGGCGGAGCCCCGACCGCCGCTCCCACAGCCCGCCCCTTCCTCCGGGGCACGACCGCACCGCCCGCCC
>VZRW01004512.1:0-19957 GCA_013398125.1 Aegotheles bennettii | reverse complement strand
AGCCCCGGGTGTGGCGGTGGCCGCCGCTCGCCACGTGCCGGGGCCGGCGGGGCAGCGCGGTGTCCCCGGAACGCGCCCTGAAACGCTCGTTCTGGGACGAGCAGCTCCGAAACGCCGGGAATCGCGTTCCCACAGGGAAGCGAAGTCCCCTGGAACCCGCCGGTGGTTATTTTTAAGCTTCCTCCCTCGCCGGGGCCGGGCGGTGGGTGTGTAAGTAGGTGATGCTATTTCCAGCATCGCCCCTAATCCCGGGCGCTCACGCAGCCGGGGCCGGGCTGGACCGCGCTCCCCCGGCCGCTGCGCAGGGGGTGGAGGCGGCATCGCACGGCTCATCCCGCAGCCGGGAGTGCCCGGGCGGGAGGGAGAATCCCAAGTGCGGCGAGAGCCTTCTCGCAGGCCCGTGGCGTGTTCATTGGGTGCGCTGTTTGATGCTCGTAGTAGAAAAAAAAGGAAGGAAATAGGTGGTGTGGCTGTGGGGGAGGGAGCTGAGGAGAGCTGAGAAGGAAAGGTACAGGGCGAGGAGTGTGTGTGGTGACAGCACTGCCGGAGCCGAGGGGAGAAAGTAAGGGCTGGGCTACAGTGGGAGAGCGGTGAGAGGAGGGCACAGAGGGAAAGGAACAACAAAGCAGGTGGTTTCTTTGTGCTGCTGTTCCTTGGGTGCCTGGGGAAGTTGCTGCTCGTATGAGAAGTGAGGCCAAGGAGGTCCTGGCCTGGTGGCTGGTACCACCAGCTCTGGAACAGGGAGAGGGGTTCGTCCTCCCTGCCCCCCATTGTCCTGACCCTTTGTTCTCCACCTCTGGAGTTGCTCAGAGCACTGCCCACCAATAATTCCTCTTTTAAAAAATGACATTGCAGTGTCTCACCAATGTAATTTTAGGGTTCCTTCATTGTATGATCCAGACACTGTAGGAAGCGCACAGAAACCAATCCCACATGAATGAGAGTGGTGGATGTGCTATTCGATGATCTCTCGAGTGTGATGCTGGGATCAGCAGATAAGGCACTTCTCACAGGATTGTGTTTATACAGGCAGTTTTCTGGAAGGGCTTGGGGAAGAAGTGTGTGGTCCCTCCCAGGCCTCTTGCAGAAGGGCTTTGGGAACAGTTTATGCCAACAGACTTATCTTGTACTTTGAGACAAGTGGTCTGTGGTTCTTGGCTGCCCAAAATTAAAGAAAAAATAAAATGTAACCACTTGAAGGTGATGTTGAAGACCTTCCACGTGGCTCAGACAACAGAGTGTTTATGCATCTGTTTTTTCCTCATCTGAATTTAAGGATTACAGGGTTGGGGTTTTGCTGTTGTTGGGATAAACTGAAATATTTATTTTGGATTATTCTGTATGTAAATAGTGGGGAAGTTGCCCTTTTAGTCACCATTTGCCAGCATTCAAGACTGATCCAAATTCTTCTTGCAGCACAGTATTACTTAGCACAGGATAAACAACTTGTCCTCTAAATGTAAAGATGGTAGTTCTGGGGAAATTGGGTAGCTTTCGGGGGAGATGTTGAACAGTTCTGAAGTATCTGGAGTACAGTTCTTCAAGAATGCTTAGAGATCTGTATGATTTCAGTGAGTTTTACTGCAGGATTCCTTGGTCCGATTCTTCCATCTCTTTGTTTTTCACACAAGTACACAGCAGAGAACAGAGTTCTACAGCTGGAGCACAATTTTTATTTAATCTTTTTGATTAACCTTCCTTTGTCCCCAACGCAGTGTTTACCTTTCATACTTTTGCATGTTTGTTTGGGTTTTTTTTAAGTGTCTGGGTTCCAGCAGAACCACCTTCCCCCAGACCTCAGGCAGCAGTCCCTCCTCAGCGAGGACACGGACTTCTGAGCGGGTTATGATAGACACTGGAGTCTGTGGAAAGATGTGGAAGCGAGTAGAATGGCTGGGGCTAGGGGAAAAATAATTGGGTGGTTTCACATGATTAAAATACTCATGTGAAGGTAACTGAACCCTGCAGCTGAGCGAGTGTCAAATCCTAGGCCATGTGCTACTACACAGACACTGACAAATCACAGGAGTTAAAGGAAGAAAAATGAGGGAAGCATTCACTGTAACACAAGAGCTGACTTTAAAAATAAATGCTGGTGGTTTGGTTAAATGCTGTGTCTGGAGGCCGTACTGGAGGCTGCTGGTGACGGGGTGGCATAGACAGGAACAGTGAAGGCGAACAGCAGTACAGACAGAAACACGAGACAAATCTCCTTGGAGGAAGAACAGCAGCATTTCCTAGCAGAGTGAGAACGGGGAGAGCTTTGCTCTATGGTGAGCACCTCGCAGGGCTAGGGGAGGTCTCGTCATGGCAAGATGGACTGAGTGACATCAATGGAGATGGGGAGAGGTGTGCTCAGCTCCCATCCCAGGTTGGAGTTACCTCCTGGGGTCTCTCGAGGTTCTTTTGTGGGGGTCTTGACCCTTCCACACAAGTGCTGACAAGAGTGCTTTACCTTTTGTCCCTCTTTAGAGGAGCAGGTAGGTGTAGCTTGTCTATCGACTGACTCGCTGTAGCACTGTTTGGAGGGATGTGTCCTGTGTGAAACACCAGTGGTTTGGGATGACCTGAAGTATCAAAATATGAACTGTCAGTGGTTTAGGATGACCTGAAGTACCAAAATACAGGCCTGTTACTGCAAGGAAGAAAAATAGGTTTTGTTTACCAGTGTGTGTCAGAGCAGCCTGCTTAGTGTAAAATGCATCTCATTTGGCTCATATGATCAGAATTATGTAAGTAACGAGCTTGTTACAGGCATGTGAACCTTTTCTGTGACTTCAGGGAAAAGACAAAGGGTACAAACCTGCCAGCAGTGGTGGCTCTCCCGAGGTGTTCATGGTGGTATGCATGAAAAGCCAATGAAACTGTCCAGCCTATTCTTAAGAAGTGCTGTATATAACGAATATTGGGCTTCTCATGGACGAACAGAGCCATGATACAAGGCACTTTCTGAAAACTCAGGCTTTTCCTCAGTCAGCTTCACAAGGTTACTGAGTTAATGATTACTTAAGGAGAATGTTTTTCTATCAGCCAGTGCTGCTGGCAAGGAACATTGGTCAGGTGCATTAATAACTTTTCTAGTCTGCTTTTTGCTGTTGATTCATGTTGACCCTCTCCTGTCTTAATCATTCCTCCAGGGTGTTTTTGTTTTGGGGGGACAGTTGGTGGTTTTAGGTTTTTTCTTTTTTTTTTATACAAGCAGCTGGCAGCACTCCTGGTAGAATCAAATGCTGGTTCTTAGCAAAGTTTTTTTTAATTCTTATGATCATGGCTTAAAATATTTTTTTTAAAACACTTGATTATGGAGGATGTGGAACAATCTAAAATACAATTGTCAGAAGACTGATGCTGTCCTCCAGTCAAGAGAGGATTACTTGTGATCTCATTAGTTTTAGTACAGAGATTGAAAGCAATTTACAATCAAATATAAATTGTAGAGATTGAAATCTCTCCAAACTGGTTTGGATGAGAAAGCAGTTGCATTGACTTCAAGCTGATTGAGAAGCCCAAAACAAAGGCAGTGTTTCCAGAAGGAAAAAAATGTTTAAGGAAGCAAATCTAGTGATTACTACCATTTAATTTAACATCTGTTAGGGCAGAGCCCTTACCTATGTAGGACATAGTGACGAAATTCGTAAGCCACACTACAGAAGTTTACTGCAAGGACATAAATGTAATGCTGAGGTACGATAGAAGCTATGATAGGATTTCTCATAGGAAGGTGCAGGCTTTGCAGTCACGGCCAAGATGTGTTCATGGTCAGTGTGAGGGAAAGGTTAGCAAACAAGAATTGCAAGATCTAAATCTGACTCGTAACAAGGTTCACACTAGCACTGGCGAAGAGGTGATGGGTGCTGTCCTGGCTTCAGCATACAGAAGCTGTATGTTACAGGTCTTCTCCATGAGGCTTTTGTTTCAGGAAGCCTTGTCAAATTAAACTGAAGGGATTGGAAGGAAAGTGCCCTCCTCCAGTAAACTGCAGCATTTTTCCAATATTTTCCTATTAGATGGTTTAGCTAAAATGTTTTTGTGACTGTTACCTTTAGTACTCCAGCTTGGATGTCTGGAGTTGAGTGCTTTGCTGAAGTGAATTAGGGGACTAAGTAAGGAATAAAGAAGCAAAACTTGCTCACTGTGCCTATAAAGGTGATGCTGTATCTGGTAATTCATTTCTGCTTTTAGAACTTGTCTACCCTTAGATTTCTAGAGTGAGCTGAAAGCCTGGGAGTTGGCGTTGCTCTAGTCTGAAACTGCAGATGAACTTAACCCTGATTGTGACTTAATGCTTGCTGTGGCTTTGCATCACAGCTGCAGTGGGCTGATGTGTGAAGTGCAGAGGTTCAGTCGTCCTCTTGTCTGTTCTCCGAAAAGGGCACTGTTGGTAAAGTTACGAGTGACTAACAGGGAAGTGATACATTAAATAAATGCAGCTCCAGAGCTAGTAGCTTAAAAACTGTTGTTGAATTTCTGCTGAGAACTAAATTATTTCAATCTGTTTTTAGGTGTCTTTGTATCCAGTGTTGTTCTGGTCTTACAACAGCAAGCACTTTTCAAGTTCTATATGATCACCTCAGCATTTCTGCTGGCCGCGACTTCAGTGTTGGTGAATTACTATGCTGCTTTGCACATAAACTTCCACAGTGCCTACTACACAGCTGCGTTCGGGATTCAGATCTTCCCTCATAAAGGACCTTCACTATGGATGGCACTTTCCATCCTTCAGCTCACCTTTGGAATCGGATACGTTACGTTGCTAAATGTGCAGTCCATATACTCTCAACTAATCATCCTGGATATACTGATTCCTGTAATTGGCTTGGTGGTTGAATTACCTTTAAATGTCCGGCAGATACTAGTTTTTATTTCAGGCCTAGTTCTGACACTAAATACCACAGCCATTTTAGTCACGAAAATTAAATGGTTCTATTACTCGGTGCGATACGTCTACCTGCTGGTGAGGCACATGTACCGCATTTACGGATTACAGCTCTTGATGGAAGATACCTGGAAAAGGATTCGGTTTCCAGCTGTACTGCGTGTCTTCTGGCTGACGAGACTTACAGCGCAGGCTGTGGTACTAACGTATGTTGTAAAGATGGCTGAAACTAATACAGAGGAAAAGTTCTTCTTGATATCGTGGGATAACTGCTGGGAACTGATCTGCAGTCTGATCATAAGCGGGTGTGATTCCACCTTGACTGTGTTAGGCATGAGCGCGGTCATCTCCTCGATAGCGCATTACCTGGGACTCGGTATCTTGGCCTTCATTGGGTCAACCGATGAGGATGACAAAAGGCTCGGTTTTGTAGCGCCCGTCTTGTTCTTCATTTTGGCTCTGCAGACTGGTTTGAGTGGACTGAAACCAGAAGAACGCTTAGTTCGCCTGAGTCGAAACATGTGCCTTTTGTTGACAGCAGTCCTGCATTTTATCCACGGAATGACAGACCCCGTGCTGATGTCTCTCAGTGCCTCCCACGTGTCGTCCTTTCGCAGACACTTCCCTGTACTGTTTGTTTCTGCTTGCCTTTTCATCCTTCCAGTTCTGCTCAGTTACATCCTCTGGCACCACTATGCACTAAACACGTGGCTTTTTGCAGTTACAGCGTTCTGTGTAGAGCTTTGCTTAAAAGTAATAGTTTCTATCACTGTTTATATATTGTTTATGATTGATGGCTATTACAATGTGCTATGGGAGAAACTTGATGACTATGTCTACTATGTTCGTTCAACTGGCAATATTATTGAGTTTATATTTGGAGTAATCATGTTTGGGAATGGAGCCTACACGATGGTTTTTGAATCGGGCAGCAAGATTCGTGCCTGCATGATGTGTCTACATGCGTACTTCAACATCTACTTGCAAGCAAAGAATGGCTGGAAGACTTTCATAAATCGCCGGACTGCTGTTAAGAAAATAAACTCACTGCCAGAGGTGAAGGGGAGCCGGCTACGTGAAATCGATGATGTCTGTGCAATCTGCTACCACGAGTTCACCACCTCTGCCCGCATTACTCCATGCAACCATTACTTTCATGCACTTTGTCTCCGGAAGTGGCTGTACATTCAGGACACTTGTCCGATGTGCCATCAGAAAGTGTATATTGAGGACAAGGAAAATGCCAGTATCTCTAACAACAATGGGTTTGTGGCACCAAATGAAAATCCTGTACGAGTTGCAGAAGAAGCTGCTGATGCTGAAAATGAATTAAATGAAGATAATGACAGTTCCGATAGTGATGAGGAAGACAATGACTGTGTGGCACAGCACTTGAATGAGACTCTTAATGTTGACTCTAACCCTCTTGGTGATTAAGATGTCCTTTACTAAGCCGTGAGGTATTTGTTAAAGGTTGACTTCAACAGAATAAAAGTATCACTTTGTAGTTATTGTACTTAAGCACAACAGCAGTATCTCAATGTTGAGTCTGTGAATGGTGGTTGTTTACTGTGGTGTGTGCTACTGTAAATATACCTCTAATTTTTGCTGGTCTTTTTCATGACCACCTTAAAATTATGTACATTATTGTACATGGAATAAAATGTTTTCACATGTTTTTAAGATGGTTGGAAAAACACTCTTTAATTGATGCAGTGATAATGCTGTGCCAAAGACTGTATATCGATAATCCCGGATCAATGAAAAATACCGGTGAAAACAGACTGTTTAGTGGGTCAAATCAGAAATGAAAAGCCTGAACCAAAGCAGCTTTACTTACAAATTCAGTATTAGCAGAGCTTTATGGCTAAAAACTAGTGAGTTATGTTTTTAAGAAATAAAACAAAAATTTAGGTTGGTAGACTTAATGTTATAGCATTTGTGTATGTGGAACAAGAGATGGAACTGCTAAGCTTGCTGGTGAAGTAGCAAAGCATGCCAGTGATGTGTTAAACACTTCTGGACTACCAGTAGTGGCTTGAAATGCTCTACATGTGAACTTGGCAGCCTGGCATTCATCTTGTAATGCATACAGGTATTCATAGGAGTTGCAAGCTTGGGCTATCCTTGGAATCAATCCTAAATCTTGACAAGGGCAATAGGGCTGAGAAACTGCACAAATGCAGATTGCCTTTTCAAAAGCAGCTTTAATCTTGTACCATTAAAAAAAAAAAAGCACTACATATCAGCTTCCATTGATAAGAACTTGCAGGTATGATAATTTTTAAGGTTTTCCAGTATATTTACTGAAATTATGCTGAATAAATGTAAGAAAAACAACTTTATATATTTGGAAAGAAGACTTTAATAGTGTTGTTATATAGAGTATTGGCCAATTCGAGCGGGTCATCTTCTCTTACTGCCGCCATTATTTCCAGTATTTGACTAAAAAAGAAAGATTGACATTAGAAGACTCTGAAACTCAGTCCTGAATATACTTCAGACAGCTGCATGTGTATGTACAAGTCACTAAGATTAACCCAGAATAAAAATCTATGCTGAGAGCAACAGGGCAAGGTGCTCAGATATGCAAACAGCTTCACTTCTAAGTCACTATCTGCCATTCCCTTCACACTGAACACGGGTTGCTCACTGGTACAGATTCATCTTTGGTCTTTTGACTCTTGTTTGGAGGTAATTAAACAGCTTTCTGTTTCAAAGAAAGTGTCATTTTGTGGGTGTCTTTATCAATGGTCTTCATTTTTCAGACTGAAATTCATTAGCCTTTCAAGGCTAAAGCTGTACTATGAATAAACTGGTCTATGTCAAAGCTTAAATGCCTGATACAGCGTCATCGGAGACTAGCACTGACAAAGTAACTCATTCCTACTTCCCCATTCTCTACATTAGTTGTGATTAATGCATTCAGATAACTTGCAGTAGACAGTAAATGTTAAAAAGCAAAATAAATGGGATAATATTAATGCTAAGTAACAGAAAACCAAGCCACCAGCTTTTTCTGTACTTAGTCTCTTGATTTTGTATCAATCAATCATTCTGAAAAGAAAATTAATATTCTGTACAGTTCCTAAGACCCTTCAGGCTTTCATTTTTTTTCTAGTAGAATAAAAAAGAAACTTCATGGTGAAGAGTAAGAACCTTAAGCTTGGTGGTACGGTTTGGTGGTTTCAGTTTTCGAATTTTACCTCTTAACTTGCACAACAGCTGAACTTTTTGAGGAAGACGGAGTAGAAAAAGTTGCTCTTAACAATTACTGGAAGCGCATGAAAATGGTTTCTGTACTAACTGTCCCTCAGCCCTTGGAGTTTTCTTTGCTATTCTCTATGTCGACTGCTGTTCTTCATACCTGAACTTCATAGGATCAGTGTTCTATGAAACTTTATTTTTTTTTTAGGCACAGTAGCAGAATGAAGAAACAACTCTTAACCAAATTGCCGTTGTGGCAGTTGATGTGGGGCACTGCGATATGAAGACAGGCCCTACTCGGTGCTGTCCCTCTGCAGAGGACTCCACAGCTCCAGTGCTGTTATCAGTTTTAAAAATAACTGGAACATCAACTGAGTGAAATTTATTCAAGTCAGGTTACTTTACAGGGTTTAATCCCTTCTCCAGTGTATCAAGTGAAAAGATAAAAACAGTACTGGTTTAACTTACTTTCAGGGAGCTTTTTACACCCAGAGTTGCTGAAGTGGGAAAATTAAGACTTTCTAAATTTTTCCCCAGCCTACAAAGCAATACCCTGCACAAGTTTCAATAAATTCAATAAATGTAGAATTAATTTCTATTTACTACATTGCCAGTGAACTGATTTTTTTTTCCTGCGAGGTTTGAAAGATTTAAAATAATGAATACTACAGTAGTACACTTACATTATATGGCAGGGTTCATTTCTGTCCTTCAAGCAGTGCCCTAGTTCCCATTTCTTTTTTGTAGGAAATGTAGTTTTAATGTATTTTGAGCCAGCATGAGTATTTTTCACTCCACACCAAGGCGCATCTAGTTTCATTAAAAAAAAAAAATAATTGAGTACACAGTGATTTGAGAATAGCATGGGATAGTTCAATCAACTACTTCCACAGACAAAAGTTCTTGCAGTTTCTTTTTAGCAGTGACTTCCAGTTCAAAATGGAATTTGAGAGATTTGGGCAATTTAACATCTTCACAATCTTTGGATTTTTATAGTTAACCTTCAAGATTTTACATTTAAAAAAATCAGCGATGATAGTACATAACAGTAATTCCCTCTGACATGATACAGATAGCTAGATCCACTGTGTGTTCCACAAAAACCTGTGTACTCGAACAGGTCCGTATTTCATATGCAGTAAATTCAAGGATTTTAGGCAGTTTCTGGTTTTCCTTTCTCAAATTCAGATTTTCAAATACATTCTGTATTTATTTGTAACTGCCAGTTACTGATAACTGAAATGAACATTAAAAAAAATAAATCCCTGCTCATTAGGCCGAGGGGAATGCAAGTGTTCTTCCACTTTATTCCATTTACAGAGCAGTTGTTTCCAAATGCTACTGCTACCACTGGCAAGATCACAGCCATTGCTCTGTCTGGCACATCTCCAGCAAGCTGGATTTTAAGATACTCAAGCAGGATTCTGGTGCCTCGGTACATTTAAAAATCTGGGGTTGTCAATTTGTCTTTCTCACCTTCCCCTGCAACATCAGGAGCTGACATGGCAGCTTCAGAAAGGCTGAGAAGGAATATTTCTGGAGTCTGTAAACTGCTCTCCAAAGTGGAGAAACAGACAGTTCTTTTTCTGCTCCAAGCACCTTAGGTCGTGGTTCTGCATTACTGCATATAAGCATCTCTCAGAGTGTTTAAGTCACAAACTGACCGCAATATAAAATCTTACCAGTCTCTATCATTAATCGTTCACTAGGAATTGATTTCAGTGTTTCCAAGTTGGCTTCTGTTTTCAATGAACTAGAAAAAGAGAGCTTGGTTAAAAAAAAAATAAAATAAAGTGTATAAAATAATTACTTTGGCTGCTGAAATCTTCTGCAGCAAAGGCAGCTTCCTAAATAATTTTGTTAGCGAATAAAATTTGCTTCATTTTTTTGAAGTGCTTTTTGAATTTACAGGTGCTGCCCGGAAATTCAAATTTGGCAGAGAACAGCGAGTTTGGAGAGTTGCTTAGTGAAGCCACCTCACCCTGGTGCATGCAGAACCCCTGCCTGCCTGGCCGCCACAGCCCATGCAGCTTGCAGAGTGGTGCTGGCTGGCTTTTGGCCAGGTGACTGCTGAGAATTCAACCTGTGTAAGTAGCAGATACCACTGCTCAGGTCACATTTGCATTTCTCCTGGATCTGACATGGCAGCTTAAAATTACGCTATTTTTCAAACACGTCTCAGAAGAACTGCTTCCATGTGCAACAGCCTGACTTGTTCAGAAACAAGGCTCGACCTGAGGTAGTAGAACCTAAGAATAGATTAACACGCTGACCTGTGAGTTAAGAACTTTTTGTGGTTAATAGACTAATGAGTGTAATTCTAAATCTGTCAGATGATTAAGAGTTTAGTGAGCTTTGAAAACTTGACCTTATTGTTTAAATCAAAGCATTGAGTTCACTACAGCTGACATTTTAAAATAGTTTTATTTCTTGTAAATAACTTACCAGCCATTTATTCCGATATAAAGATCCAAATCTATTATAGCTGCTGCTTCTTCCTTTGTGCCATCAAAAGAATGCACCTAGAACATGTAAAAAATAGATGCAAATACATGCACTTAATTTAAAACTCCAACAATTTAAAGGTATGTATTAGTTTTTATCTGCAGCATAAATACCTTTGATAGTATGCGCTATAGATTGATACGAAGATGGGACATGGCTTAGTTGATTCTGAATTTGGGCAAAGTTCAGGTTGAAGTCACTTGGATACCGCAATAAAAGTGGTTACCATGTTTTATGAGCAATAAATATGTGTAGAAAAGGCCTGTTCAGTGATACTACTTTTGGCCCAGGAACTTCTGTGGCTGTTAGCTGAGACCATACACAGGGAGCAATCCTGTGCACGCTCGATTTTTACATTCCTCAGTATAACAGAACTGTCTGGGACATAGTAGGAGCAGTGCTATGTTTGCCACAGATCTGAATCCACGGGAAGCAGAGAGACAGACTGTTGGGTGACCCCAGGGACTGCAGAGGCAAGTGGCAGGTCATAAGGTGCAAAGAGTGTAATGCATCTGGGACCCGTGGCTTCTCAGCCCCAGTGCGGTGAAGAGACTGTCTGCTTCCCCATGCTGTGACAGGGACAGTCAGCTGCAGGGGGTCCCTGCTCATCGCTTCTCTGCTGGTTACTGGTTTTGCAGAAAAGAGAAAGGAAGGAAGGAGGGGCTGTACAGGGTTACATAAGAGCACAACATGCAAAGTACTGAGCTAGGGGAAGGTTTCTGTGGTAACAAAGGGGAAACCTGGGGACTGAGAGATTATTGCAGGAAGTGTGTGCTGATGTTCGGATAGAATAATCCAAGCACTTAGTGCTTTTGGAAAACCTTGCCGTAGTGGAAATCTGAAAGGGCATTGCTAGACTTTCTTAATCGTTTAATCCCAAGTCTTTCCTGTTATGCTTTTGAATTAAAAGACGTGATCTGAATATCTAAAGACATAAGGCAATCAAAAGTTCCATCTGGATCTAATTTGAAAGTGATGTCTAACGTCAGAAGCAAATGTCTGAGGTTACGGCTTCCACTGGGAACACGCATCTAAGCTATCTGTGGTCTGAATGTACCGCAGCTGCAGATGCTGAAGAATTGGGAAAAGGCCAATGTCAATTATAAGGTGCTTAAACCACTCTCCTGACAGGCCAAGAAAAACTGTTCATGTCAGCTGCAGAGCTTTTTCTCAGCCCATCTTCTCAGCTTGCAAAAAAAATGTCAAATAAGCAACAAAAATAAAACTACTAGAAGGGACTGGAAAACACTTATTAATTAATAATAACTTAAATCATATAACAGGAAGCCTAACCAGGTTCCATGACAAACAAAAAGTTGTATATTAAGCAACAATATTACACACATGCATATAAAAATGAACACTGCACTGAAGTTCATACTCACCACCCCTCCTACGAATCTATCTCGGTTTCTTCTCATTATGTCTATGAAATGAAATAAATAAAAATGTAAGACAGCTTTATAACAGACAAAGGTCAAAAATTCAGGTTTCCAGATTTTTCACCACAGAATCACAGAATGTCAGGGGTTGGAAGGGATCTTGAAAGATCATCTAGTCCAACCCCCCTGCCAGAGCAGGACAACCCAGAGCAGGGCACACAGGAATGCATCCAGGCGGGTTTTGAATATCTCCAGAGAAGGAGACTCCACAACCTCTCTGGGCAGCCTGTTCCAGTGCTATGTGACTCTCACAGTGACAAAGTTCATATTCAGGATCTGCTCAGAGTATGAAATTCTCAAACAAAACCCACCTAAAAATTCAGCATGTGAGTTTCTACAGTGGAGAAACATGGGCAGTCGTGTCTGTTCCGACAGGTCAAATTGTTTTTCAAAATACCTGTAAAATAAAAATCACCTTTAGACAGAAACTCAGTGTAAGAGCAAATAAAGACAGCAGAAGAGTCTTTTCCAGCTCTTGTATGCTTTTGTTCTCCAGAACTGAAGACTGAATTAATGGATTGGCCATGCAAAAGCTGTTACTTGTGCAAGGATTTAAAAGGAACTCTTTCCCATGGCACAGTCACACAGTAGTGATCTGTTCTGGAAGACAGATAAATGGTCAAGATCATCTACACTGAAGAATGTACACATACACAGGCTAAGTATGTACAATGTGTAGTATAGATGTCGGAGCTCAGTTTCATGTATTTTTAATGAAGGAGGAACCAACTGTTCTTTCCACAAGGTTTTGAAATGCCAGAAGTGGGAGAGTGTGGATCACAGAGACACCACTACTTCAAGAAGCTCTTGTAAATGCAGTGAGGGTGAGTGCAGGAGCACTGTGCAGACCCCTGTAGCCCCAGATGGCCACAACTGCATCAGAGCTGGCTGGCCTGTAAAGTAACAATCCCTAGTTTTTGTCTGCCTTTCTATGAATATTTCCTCTCTTGGCATGGAACAAACACCAATATTGGGCATCCTTCTGCCCCATCCTGCCTACCGCCTTGACTCTTTCAAAGTCTCCCACTGTCTTCTCTCCTCTCCTTCATGTGACTGCATCCCTTCCTTTTCACTCAGCTTTATCCCTCTCCTACCTTCTGCTCCTAGTATTCCCTTTGAAGGAGTGGCAACAGTGAGACAGCCATCCCATGAAAGGACATAACACTGTGGGCAAAGGGGAGGCAGCTAGGTAGCCAGTTTCCCCAGTGCAGATTCCAAAATAAACTAATTAGTGCTGAAGTAACCCATCACTTGTCATTCACAGCTAGTTCTGATCCCACAAGCATTATCATTTACCACTTCTGTCTGCCACACTACACCTAGGCATGCAAATTACCAGTGCTCAGGAAACACAGCAGAGGAAGTTACGCGTGGCAGGCAGCCACGTGCAGGAAGGCAGCAGCACACAGGTGACTCAGTATCTGTATTTGACAGATGACATTGTCTGGGCAAGGCAGGACAACACTGCCTGTCCCAGCAGGCTGGGAACAGATGCACATAGTGGATTTCTTTAGGTGTTGGTTGTTAAAAGTAGTCTGGGGCACTGGGGCATTCCTAACTTCAGATATCAGGGAGATTTCTAAGGCAAACTCAAGTGTCCACACACTGCTGTGTGTGTTCCACATATTGATTGGGACAAAATGGCAGCAAAACATCAGTTTGATTTACATTTTCCTAAGCTAATAAACACAATAGAAAAATGAAGACAATGCAACTGGTCACTTTGTTTTGTGCAACTTTCACTATTTTCTGTATATTACAGGTTGATATTTCTCTGATACAATTTATGTTCTCTGTTTATCAGTGCAGATCTTTGAGATGAAACAGAAATCAGCTGTGATGTTAAAAACTGACATAAAAATTCAGGAAAATTAATTACACCTACTTTGAATCTTCTTTGTAGTCTAGACAGTTTAGCTTGTTTGACTAAATATAAATTTAATAGCAACTCATGATTGCTCTTGTGGTTAAATAACTACAATTGCTTGATTATGGGAGGGTTTTTTTTAAAAAAGAAGGCTTGTTTCATAAGGAAATAAGGTTTTGGAGATGGAACTGCAAATAAGTCCCTTGAGTAAGCTACTGCCAATTTCAATCTAATTTTGAGGAGGGTAATGGTCTTGAAAGTATAAAGTTTAGTGCCCCTACAAATGGAAAGGCAACTCAAGCTTCTTCCATTCCTAGCAACAATGAAGCCTAACACATGCTGCTACTTGCCCTGTCAGAGAGAAAGGGGACGTGGATGGGGAAGTTCTTGGATGAGGGGGCAAGAAAAAACATGAAAAAGAAACCCTGGAAAAGCAGGAAGACAGCAGATACACTGTGATCAGAATGGTAACACAAGAAGTCTGCTGGAAACCAATAGTTCCAGGGCTTTAGGAACAACGTTTTTCTTTTGGGTGAGTAGACCATCATTCAATATACGCTGTTTCTACATTGCTTCTCAATAAGGAAGCTTGAAAATACTCCTGCATGGTTGTTTGCAGGTTTAGTTTTGACCATAAAGTTCAAATGCTGTGATATTTTTCAGGTTTGAGATCATGACACTAAAGGAGCTGAAGCAAATTGCCCTTGCTGGGGTAGATGTCCAGACAAACAATTCTGGATTCATGTATGAATTGCATGTGATTCTGTTCACCCCCTCTAATTTGGTTAAGAAAACTCCTGTTTCCCATGTGTTGCTGAGCCTCACAAACCCCTCCCAGTAATACAGCAGAAGTGAAACTTCTATATACTTATCAGACCATTTATAATGTGACCTTCACCATAGCATGAAGGCAGTACCTTCCTCTAACTACCCTTCAAATCATCATTTTCTTTTGGAAAAGTTATGAGAATAGCAAAAAACTCTGACAAAAAAAGTTCTTAGGTCTGCTTCAACAAAGGAATTTCATCTTTATCAGCTTTCCAATCCAAGAAAGAGGACAAAAATCATATAATTTTTTACAAGTGAAAATTATCCAGAAGAGAACACAGCATAACTAACTAGAAAATAATAATTAAACATTAAACAGAACAGAGGTCAGGCTCAGATGTCACCTACTGGGAAACTGTCAGGCATCTCTTCTATGGGGCAACTCTGCAGCTGCTTACTAGCTGTCCTACTGACTGCTACAACACCTGAACTACAGCTCAGCTGAAACTGATGAACTGTCTCCATGCATTTCACACTTCACCTTCCTCTTTTAGTTCATTTATCAAGCATACACTGAACATTAATTTGAAGAACTCACCATCCAGTCTGCTAAAGGTCACGAAAGCCAGACTGTCTCCAACTCCATGGCATTCCATTAGCAGAAATAAAACCACCCACAAACCTTGCCTATGTTTCACAAACACGTGAAGGATGAAGAGCAGGGAAAGCTGTTCACTCAGAAAATACAGAATTTATAAACACAATGCTTGCAGGTATCCGTCCTTGAGGCTTTCAGTATTTCCTCAGGGCAGACATGGATCTGTGGGAGCGGGTCCAGAGGAGGACCACAAAAATCGTCAGAGAGATGGAACACATCTCCTGCGAGGACAGGCTGAGGGAGTTGGGGTTGTTCAGCCTGGAGAAGAGGATTTGCGGGTGTTGGTTGATGAGAAGCTCAACATGAGCCGGCAGTGTGAGCTTGTAGCTCAAAAAGCCAATGGTATCCTGGGCTGCATCAAAAGAAGTGTGACCAGCAGGTGGAGGGAGGTGATTCTCCCCCTCTACTCCACCCTCGTGAGACCCCGCCTGGAGTACTGTGTCCAGTTCTGGAGTCCCCAGCGTAAGAAGGACATGGAGCTGTTGGAGCAAGTCCAGAGGAGGGCCACGAAGATGATCAGGGGGCTGGAGCACCTCTCCTGTGAGGACAGGCTGAGAGAGTTGGGGTTGTTCAGCCTGCAAAAGAGAAGGCTCCAGGGAGACCTTAGAGCAGCCTTCCAGTACCTGAAGCTACAGGAAAGCTGGAGAGGGACTTTTTACAAGGGCATGCAGTGATCGGACAAGGGAAAATGGGTTCAAACTAAGGGAAGGTAAATTTAGACTGGATATTAGGAAGAAGTTCTTTACCGTAAGGCTGGTGAGACACTGGAACAAGCTGCCCAGAGAAGCTGTGGCTGCCCCCTCCCTGGGAGTGTTCAAGGCCAGGTTGGATGGGGCTTGGAGCAACCTTGTCTAGTGGGAGGTGTCCCTGTCCATGGAAAGGGGGGTTGGAACTAGATGATCTTTAAGGTCTCTTCCAACCCAAACCATCCTATGATTCTAAGGCTCCAGGGAGACCTTACTGCAGCCTTTCAATACTTAGAGGGGGCCTATAAGAAAGACCAGGACATACTTTTTAGCAGGGCCTGTTGCCCTGCTAAAGGGCAATGGGACAAGGACAAGGGGTGATAGTTTTAAACTAAAAGAGGATAGATACAAGGAAGAATTTTTTTACAGTGAGGGTGATGAGACACTGGGACAGGCTGCCCAGAGAAGTGGTAGATGATACCCCATCCCTGGAAACATTCAAGCTCAGGTTGGACAGGGCTTTGAGCAACCTGATCAATTTGAAGATGCCCCTGCTCACTGCAGGGGGGGTGGACTAGATAACCTTTAAAGGCTCCTTCCAACCCAAACTATTTTATGATTGATTCTTCACTCCCTCATATTTCTTGTCTTCTGTTTTTTTTCATCTATCACCTCCTCCCAACTGCAATTTCCAGCAAGGGCTCTCAATAGATCTTTCAGAAACTAGATTTATGTATTTGTATGATTTACTGAAATAGCTCTGATAAAAGAGTTTCTGTCATTATCAACCTTAACTAGAAAGGGCTCACCTACCACTTTAAAAGTGATTTCTGTTCCACCCTGTCACCTCTTTCCTCACAATCCAATTTCAGAGCACTTGATTAGAAGTTGTTCACTACAGGTCTTCACCTGCAGTCCATGAGATAAGGAAAATCAGGTATTTTTTTTTCTCTCAATAACATCAAGGCAGTAAGGATCTTAAAATATAGTACTTCACTAGTGTTTCAGTTTGCCTCCGAAAAGAGACAAATTATGCTCCAAGGTGCGCTTTGCTGAACTTTGTGTACACTGAATTCTACCAAGAAGTAGTTCTGTCCACTTTGTTGAGTATTTTCTTAATAATGCTGCAGTCATACAGTAGAACTCTACCTACTGCCAACACATGGCAATTAGAGAAAACACAACTAACACTGCCCTCCAGTGACTAATTTACTCATAACAGTAATATGCAGGCACGATTCATTAATCACTCATCTGAATTTATCACTTATATCTTTCAGTCAGTCATCTCTGTAGACAGAAGTTCTCACTACAAGAATGTGAGCTAATTTTAGGGGCTGTGCTGGCTTCTTTCCATTCAGTATCTATGCTATACATGTTACTTCAGAACACAGATCTCCTCAGCTCCTGAGATTAACTTTATCATCAGCTCTCAATTATCTGCTCCCAGCTAACACCTCCCTTACTAAAAGCTCATTTTTTTTCCCGCTGCTGACTTACCCTTTCTGACAGTTCTGTTTCCTTCCTCATGTCTTTCACCAAAGCCAATTCTTCTTTCACACACTACTGTCATGTTATTCTCCACATGGGTTTTTTAAGAGTTGTTATTAGCAAGAACGAACATGTCACATGCAGAAACCCACAAATTCTGATCAATTTTACAGAAAAATACATGTAATTATACACCAGGCAGGTAGAAAAATTTAACACAGCACCACCTGAATGTAGCCATCTTTCTTTAAAGTCCCATTTCTGCCAAAAAAACCACAGGCCCAACCGTGCACATTGCAGGTCTGTACCTGACAAAATGTTACCTGGTAGAACACCAGATAGAAAACATTGCTGTAAATTGCTACAAGTCAATTTATAGTCATCAAAAGTTTCTTACTTGAGTTGGATGTCCTTTGGGCAAAATTCTAATCTATCAAAATCTACAAACAGAAAGAACAAGAAACCCACTTAGTGTTTCAGGACTTTTTTAATGTATGTCTAGGAAAAAAAAATAAGTAGTAAGATAACACTTACCTAAACCACATTCTCCAACTGCTATTACCTTCGCCTTATTTTTTTCAATCAGATTTTTTAATTCAGATAAATACTGTTCAGGGCTACTCTGCTCAAATTCTCCACAGCGGGTAGGATGACAGCCAACTGTGCTGTAAAACATATCTAGAGCAAGACAGTATTAAAAGGTTTTCAGAAAAAAAGAAAAAAAAAGAAAATGTATGTAAGGTATAGATAATATCTGTATCTGGACTTCTTTATTGGTAATAATTTTGAAGAGAAAACTCCCTCTGAACATCTTTATCTTGGTGATGATTTTATTACACTGATATTTTCTGCTTTTAAAATGTTAGTATCTCCAGTGGGGGTCTGCACGCATGTTTCATTTGAGTACACACTATTTTCTATAATCCAAAACTACAACTCAAAGCTGAATTCCTCTGGTGGAGCAGCCCTCAACAAATCATACAATTGTTGAGGTTGGAAGAGACCTCTTGAGATCATCTATACATCTCGTTCAGGATGCATCATGCTGTCCTCAGCTGTAAGACTCACAGACGGCACGCGATCTCCATTGTGTGCCTCTATATTAGCTGCTACAGAATTTCACAAGTGACATCTGGCCTGATTTACTGAAGTATCTAATCTAATTACCTTAGTGACAAAACTAGGATTTCTGCTAAGTGCCTTTATGGAGAATGGAAAAGCAGGGAAGAAGGGAAAGACTGTATAAGGCCCTGATCAACCTGACCTAGTCCTAAAGCTAGTCCTGCTTTGATGGAGGTGGGAAGGTGGATTGCATTGGATCAGCTTGCCTCCTCAGGTTCATTCCAACCTATGTTATTTTATGGTTCTGTTTTCTAAATAGTACTTTAACGTGTGCTAGTTCAAATACACATATAAGTAATTAGTGGAATGATATTTCCTTTTCACAGAAAGAAAGGGAAAGCTTGGAGAACCATGAAGAGAAAGATGCCTCTCTTGTTCAAGCTGGTCATAACAGATTTGCAAATAAAAAACCAAAGAAAAACCCACCAAAATCTATATATTCCACAACATATAGGCATTCCAGCTTATTTCTAGAGGAGAGCATTATAACAAGTGGTTTATGCCAGAAACCTCCTGCAATATCTATTTTTATCTAGAAACAGAAATTACAGGAAAGTTTGATTGCTTTCAATACCCAGGGATCTGAAGATCAGCATACAGAACCTCATACACAATGTGTTCCTCCCACCCTGAAACACCTGAGACTCTGTGAACACCTCCTCCAGGGGCAGGTCCTTTTGAACTCTTAATTCTGAGAGTGAAGGAAGTTGTATTTCTGACCGACAATGTAAATTTAAAGTGAAAATACCATTTGTCTGTGCCAGCTGCAACGCATCTTTGCTATCCTGTAGACTCCCACCTGTAATCAAAAACTTGAAAGAAGAAAAGCACTGTCAGGGAGCACGTTCTTCTTTGAACATTAAACAGAACATTTAAGAAAGCACTCGGATGTAAGAATCTAGACAGAGAACATCAGAAGACAATTACTAATGTACGTCTGACAACATTTCATAAATCAGTAATAAATCTCGATGGTTCTCAGGAGCTAGTAAATACACTGGGTTTCAAAACCTGATTTTTTTCTTTATCAAATATCTTCTGTGCTAAGTGTATAAACCATTGAATGAGTAAAATACTTCTATTCGCAGCAATATTAACTTCATTCGACCATGATTCAAGAAACTTTATTTGCATTCAAGAAATAATACTCAGAAACATTCTCCATATCTTACAAGTGGAGAAACTAAAAACTCCCAAACACCCAAAGTAAGACACGAGTCAGTAATTGCCGTCGATAAACCATCAACGGGGTCTCTGTCAGAGTCGGGATTGCAAATTCTAGAATTTCTGACTCTGATCTTTTTTTTTTACCATAAGATCAAACATTATCACACC
>VZRW01004511.1:0-15367 GCA_013398125.1 Aegotheles bennettii | reverse complement strand
GGGACTCTGAGATAGACAAAGTTTTCTCTGAATCTGTTTCAGTGCAAGTCTTCTGTGAGACTCAGAAACAGGTAAACATTGGCTCTGATAGGTGGCTGTGCTTCCCCCCCCTGCCCCTCCCCACCTCACAGAGGCTTTTCCTCTTTTGACCTGACAGAGTCTTAATTGGAAAACGTGTATTAAAGCAGAAAAACAAGACTTGCAAGGGTTTCCATATTAATATGTCAGTTATTCCCCATAACTGATTGCTGGATGCTAATCTAGTAATAATCTTTTACACATATACAATTTTTTTTCTCTGTGGAGTTCAAAGCATGTTTAAAGCTTCAGCAAAACCAAGGAACAACATTGTGGAATAAGTTAATACCATTTTGTTCCATATTATAAACTACTTTACTTTTGAATCCTTAACAAAACAATTCTAAGATTTTTTCCTCCTTTTTCCTTTACCAAAACAGTAAACTTAGTTCCTGAACATTTCACTGAACTTATTTTCACTTTCCCCTAGAGGTGTCCTGGGACAGGTATTTCTCTTAATGGTTATGTCACTATCCTACTCAAACAATCCTTGGATATATACTTAGATAAATGTTCCTGTTCTCCAGAAGTCACAGTGGCTCTATGTATCAACTAAATTCCTGTCTGAGTAGGGTCAACTTCATACAGTGGTAAAAAAATAAATAAATAAAGCCCTTTATTGAAAAAAAATAAGCTCAAAGTCTTCACTTATATCCCTGGAATGCAAATAACTTAAGTTGTTTTGCATGGTTGCTTGTCAATTCAACATTTTCTTCATTAATTTCAGATTCTTAAAAACAAGCACAGGATTACTCAACATGTTGAAGCACAGATAAATATTTTTATAGCAAACCCAAGTAGCTTCTCAACTGCAGTTATTTTATCTGATTGAAAGATATAATTAATCTACAAATTTAACCACTGGTTTTATGAAATAGCAAACCCAATTTATATTGATTGATTAAGTACTAAACATATAATCCATAATTTAAAACTACCCATGTATCCATATCACTTAGTAAAATGTCTATTCTCTTCTATCTGACCCCCATTTGTCACAGTATTACACTGGCTATGATCTTATGTCAAGAATGCATTTTCTATGTCAAAGCTCTCTGGTACACAGATTGTTTATTTCTACAAATTTATAAAGAACAGAGCTAAAGAACAGGCTGTCTTCTAGATATTCTTGCTGGAAAATATGTACATAATTATTATATTACCAATGAAAATATAAGGTCCTCAATTTTCTATTATTCACACTTTCTCATAGTTTCAACATGGAAAAATAACAACTGCTTTCTGCTAGAGAGATACCTTGTTTTCTTCCTTTCCTTACTTCTTGGCCTCAAGCTGAGTCAGAGGAGGTTTAGACTGGATGTTGGGAAAAATTTCTTCACCAAAAGGGTTGTCAGGCATTGGAATGGGCTTCCCACGGAGGTGGTGGATTCACCATCGCTGGAAGTGTTCAAAAAAATTATAGAAGAGGCCTTAGTGACGTGGTTTATTGTCAGACTTTTCAGTCTTGGGAAAATGGTTGGACTTGATGATCTTGAAGGTCTTTTCCAACCTAGTTAATTCTGTGATTCTCTGTTTACCTAAGAATTTTTAAACAGCTCTCACTTTCTAAATTATAGAGGATGGGTGTCCTCATTTATTCATTATTGAAAAGCTCACATTTGTTGCCAAGTTTCTCTCAAACTTCATTAATATTTTCCTTCTGTGCCACTGCATAGACATTGCCCACTTGTCTGAAATACAGTAAACTTTCTCCTCCAGATCCTCTAGATATCTAAAAAATAATTTCTGCTCGTGGTCTTGTGAATCCAATCCCTGATCTTCCTCACTGAAGAATGAGTGTTAGGTGTAGAGTACCAGTTACTCAGACACTGGAGAATCATGTCTTTCTTGTCCTTCTTGATATTTACAAGCCAACTTTCCAAATGACATGAATAAAAAGGAAGTATCAAACTTCCAACTCATAGACCTATGTAGCCTCAACCATACCTGAACATGTGATGCAACAGAACACTAGAATTGGAGAAAATGCAATGGAAACATATGGAAGTTCTCCACCACCATATGTCTCACTCTGCAGATCAGGTAAAGAAAAAATATTTTATATGTGACAGTTGTTTGCTTATGACTCTTGATGCTTAGCCAGAAGGTGCTTAGCCAAAATCAGTTGTAGTATAGAAGAGTAGAACAGAAAATTTTAAAATCATGACATTAAATCAAGAGTAAGTGGGTAATGCTTTCAGGACTACAACACTGTCATGATTTATCTGCAGTCAGTAACTAAGCACCATGCAGCCACTCACTCACTCCTGCCTGGTGGGATGGGAGAGTGAATCACAACAGTAAAAGTGAGAAAACTTGTGCATTAAAATCTTGCGATAAAGACAGCTTAATAGGTAAAACAAAAGCTGTGCATACAAGCAAAACAATACAAGGAATTCATTCATTACTTCCCATTGTGAGGGAAGTAGTGACTGGAAAGCTGCTCAGCAGAAAGGGACTTGTGAGTGTTGCTTGACAGATGGCTGGATGTGAGCCAGCAGTGTGCCCAGGTGGTTAAGAAGGCTAATGGTATTCTTGCCTGTATCAAGCATAGTGTGGCCAGAAGCAATAGGGAAGTGATGACCCTGTTCTACTCAGTGCTGTTGAGGCCGCACCTCGAGTACTGTGTTCAGTTTTGGGCCCTTCACTTC
Source organism: Aegotheles bennettii (assembly GCA_013398125.1). Taxonomy (NCBI): domain Eukaryota; kingdom Metazoa; phylum Chordata; class Aves; order Caprimulgiformes; family Aegothelidae; genus Aegotheles; species Aegotheles bennettii. The sequence goes on along the minus strand of VZRW01004511.1, from coordinate 12,638 downwards.
AAAAAAGACATTGAAGTGCTGAAGCGTGTCCAGAGAAAGGCAACAAAGGTGGTGAAAGGAACAAGAAATATGTCCGATGGGGAACGACTGCGGGAGCTGGGGTTGTTCAGTCTGGAGAAGAGGAGGCTCAGTAGGGACCTTATCATTCCCTACAGCTCCCTAAAGTAGGTTGTAGTGAGGTGGTGATCAGTCTCTTCTGCTGTGCCCATAGTGAAAGGACAAGAGGAAATGGCTTTAAATTGCAGCAGGGGTGATTCAGATTGGACATTTGGAAAATTTTTTCACTATAAGGGTGATTAGATATTGGAATAGGTTTCCGAGGGAAATGGTGGTCACCATCACTAGAAGTGTTCAAGAGGTGTCTGGATATGGTTCTGGGTGATATGGTTTAGTGGTGATGTAGGTAGATGGTTGAACTGGATGACCTTGAAGGTGTTTTCCAACTATGATGATTCTATGATTGGCAGACAGGTGTTCAGTCATATCCAAGAAAATAGGGCTCCATCACATGTAATGGTTACTTGGGAAGACAAGCAATGTCACTGTGAAAGTCCCCCCTTCTTCTTTCCCCAGTTTTTGATTGCTGAGCATGATGTCATACGTTATGGGCTAAACCTTTGACCAGTTGAGGTCAGCTGTCCTGGCTGTGCCCCCTCCAAATTTCTTGTGCAACTTCAGCCTATTCGCTGGTGGGATGGGGTGAGGAGAAGAAAAGGCCTTGATTCTGTGTAAGCACTGTTGAGCTATATCAAAAACGTCCCTGTTACCAACACTGTTTTCAGCACAAATCCAAAACCTAGCCTCATACTAGGTACTGTGAAGAATTTTGACTCTGCCCAGACAAAACCAGCACAAAGATAAAAGTCACTTCTATGTAGAAAGCCAGTGCAAACTTAGCATCCCACTTAGGTACACCTCCTACACAAAGATGATTTTGCCTTTACAGAAAATAGCTATCAAAAATATTTTCCCCTGAGATGAAGCATCTTTTCTGTGCAACTAGTCATTCAGCTTCACAGCTTATTTTTTACACTTTCAAATGTAGCCAATGGCACATGTTTATCTTCCATCTGCTGTTGTCTCACTCTTAACCTCACAGGATGTCAATAACTTGTTAGCAGGTTATATTTAGTATTTCAGCTATAATATTCACAGCAAGAAACATGCAATAACCTGCTGTTTTAGAAACGAGAGATACTGGTCTAGCCACAGATACAGAATATTATAAGAGTAAGAGATATTTTTCAGCATGAATTCCAAGATTATACACTTTAAAGTAAAAAGTTATCAATGAGTTGAAGATTAATTCATTTAAAAAAGGTAAAATTTCACTAATACAACATGTTAAACTTTCTTCTCTTTTTTTGTATAAATAAGTATCTTTCAAGTTGTTCTGTTTGAAGTCCTCAGCAATCGTATAAAGGGTATTGTCTGATTTTTTTCATTGTAGAGCACCTTTTCAAACAGATTTATCACAGAATTACAGTATCAGTAAGGTTGGAAGGGACCACAGTGGGTCATCTGATTCAACCTCCTTGCCCACAAAGGGTCACCCTGGAGCACATGATTTATCTTTCAATAAACCTTCAATAGTTTAATTTGAAAAGTTATTTTACTTTTTCCGTTGAAAACTTAATAGCTTAAAGCAATAAGAAACATACAATAGCAAAATCAAGAAATTAATTTTTCTTCAATAAAAAGACATGTAAAAATCTACAATCTATTCTTAACAGTTTTGTCATTAACATTTTTAGTTACAGAATAATTTCATTGATAGTACAGCTATATTTTGTCACTGTATGTGATCATTTATATCATAAATTCATTATTCTGGGTTCTCTAAACAACTCATAATGTGGCTAACTGTTCTCTTTTATAACTGTAATCTCATCAGCTTGAACAAATATCAAGTTCTGTGCCAATGACAAAAGCTAGATGTACTTTTCCACAAAGGTTTAAATTTGTTCATATATATATTTAAGTTCTACACCAGTTTGTGCAAATGAGATCTTAAAATACCATATGAGGGACACAATTTATGGATAAAATCAGAAGTCATCCCTCTGATAAATGAGGATGGGTACATACTATGATTTTTTTTTTGTGCATTTAATTGTCAAGGAATAATATTAAATATTTCTATTTCAGATATTCTCAAGAATGTTAGCAGCTAGCTGTCCTCAGATGAGGTTTTCAAAGGCTAATCTACTGCCTGTGTCTCATCACTCATTGCTCATAATTTCACTACCTAAAGGCCCAAGCGTCTATATTTTGAAAAAATCAGATACATAAAGCATGCATTTCACAATTCCATATTCTTTTCATAAGTTGGAAAAATATATGTGAGAAACAATTAACTTCTTATTAAATTTTGAGAGCTTTGGGCATGATGTCCATCTTTTTCATAAAGGTATCTGTGAAATGTTTTCATTTTTAAGGATGTCCTGTTTTGTAAGTCAACCTATTTAGCATTTTTAATGAATTAGCCCAAGGAACTGCTTTATGAGAAGCTAAGATCACTTTGGCACATACCCTCTAAACTTTCAATATTTCCTGTTTCAAAGGAAAAAGCTCTGTTTTTATGCAGACTACCTCATTAAATGGTTTTCAAACACTTACTGCTGTATGTCGCTGACCTGTTCATCCTTTATGTCCTTTTGTTAAAGGACAACATGGGCTTTCAGAGTATGCATCAATACTTTGAATGAATGAATGAATGAATGACTCAGAGTAATTAGCAGAGGCTAGGTGAAGAGGTTAGACTTTTTTCTATTATATTACGACAGGTTTTCAGAAGTGAGGTATCAGTTTAATTCCTACTAATTTGCAGTACATTATGAAACTTGGTCTAGAAATTAGATTCCACTGAAAATCTAATATAAAAATTTCATTTAGCATCATATTTCTCCAACTATTTGTGTAATTTACAGCCTACAAATATCTGTTCCTTCTTTAGCAATCAAAGTGTAATTGTAGAAGATTTAATACTCAAAAAGAAATTTAATTTCCATTACACAGAATCACAGAATCACAGAATCTAAGGGGTTGGAAGGGACCTCGAAAGATCATCTAGTCCACCCCCCCTGCCAGAGCAGGGTCACCTAGAGTACATCACACATTCTTTTTCTCTGTCCTAATTATCCAATACACTTTTGTTTTCTTTCCCTTGAGACCCTTTAACAGGCTGAGTTCAGCCTTTTAAGAAACATATACTGCAGAAGCACTAGTAGTAAACCTGAACTTACAAGAAGTTTGAAGTACAGGCAAATTGTGACATAATACATTCGAACTATAACAGAGGGAGGTTTACTTTTGCTAAAGTTTGTGACATTTCAATACAGAAGTGATCTTTCAGGCATCTCCTTTTCACAACATCATAGACTTCCTGTTGTTTTCCTCCATGCATGCACGCAACAATGGACATCAGAAAGTATATGTTGGGATAACATTTACATATTTTATATGTTTTCAACATTTAATCCTGGGTTTGGTCATCTGCAAAGAAAATGTAGTGAGATAAATGTTTCCAGCATCCTTTTATATGTAACTTGCTCTTTATGTATGACTGAACACAGCCTGGAGAACTTGCTCTATTAACTGACATAATTAAAATTCCATGTATTTTTCAGTTCTTAGAGTAACTTATGTTATAACACTCCATATACATTCACTTCAACTAAAAAAGTCACCACTGAAATGATTAACCAATGAAATTATAACATTTGAGAAGTTTTTCAAAGATTTAGACTTAATTCAGCATCCTAAGTCAGCTTCTTATTTTATAGGTAGTGGTTCAGTTTTAAAGCCTGTTACGTATCTTGAGTTTTCATTCATTTCATTGAGATCCTCTGAGTGTTCAATCCTTCTGAGACTCTGTCATTTAAATTGGTTTCTAAATGCATGATTTAGGCTTTTATATTAAAAAAAAAACACAGACAAAAAGGTATAAAAGAAACACCTTTTCTGTATACCATTGGTTCAGTATCCTTCCATGACTACCAACCAGTGTAACATGAGACTTATTACTCAGATGGCTATCAGTTTACTGTAGGAGGAAATCTGGATTGCAGAAACATCTGGAGAGGAGAGGACAAGCACCTGAAGGTAGTAGAGGAGAGAGAAAAATCCATGCCTAGTGTTTTTCATTCTAAAATGGAAATAAGTCATCAGATTTTTCTGTGATGATACAAATCTAAGGCCTCATGTTATACTACCAAAAGTAATATTACTCACTGTCCCATAAGCAAGAACCCAGAGAGAACCCAGAGAGCTAATAAACAATTTAGTGTAACAGTAATTTGAAAACTCATATTAATTCTTGAGGTTTCTGTTTAAGTGTTAGGTACCAGATAACAGGTAATGAGAAAGGTTATTGTTATACTTTGGGAAGCATGCAGAGATCTGCAGTAGGGGACTGAAAAGAAAAAGCAACGAGCTTTTTATTATAGAACAAGTTTCATTTTTTGTTTTAGTGATAACTTTCTCCTTTGTCTAAAATCACATATACAAATCCTAATGCTGGTTTCTATGTGCATCCCTTAATAATCACTCTTACAAAATTTAACACTTAATGGTCCATTTTAGAAGCTGATTGAGGTTGCAATGACATAACATAACAAGCTGTTTTGGGGATTTTCATTTCTAGCCACCTAGCTATTTGTTAAGTACTCGGAAGAGAAGAAAAGGAACACCTTCATGATAGAGCTTGTTCCAGCAGCTGTTGTGCTAGTGTCTTGCAGACTTAGTTTACATAAAACAAATGAGTAAAACATATTTTTAATAATTACTGAAGGATTTCTGGAATTTTCATTATGTCAGTTAATTAAGCAAGTTAGTTAAATTGCTGAATAATAATCTATGCAAACAAAACTTTACAAATGAAGTTTAACAAATCATGAAACAAAGTAAAAATAATCAGAAAGGCTAGGAAGTCAGTATCAGTACATTTGCAAGGTAAATATTTTAAATTAAGAACGTGGAAATTTAAAAGTGTGTCAAAATATAACAAGGGTAGAAATTTCAGAAGACATAGACTGGCATTTCAACAGCTTGGCAATTGGGGAAAAAAGTGCCCTTTTACCTCAAGCAGTCTGTTCAAGTTTAATCACAGCACAACTAAATCAAAACCATAATCACCTTCTGTACCATGAGAATGAGAAACATGTCAGAGCAGAGATGATGGAGCTGAACGTCCATATCACCTTGGCTCACCACTTAAGTTAGCCTACATAAGGTTTTGTCCTTCAATCTCATGCACTCAAAATGCAGGGTAAATTTTCAGGATCCAATGAATGCAAAAAAAAAAAAAAAATAAAAAAAAAAGAGGATAATAATGAATGTATTAAAAGACTATCTGGAAAATGATCAAAAACAACTACCTTAGCACACAGAAAAATGTTGTAATATCAAGATATAGTAATATTGAGAATTTAGTGTTTAGAAAACAAATTACATATTTGCTGTATAGAGTTCGGTTTAGTGTTTTAGATTTTATCTTTATAGCTTTGAACAGTACAACAAAGGGAAAATAAATCGTTTTACACTCTGTTCAAAAAGGAGAAGTTAAATAAGCAATTATAATAAATATGAACAAAATTAAAAGGACAGCCGATGGATAACATTTCTCTGTCATTTCTGAAATACAGTCAGAATACAAAAGGTGCAAGCTTAAATGCATTAGCAAGATTTTGTATAGTGTTCCTTGATAAAGATGGCCAACTTTGGCCTCCTCGATCGATTGTTAAGGGAAGTCCCATGGGACAGGGTGCTAGATGGTAAAGGGACTCAAGATATTTGGTCAACATTCAAGGACCACTTCTTGCAAGCTCAGGATCAGAGCGTCCCAATGGGTACGAAATCAAGTAAGGGAGCCAGGAGATCAGCATGGTTAAACAAGGAACTGCTGGGCAAACTCAAGTGGAAAAAAAGAATCTATGGATCATGGAAGGAGGGGCTGGTCACTTGGGAGGAATATAGGACGGTTGTCAGAGGATGTGGAGAGGCAATTAGGAAAGCCAAGGCCTCCTTGGAACTTAACCTTGCAAGTCAGGTCAAGGATAATAGAAAGGGCTTTTTCAAATACATAGCAAATAAAACTAACACTAGGGGCAATATAGGCCCACTGATGAATGTGGTGGGTGCCCTAGAGACAGAGGATATAAAGAAGGCAGAGGTGCTGAATGCCCAGAGAGGTTGTGGAGTCTCCTTCTTAGGAGACATTCAAAACCCAACTGGATGCTTTCTTGTGTGACCTGCTCTAGGTTGTCCTGCTCTAGCAGGGGGGTTGGACTAGATGATCTTTTGAGGTCCCTTTCAACCCGTAACATTCTGTGATTTGGTGATTAAGTGAGATTTGGGGAGGGGAGAAAAGAAAGACAAGGAAGTTTTCAGTGGAGTACATGGATTAGCAACCTCTTTGGAAATGAGAATGATCCTTCTGATATCAGATTCAAATGAAATAAAGAGGGATATAGACTAGGAGGAATTCAAATCACATCTTCTCTATTTTTAATGCTGAAACAAGTAAGTTAGGTTAAACAGCAGTCAAAGATGCCCAAGCAAGTAGAAGCATAAGCAACAAAACATGGAGAAAACATCAAGATTAATTATTGTGCAGACCTTGAACCTAGTGGAAGATCCTTCCTTGGCTGTGGCAAATGCTCTGCCCACAAATCTCTGCTTAACCCAAGGAAGTACTTTCTGTCTTCCCTGATCTCTCACAAAAGCAAAGAAACCTGACAGTCAGGAGATTCAAAAGATCCCAGTTTGCCTTGACTCTGAAAATAGAATATGCTAAAAAAACCTCTAGCACTTTCCCGGCATGTAACTTTCTCAGAAAACTCCGCTCTAAGGCTTCACACAATAATCCTGTTGCTCACTCTGATATTTCCTGGAATGTCTGCAAAGGATATGGTATTCCCCTAAATTTAAGACAGCTATTTCTTTTACATTTCATGTCTGTACCTCTGTCCAATAGTTCATTCATCTCACACTCTTCTTTTTTTAACGCTTGGACTATGTTGTACATGTCAAGTCTTGCATATTTATCTAACTTGTGTACATAGATATAGACATATATATAACCAGATTGAGTGCAAAATTACTGAAAAAAGTATTAGTTATGATGTGGAATTATGCATAACTCCATGTTTTTGGAATTACTAATCTAAATTTTGAGATATATTTTTCTCCCATGTCTTCAGCAATAAGCAAGTAACTTAACAGAGCTAATATTTATATTCAGAATTGAAATTACTGTGCATTGGTTGTTTTCTGCCAGCCCATGTATTTTATAAAAGCCCAACATCCACCCAAGTAACAGTAAGGGAGAACCAACTGTCTAAACAAAAAAATATACATCGCTTTCATATCATGTAGGTGCACAACAAAGCAGGGGCAATGGATATTTCAACATTATTATCAATCACCAGTGACAGAAGGATATACCAGCACACTCATATCGTCATGAAAAAAGAGGGAAAATTCTTTGCAGGAACATTCTCATAGGTTGATCAGACACATGTTGAAAGAAAAGAACAAAAATGGATTAACTATTGCAAAACACTTAATCCTGAAAGGGAAAGCATAAGCACAAAGGAATAGGAAGCAGTTCATGACAGAGTAAACTTATTTTTATGCTCATACATATTGCTGAATACTTGTATCACGTGATTTGATATGTAACAATTTTTCTGCCTTTTCAACAGGAAATTTCTGACAAAAAGAAAAGCCAGAAATGCAGTTCTGAAAGCATCTGATTAATGTAGACTCCTACCTAATTTCATGGCAAATTCATGTTTTCAAAGAACAATGGATCTCTGGAGCAGCACTTTTGATATAGCAAGAGTGAAAAAATCCCTACAATACTGAAGACAGGATTTTACCGGTTTATGAAAAGAGGTCTAAGACGGGAGTTTTATGGCAGAAAAAGGCTGGACTGAGTGACACAGCCCCTATATTTTGTCCCGTGTTTCTTCTCACAAATACGAAGGCAAATAATGGGGAAGAGGGCACATAGGTACTTTCTCTACCAGAAAGCAGAGACGCAGCTGGAGTCAGCAACCAGAACAAAATGATTGAAATTGCTCAGAGCCCCATATTTCATATGTAATCTAGGAGGTTAATGGTTCCTTAATAGGATTAATTATTTTTTTTTTTTTAAAAAAAGCAGTCTCAGAACAACTATCCTCCATAGTTGCATTCTTCCTTCTCTGATCTGATGTCCTGGATCTTGACTATTATATTATCCCCTTAGTCCTGAACCTTGCATTATTTGGAAAGGAAATTACTTCTATCCAGAGAAAGAGAGTTTCTGCAGAGCTGTGAAAGCATTCTGCACATTTTTTGCTACATACTACTCTTCTCAGGACAAATAACATTTTTCCTCAAAAAAACTCCAAAACAAAACAACTCAGATCCTTGCAGCTAGGCATATAAATCACCTTTATGTAAGTATAGTTTTATAATTATATATCTAAATGTACAGTTTAAACTTTCCAAGAACATAAAAACTAAGATTTGAGGATTAGTAAATTCTTAGTGTCAAAGTCATGCTAGATGTGAGCAATTTGAGCTGTCTTTCAAGTACTGGTGACAGTGAAAGTAAAGTAATATGTAAGTAACAGTAAAACTTTAAGTTTTGTCTTCAAAATAATTTGAAATAAGAGTTTGAGACACAGCTTCATTGAAGAGGATTGTAATTAAATGTAGAAAATTGAGTGGTTCAAAGGGTGAGAAGGACAAGGAGCTTTCTAGGGAGATCCTTGCTTCTCTTGTCTCTCAAGTACCTCATTTGCCAACAGCAGACCATCTCCTGCTTGGTGTTTTTGTACAAAGGGCAATCAGAGGCACTAAAGTTTTGATTGGAGGAATAGGATTTGGGTTTTGGCTAGAGAAACCAAAGCTCCACAGTGGGGAAGGAGAAAAAACCCTTTGGGATAACTGTGCTCTTAGGGCAAGGTCACTACGACAGAGGACAGAAAACTTTTTGTGACCTTGCCTGTGTAGAGCACTGAGACAGAAAGAGGAAGGAGTGCACAGAGAAATAGTAACATTAGAGAATCATATTTCCTGGTGGGGTGACAGTCTTCGTCTCTTAAGGACAAGAATATTGTCATAATGTGTGTAAAGAGCTCAAGCTGAGGTGCTGTAGATGCAGGAAGCATTGGAAGAGGCTTGCAGTCAGAATCTGTATCGCTGAAGAAGACAACACGAGTAGCTGGAGAAAACTGGTAATTGTGTGAGAAGGAACACCTTGTAGGTCAGGTGTTCCAGACCTCTGATCATCTTCGTCGTCTTTCTCTGGACTCATTCCAACAGTTCCATGTCCTTCCTGTTCTGAGGGCTCCAGAGCTGGATGCAGCACCCCAGGAGGGGTCTTACCAGAGAATGACCTCCTGTAGACTACTTGCAGAGTCAGACTACCATCTGCTGGTAGAAGTACTTTTGATGCAGCTCAGGATACTGTTGGTCTTCTGGGCTGTGAGGGCACATTTCTGGCTCATGTCCAGCCTTTCATCTACTAGTACCCCAAGTCCTTCTCAGCAGAGTCGCTTCCAATCCCTTGATCCCTCAGCTGATATTAATACCAAGGGTTGCCTCAACGTAACCAGACAGCCTGACAGAGAGAAGAAAAATATGATTCACCAGCTAAATGAAGATCCATCTGTACCTGTGAGAACTAGTTACCATTTTGGATTATATTTGTAGTTAATAAGATTTTGGTAGGGAAATCATCAGTCCTTAATAGAACTTAGCTATCTCACAGCATGTGTCCAACTCTAGCTCCCATGAGATCCCAGTGTAATTTACACCTTTTCATGGAAATTCTTTAAAATATGACAGAAACATTTATGCAGATAAATACACACACACACACACATATCTATCTAAGTGTAAACTAAAGAAGAATGTACTGTGTGACTCTTATTTTTACTATTGTATACATTTCTAGAACATCCTAGTTAATGAAAGATAATAAAATAATAATTAACATTTATAAATATGTATAGCTCTATGCAATATATAATAGATAATACTGTAAATGTTAAAATAATAACTAATAACAGGATCAAAATAAAATAAAATTCTACAATTTTTAAAGTACTTTATTATTTTGCAGCATATAACATAATACATGAGAATTCAAAATTTCTTTTAGGTCTTTAGAGTTATCTAAAAGAATGTAATTAAATGGTTGAAAATAGCTATTTTAAAGACTCCAATATTTCCTCTTTATTTCATTGTCTTTTTTCAGTCTCTTCATAGACGGAAAGCTCACCCCTCAAAGGAGACCACTGGAACAAGGATGAATTATTGTAGAGCTGTGTAATATTAAATAACAATTTTGTTAGGTCCAGAATCATGCAAAGATCACAGTATAATATTCATTAGACACTCAGAACTATTAATATTTGATATGTCCATGAACTGACATTCAACAAATACTCTAAGTATTTTTAGGCAAAATTGAAGATCATATTTCTCTTTGTGCTGAGACATAACTCACCTATTTCTGATTATTCTAAAAATAATGTTTATGTACCAAGAGGCCAGAAAATAGGCATACTTAGCACAAAAACACTTTCTTCCCCAAAATATTTTGAAAGAGGACAAAAGGACTGTGTAGACAGTGTTATGATGTTAGAGGGAAGAGCTGATAGACAGTAGCAGTTTTTATCCTCTTATCATTGACCTGTGAGGCAAGGTAAGAAGAGGTGAAAACAGAAAATAAGGAATCGCTTGATGAGTAATTCAGTGGGTTTTCTTAACAACAGCAGTACATCTGTGAAGGGACCAGAGGTTTTACAATTCACTGTGGAAAGTGACACACAATATTTTAGTTGTCTAAATAAAATTGCAGGTTGTTTTTCATTGAGTTCTTCCAAAGTAGTTTATGCTCAGAATGGCAAATGCTACCTACTTTTTAGATACTTTACAGGAAAATCTTGGAGCTGTTCAAATAAGCTGGAATTCAGTCATTGATCTCAATTGAGTTTGGACACCCCTTTTAATATTTCAAGGTAAAAAAGGCAGTGCAGTCCCTGTAAATGAGCTGAAACAAATCATCTTCAAATAGACCATCATTAAGGTTTAACTGCTTAATTAACTAGAGTGATCTTAATCACAAGGACAATTGATACTATATAAAAAAAAAGAAAATACATTAAAAAAATAGCTGTAAAATATAAGGAAGGCATTACGGAGTTCACAGAAGATTAAGAAATCACTATGGTTGAGGCAGAAGTCTAGAAATTACAAGGATATTAGAAGCAGCGTGGCAGGGACTATTCCTTCACCTGTTGTCAAAGCTGAAAAAAAAGTCATTCTATTTTAGTTCATCTTTATATGAACAAATGTTAAAACATCATGAGGTGCATGTCGAAAAGGGGGTACAGAAATAAAATTCCAACAAACAATACACATTTTTTAAAAAGAAAAAATCAGCTAAAAAATGATTAGTTACATTAAAATTTGTTCATAACTTCTTTAGTTAAAATAAAGGAATTTCTTCCATCTACCTTTGCTTTGTAAAAACATTAGGAAACCTTGAATTGGGGGACTAGCAGAATTCAAGTTTAACATCCATTTTCAAGTTTTATTTCTTGCCACATCAGATAAAATAGGAAATTCATAGCTCTACCTATAATATCCAAAATGAAATCATAATCAAATGAATTTTTAAAAAATAATTAAAGCAGCCTAAAATTACTGTAATGTCATTACCTTGCAAAATTTAGTGGAATGTATTCCCTGTAGCCTTAAACTTCTAATCTTGTCAGTACTTACAGCTAAAGCTTTAGTCTCATTATACATTTCCAAATAATGCTTATTTTCCTTAAATCATTAGGGAAGCCTGAGAAGTAAAATCATAGAAAAAAAATCATAAAATCATTTTGTTTGGCAAAAGCATTTAAAATCAAGTCCAACCATTAACCTAGCACACAGCCAAGTCCACCACTAAGTTACATCCCTAAGTACAACATCTCCATGTCTTTTGAATACCTTCAGTGATGGTGACTCAACCACTTCCCTGGGCAGTGTGTTCCTAGTTCCTGACAATCCTTTCAGCTCAGTGGGCTAGGTACCCTGAGTACAACTGGTCTTATTACGAAAGACTGAGGTAAAGACGACATTGAGTACCTCAGCCTTTTCCTTATCCTTTGTCACCAGGTTTCTTCGATATCCAATAAAGGGTTGAGATTCTCCTTAGTTCTCCTTTTGTTGTTAAAGTATTCATAGAAACATTTTCTATTGCCTTTTACGGCAGTAGCCACATTAAGTTCTAGTTGGGTTTGGTCCTCCCTAATTTTCTCTCTACATAGCCTAATGACATCTTCATAGTCTCCTTGAATTGCCTGCCCCTTCTCCCAGAGGTCATAAGGTCTCCTATTTTCCTGAGTTTGCACAAATGTTCTCTGTTCAGCAAAGCTGACTTTCTTCCCCTTGTAGTGATCTATCATCATACAAATGTTTTCTTCAGTGTCAGCGTATAGATAATAGAGAAACTATTCTAGTCTGTTTCTAGAGAAATAGATTTCTCAATTTATCTGTTTCTAGAGAAATCTTGAACAGAAGGCTCCAGACACACAAATGTTCCTACATAGAAATGCTTTTTACATATATATATATGTGTGTGT
>VZRW01004509.1:9459-73957 GCA_013398125.1 Aegotheles bennettii | reverse complement strand
TGTCACTGCCCCCTGCTCTCCGTGGGACCTCTCCCCCCTCTCCTGAAGCCCCCTCCGAGGCAGCCCCTTTGCCATTTCTTTGTTTGATCTCTCCTGTCTTAACGCTGGCTGAAATCTGAACCGTCCCTGCTGTGCTTTCCCTGTAATTGTTCTCCCCTTCTGTTTGTGCACAGATGAATTATTTACCCCCGTGCCTTGCTCCGGGTTGTGTTTGCCCAGGTGGAGGTAGGTGAGGGCTTGGTGCCCCTTTCCGAGCCTGAAAGAACAGAAAGAACGTTGAGTGAAGGTGAGAAGGTGCTTAATCAAGGCTGAAATGGAGTAAAAAACTCCTCAAACATAAAGATGTTTAAATGTTGCTCTGGCAGCCTAGGGAGAGGAGTGGCAATGCTTGGTTGCTCCTCTAATGGTAAAGAATCCTCGAATGGTACAGGGGTGAGTTTTAAACTTGAAGCTACCCCTGAAAAATAGGGACACCAGCAAGTCCTGGGCAGAATCAGCACAGGAAGGGGAAGGATGGAGTTTTCCATGGGCTGTTCTCAGTAGTTCAGCAGAATCAGCTGGATGTGCATGGGAGTGTAATTAAATTCCTGCTCTGATTTCAGCCTGAATGCCTGTTGCTCTTCAGGTGTATGGTTTATACTGAATCCAAATGACTTCTTGGAACAGACAGGACCTAAAGTTGTGACATGACGTGGTTGAAATTCCTCCTCAAAGGAGAGTACAAAAGAGGGGGGAATAAAGCCAAAATGGGGCCACTTCTGAGGGAGCCACACAATTCCACCGACTGGAGTTAATACCATGGGTGGTGGTGGTAATGCACCCCTCTTCCCAGTCAGAGTGGGTTTAAACCTGCTCTTCCCAGCAGTACTGGGAATGGCTGCCCCTGTCCTGTCCTAAATCAGCGTGGTTTCAAGTGTGTCACCTTGTTCTCTCCCAGCTCTGGCTTTGTTATCGGATAACACCCCCGAGGGGGGCTTTGTAAAGAACCTTTCCCTTCTGGGCTACCAAGAAATGGCTGGATGAGCCGTGTCTGAGGCACAGAGCATCCTCAAGCCCTGGAAGATGGGATGGGGGAGTCCCGTTGGGAGTAGGGGGGGTGCAGAGAGGCTGCCACGAACAAGGGGGATGTGATTGCATCCTCGTTTCCCTGCCGCCGGATCAGTAATCTGTGATTACACAGCCTTCTACTTCATTTAATCACTGGTTAATTTGATTTCCAGTTTAATTTGACGACACTTTTGAGAGCCGAATCGCTTGTATTTAAACAAATTGCTTCTATTTTGATCAAATTTCATTGTGCTTGGCGTGTGCTGGGGCATTATAGGTATTAAAAATTGCTGACACTGCAGTTCCTGTGGGTCGGTGATGAATATTCAGTTCCCAGCTACACAAAACCCGTGTCTGGCAGGGAGACAGGGTCTTAAAGCAAAACCTCACGGTGGTGAAGGTTGCACTGATAGGTTTTTGTCACCAGTCACCTCAAAACACGTTCATTTTTCAGGCAAAACCAGAGTTTTGGGCTCCAGGGAGTGCGAGGAAGCTGGCACAGCTCTTGGGGGTGAAGGTGTCATCTTGTTCCTGCTCCCATTACAGGTGGGAGTCCTATGGGGAACGGCTGAGGGAGCTGGGGGTGTTGAGGCTGGAGAAGATGAGGCTCAGGGGGGACCTCATGACTCTCAACTCTCAAGTTGAGGGGGGACCTCAACTCCCTGAGAGGAGGTTGGGGTGAGGGGGGGGTCAGGCTCTTCTGCCGTGCCCACAGTGAAAGGATGAGAGGGAATGGCCTGAAATTGCAGCAGGGGAGATTCAGGTTGGACATGAGGGACAATTCCTTCCCTGTGAGGGTGATTGAGTGTGGGAATGGGTTGCCCAGGGAGGCGGTGGAGTCACCATCCCTGGAGGTGTCCAAGAGGTGTCTGGATGTGGCACTGGGTGATGTGGGTGAGTGGGGATGGAGGCAGGGGTTGGACTGGGTGATCCTGAAGGTCTCTTCCAACCTCGATGATTCCACGATCGGAATCAGCTCCCTGATTTAGTTGGGATTTTCCATGTACAAGGGCCACGTGGGATTTTTTTTGTGAGTGTGAGAATGCTTTGGAGCCCGTGGAAAACTAATGGCCATGTGACTGCAGCAGCATCAGGCCTCGGCTTTGTGTCGAGGGGAAAAAAAGCCCTTTCAGAGCTCTATTTTTATCATTTAATTAGTCGCCCTTGCTGACTTGTCAGTGCTGCCGTGATAACTGTTCCCAGTTTTCTGCACAGTGGGGGCAGGCAGTGAATGCCCCAGCAGCAGCCGTGCNGGGGGGGGGTTCACTCCATCCAAACTGTGCCCCCCAATCCAAGGGTGGATTCCAGGTGAGGAGCCGGGGTATGGATACACGGGATTTTGTGAACCTTCAGCTGAGGGTGCTTCCCAAACGGTGCCTTGCCCTTCATTTTTGTCTGCCCCAGAGGACTTTCTGTGTCTTGGAGGAAGCTGAGGGGGGTGATTTGCTGGTGGCAGGCTTGGGATCGTAGGTGAAAGACTGTGGATTTCCCAATTGTGGCTCTTATCTGCTGGGTTTGAATGACTCGGACCCACCTCTCAGGGTTGGAAGGTGACTAATGATCCATTGGTATTTATTCTCCTTGCAAATGAGGAATTGCTGCTTTCCTGCTTTCGAAGTGAGGAAGCCCTCAGTTTATTGACACTGTTCTTGCCTTGCTGGTTCTATTCCTTGTGGTGTGGGCTTGGGTTTGGTTATCAGGTGGGGAGGTGAGAGGCAGCTCTCGTCCCCAGCTCCCTCCTGCTTGTCACACTGTTTGAATTTCTTTGTTTACTGATGACTGTACGCTCTTTCCACGTTGCACTGGGGAAGGGATGGGGGAGGGAGGACTAATTATCTCCAGAGAGAGGCTTTTAATGCTATTAATCAAAGGAACAGGCTTCATCTCATAACTGGATGAGTTGTGTGAAATAACGTGGAGCACCGGTGGCGAAGATACGAAAATTGAGAGCAGTCCAAATGATTTCTCTCTGCTGAATCCTGGAGATGGGTTTATTTTTCTTTCCCCAAGCCATTGGCTGGCAGCAGAAACCGGAGGAGGGAGGAATGGGTAAACAGATTGTTAACTTTTATTCTTTTGTGTTTGTGCTCCTGGCGTGCTGGTTCCAAAGCACGGTTAAGAACTGCTTACCTAGCCCAGAAGTGCTGGGTGATGGGTAATCACTAATTAACCATGTCTGCTGGATGGCATGGGGTGAAATAAGGTGCATACTCATGAGGTCAGTTTGTGCAAGTCTGGCACTAAGATCCCAGTCTACTCAGGCCATGCATCTTTTGAAACAGCTTTGGTGAAGATCACTGGACTTTGGTAAAGTCTAACAGCACTGAAACCAGAGGGTTTGAACATTTTCACTTTGCTGGCTCCAGAAAGCTTCTGCTAAAAGTTCTTTGCAGGTACTGGCAGCCAGGTTTCCCTTTAGCTAACCCATCCACAAAAGTGAACCCCTTAACTGGAGCTGTGTTGCCATGGTCTTGGTTGTCTAAAATCCATCAAGATGACTCCACCACTGACTTCAAACCAGAAGCAGCTCCTCGGGGGCTTCCTTCATTGCTTGACACTTGTCTGCAGGAGGGGTGAATTTCCCTGAACATGCTGACTTTTCTCACCTTAAAAGTTAGCTTTTAAAGGGGCAACCAAGAGAAATTTGGCCCCAGTCTTACTGAGAAGCCTCAATTTGTAAACTTGGATCAAATTCTGAGGCACTGGCTCATTCGGTGTCTGCACAGGACCTGCTCTGGGTGTTAGGAACACCGTGTTGCAGAGGGTGTCTTAGCAAAAAAAAGAAGTTCCTGCTAGCTGTTGCCTTCAGGTAGGAGGCGTGGATTTGCAGAGGCTGTGCCCGTGGAGGTGAAGCTTCCAGAGGTGCTTGCGGAGGGGGGAAAAGCCAAAGGTCGTCACCTTCAGAGAATTTGAGCTTTGAACAAAGCCTGTAACCGTCCAAGCCAGTTTTCAGGGGACTTTGACATTTGCTGTGCTCGCACGCTGTTGAAGGTTGTGTTCTCTTGTCTAATTCTTCTCTCCTACTTCAAATCAAGTCAGTAATTTTTATGGCACGGACTGAATCTGCTGGTACGCGTCTGTTCGAGCAGCGCCTGCTGGAGGTGTGATTTCTAGCGATATTATTTTTGCCCTGGCAGAAATAGCTGCCTAAAAGTGCTGCTGGTGATTGCTCGGCTCTCCAGAGCCATCTAAAAAGTCTCTGCAGGCTTGGTGTCCTGCCAAGATCTGCAGGAGGAGGGTTTGCAGGTACAGCCATTAGAAGGTAGCCTCCGTATCCCAGAGCAGGAGAGACCTCGGTGAGTTTACACAGGGGTAGAAGCAAGGCAAGGAGGGTTTGGACTGGTCTTTGCTGGCTGAACTGGCTGCCTTGTGTTCTCTGGGAATGCATTTTTTAAAGCTGCCCTACTGCAATGTTGACAGTGGAAATCTGGATGGACCCACAGAATTTCAGTTACTGACCTGTGCTCCTGCCTGGAGTGGCCTTGTGCTGCCCAGGTTATCTTGATCAGCTGGGACCCAGGAGGATAATAATTACTGAAATAAGTGACAGGCTGGCTGATTTGTGCTGGCAGGCTGGTCTTTTATTGTGGGGGATATTTGGTCTGTTGCAAACCAGGTGTAAGTTATTGCTAGGTGGGAAATGGCAGGAGGAAAAGGGCTGCTAAGTCCATTTGGGTTTGTTCCCCTGTGAAAGCATCTTTGTGCGAGGCCAACAGAGAGAACAAATAATTACAAGCTAAGCCTTTTTCACTTATTTTTTTGATCAGTAGCAGGTAAGAAGTTGCACATTCCCTGTAGGGTCACCGAAGCTTCATTTACCTCATGTTGAGACTTAAATTAGTGCTTATAACCCTCTCCTAACTTGCACCCTGTTCCTCTCGGCTGTTGGCTCAGGGCTGGAGGTGAGCAAGGTCACGGAATTTTCATCTTGTGCTTCCAAATCAATTTTTAACACATGGTTCCACAATTATCAACAGGGAAAACCTGAGATTGTGGGCATGCTTGGACATGGTTCCTCTTGGCTCAGCTGTGCCTCTTCAGAGCAATGTCAGCCTTTGGGTGGAATTGGCAAATGAGCGTTGTCAGGTGCTCTGGGCTCGGGTGATTTTACAGCAGTTTTGGAATTAGTTCTGGCTTTAGGGCACCTGGCTTTTCTGTTACCTGTTCAGCACAAAGTGAAGATGCTTCCCAGAGGCAGAGCAGGGAAACTTGAGGAAAAGTCACACCTGACACCTAACGTTGCAAGAAGTGGGTTTTGCTATTATTGCTCTGTTTCGTTTGCCTTTTAAATGCTATTTAATGTTTGTCTATTTAATACTTTTAAATAGGCAGTTCCTGGGCTGTAAAGCTTTGCTCATGCAGCTGCTGCCATCTCAGGCTGTCTCCTTCCATATCTCACCCAGCGAGGATGCTATTTGGGAGCATGATGGAAGTATCCAGCTTCTCTGGGGGTGTTGGTGGGCTTACATGAAAAGAAACGGGGGGATTTTTGAGATGAATTTATTAAGCAAGCGTTCTGAGGTGTCCTGAGTTAGGCACACAGAGCCCTGTGCACACCAGGGTTGGAGAGGAGGATGGAGGAGTGCTGCTGGGTCCCCAAATCAATGTAACATCGGTGATTAATGTAATCAGTGCCATTTCTCATCTGCTTTTAGCTTCGAAACGAAGCCTTCAATCTGTGTTCTAATAACAGGGCTCTGCCTGCCTATCAACCAGGCTGAGTACAGGGAAAATAAGGATGCTTGGGTGGACGGGAGGCCTGATTCAGCTCCCAGCTGTGTTGCTGCTGTGCTGTTTGATGTCAGGCAAGTCACTTCTTCCCATACCTGTTTCAGCCTGTCTATCCTCTGGAAACACGCCGTGTGCTTAGTGAGGGTGTAGTCATGCTCAGTGTTCATAGCTAGAGGGATGTATTAATGCACCCCAGCCTTAAGGGCCATAATTAGCAGCCAGGTTATACTGGTCTGAGTCCCATCATACTACGTGTTGGATGGAGTGTAGATGGGACCTTTAATAAATTGAATATAAATAACAGGAGGGAGCATTTGTCTGAGGAGCAGATGTTGGGTAGGTCCAGCGCTGGGATGGGTGTTGCTGCTGTGGTCTGGTTGAATCAGCAGTGTCCAAGTAGTTGTTTCTTGCTTGGCACCACGTCCTGTATTTTGTGAACAAGTAATTTGAAGTTTTAGCTCAGCTTTTTTTTTTTTTCCTATGTGAATGTTTTTTTCAGTTCCTTTGCAGGAGAGGATTTTTTCAGAGCTCTGCTGGTGCAATAGGAACAAGTTTGCCTTGATTCTTCTGTAAATTACTGCTGCCCTTGGAAAGTGGTGTTTCTAAAACTGCTGTGCTGGATGGCAGCATGGAAAGGGAGGCAGGGGGGGAAATGAGCAGAATTCTTTCTTCTTTAATATGAAATTGTATAGGTGATGCTCTTGGATGGAGAGAGCAGTAGCCTTTGCATAAACACTGGATATAATAACATTTCTAACTAGTAAATTTATGGATAATCTCTTCTTTTGGAGGATTTATTCTGATTTGAGAGCATTAGTCTCTGGGAAAATTAAACCTCTTTTAAATCCACTTTATTCAGACTCTGGGCTGGGGAACTGCTGCTAAGCCCCTGCCATCTTCCTCCAGCTTGATTGGGAATGCTGCAGAGAGAGACACAGCTGCTCCAGAGACATCTGGGCTTTGCTTTTAGGTGCTTTATCCAGTTGTGTCCAAACGGATTTGAAAACTGCTGGCTCTGTAACGAGCACGTGCAGCTTTGTGCACTGCCAGAAAAAGAAAAGCAAGCCCCTAAACCAAACAACCCAAAAGGTAAAGGTTTAAATGTTCATGGGAACTGGTAAAGCTGTAGGATGCTGTAGTTTTGGGGTGCTTTGGGGCTTGTCTCCTGGCTGCCTGCTGCTGCCAGGTGTTTCTGTGATGGCCGAGGTGTACCTTTGTTTCAGGTAGCTGATTCATGGCCCTGTGTGTATTTGATCATGGTTTCTACAGCAGGGAAATCTTTAACGAGAGGGTGGGGTTCACTTGCAGTTCATCGTGGGGTTTTTGTGAACATCACAGCCAATTCATTAACACATTCTGCTGCTCAGAGTCATTTTTATGGGGGACTGATGTTGAAGGATGTGTTCTGTGTTTGTGGTGCATTTAATGAGTACTGAAAGACTTCAGCTTTTGCAGTAATTGGCACGAGTGTTTCTGCAGGTGGGTTTGTACCGTGCTGAGTGGCTGCATTGCTGAGTAAATGCAAAGAGTGGGATTCCTCATCTTGGTGCGAGATGTTTAGCTTCCTACCTTCTGATTATCAGTTGAGATAGCAGAGCTGCCTGGCTGGGATGGCAGGGAGTCCTCCTGTGCTAGATAGAAATCATTCCTTCAGGGCTGACATGATCTCTTAGCTGATAAGTTACAGGGACATCCTTTATAACTGCAGCTCGGTCCTGTTTTACTGAAAGCTCAAATTCTTAGGCATTTCCAAGGTGCCTTTGCTGCAGGAAGCTATTGGAGTCTTCATTCTTAATGCCAGTAGCAAGGGGGTTGAGTTGGGTAACCAAGATAGTGCAGTGGGTTGTGTTTCTTCATGTATTTAAAGCCACGTGTCATCTTGCTCTCCTGTCCTACAAAAATACAGCATGTTCTTGAGCAGAAAGCACAGCATTGATCCTGGAGAAGTCCATTAGCTGGCTGTGACCTTGGTGGGCAGCACTTTTGGGGTGGCTGAGGAGCTGGGCTTCAACAAAGCCTCCTCTGAAGCTGGAGTCAGTGGTTGCTCTCCCATCTCGTGCTGTTATTTGCATCGTGCTCATCCCTGCACCCCTTTTGAACATGAACACTTGAACAGCAAATGAAGCTTTCTTGTCCAAAAACCCTGGTTCTGGTACAGCATGTGACTCCTCGCTGACAACGAGGGCAGTTGAAGCAGGAGCCTGTTGGGAATGTGTTTGTATCTGCATTAAACAGAAGGAGAACGTGACCGTTGCCAACAGCCTGTCAGGGAAATGCTGGTTGAAAATCACTGCACTTCATTTCCCGTGTGCAGGCTGCTTCTGCCCGTGTCCCCATGGTGTGAACTGCATCTGGGGTTCAACTGCTGCTCAGACACAGCCAGCGAGGTGGTTGGGAACGTGGTGCAGGAGGAGCTGGGGTGGTGCATGTCAGCAGTGTCACCCCCCATGGTGCTCAGCTCCTGTGTTAGTGTAAGTGTCCCTTGCAGTGGGACATAGGGAAGCTTTGCCTGTTCCACAGAGGCTTGGCAGGTGGAATGGAGGTCCTGGATTATTTGCCTTTCTTCTTGTATGCAGAGCCAGTTTGCTCCTTGCTCTCTGACTGTAGCAGCTGGGACAGCAGATCTTCTAAACCCACTTTTGTGGAGCTTTCTCACAGTTACAGCTTCGAGTCTTCAATTCAGTGTCCCCCCTGGCTCTGTCTGCATGAATTCCTTGCTATGAAGCTGTATTTCTGATGGCTGATGCCAACTGAGGATGGGTGAGGTCTCTGCCTGGGTGCAGGTCACAGCTTCCAGAGGAGCCACAGTGCAGCAGAGCTGCTGGGAGATGATGAACCACGCTGGGAAGGCAGCCCTGTCCCTAGCTGGTGTCTCGAGTGGTGGTGTGCTGCAGACAGCTGGGTTTGCTCAACAGCACACGGGGACCACGAGAAGAGAGGGATATTTCAGCCTCCAGTGCCTCTCTACTGGCTCTCTATCCTGGCAAAGGCAGCAGCATCTGTTGGAACAATCAGCAGGTTCTGGTGGCACCATTTGCATCGTGCAGCCCTGGTCCTGCTGAGGATCCAGGTCTAGCCTAAATACTACAGGCTTGTGGGAATCTGATGGTGGGGGCAGATCCTGCCGGGGGGTGAGGAAGGCAGGAGTTTGGCTCCCACTCTGCTGTTTTATTGCCTGCTCTCAGGGCTATCACTTCCTTCGCCAAGGGCTCCTTTCCTTCCCATAACCTGGTGCTGAACGGGAGCAGGGTGTGCGAGAAAGGGAAATCTGTGATTGTCTGTGGGGATGGCTGAGTCACTGCACTTTAAATTTAGTCACATTTACTCTCTGGGGACATCTGGGGCAGGTGACATGTGCAGCTGGATTGGGGACACATGGGGGAGGTGGCATGTCAGCTGGATTGGGGACATCTGGAGGGGTAATGTGTCAGTGGGATTGGGGACACTCGGGCAGGCAGCACAGTGGGATTGGGGACACTGGGGCGGGCAGCACAGTGGGACTGGGGACACTGGTGCAGGCAGCCCAGTGGGATTGGGGACATTGGGGCGGGTAGCACAGTGGGACTGGGGACATTGGAGCAGGCAGCCCAGTGGGATTTGGGACATTGGAGCAGGTAGCCCAGTGGGACTGGGGACATTGGGGCTGGTAGCACAGTGGGATTGCAGGAGAGGCAGCAGCCAGGCTGTGTGTGTGTGTGTGTTTCAGCAGGTTGGGAGCCCCGTTGGGCTCTGTGTGTGTCCGAGCTGCCTTTGTGGCTGGAGGATTGCCGGTTTATCTGTGATCCCTTAACAAAACAGTCCTTGTGGAGGCAGGCTCTGCCGTCGGCTTTGTCTGCCCACTGCAGTACAAAGGCTCTGCTGGCCATGGAGAGGGATTTCTGTGCGGGCTGTGTCCATCTGTCTGCCCTGGCTGAGCTGGAATTTGGGAATGCTGTTAATGGGATTTCTGTGCGGGCTGTGTCCATCTGTCTGCCCTGGCTGAGCTGGAATTTGGGAATGCTGTTAATTGTGTGGGGGGAGCAGGTGGCTTTCCAAGGAATTGTTTATTCCAGTGCGGATCAGGGTAGGGTTTTGTTGCTGTCTCTTGTTCCAAGCCAATGGGAGGAATGAGGAGCAGAAAGGGTGGAACTGGTTGAACTGGAATTCCCGGATCATGCCTGGCCTTGGGTTATGAACAGCAAGGTCCTGCTTGTTTCAAAACCTGGGGCTGGCCAGTCCTGGCGTTGGGATCTGGTGGCATTTCTCAGGGGGTTGTGTATTTGTGCATTCTTTTTGCCTTTTTGGGTATTGCAGCAGTTTAATAATAGTTTTGCAGCAGGGATCTCAAATAATCCTATAAATATGAATACACAAGTCCTATTCTGTCACAGGATGGGATACTCTGAGTATCCAGCGTGAGATGTTTACAGCCTGGGGATCCAACTTGGCTCAAACAGCATGGAAGGAGAAGGATGGCACTGTTCCTTTGCGTTTGCTGTGGGAAATGGAATAGAGGAGTGGGCAGG
The DNA here is from genome assembly GCA_013398125.1 of Aegotheles bennettii. Classification (NCBI taxonomy): domain Eukaryota; kingdom Metazoa; phylum Chordata; class Aves; order Caprimulgiformes; family Aegothelidae; genus Aegotheles; species Aegotheles bennettii. The sequence goes on along the minus strand of VZRW01004509.1, from coordinate 63,674 downwards.
AGCTGATGGTTCAAGTCAGGTTTTCCAAGCCTGTCTGTGGTGCTGGGAATCCTGATTTATCCCAGGCTTAGCCCAGTCTCATCCCTTCTCTGTGCTCTCCAGCGTGAGACCCCTGGTTTGGGTTGCAGTTGTGTCAACCCCTGTAGCTGCTGAAGAAGAGATCCTGCGTGTTCACTCCTGACACTCAACCAACTGCTCATGGGCCACGTGAGGAGCAAATTGAGGAACTGAACAGGGTTTAACCCAGCTGTTTCTGCACCAGGCTGGTTCTGGCTGGGATCAGCTGCTCGATGGGATTCCTGATGCTCTGCCAAGCATGGGTGAAACTCCGGCTTTCGCTGCCTCCTGCACGGAGGGGTTTTGAGTTTGGCGTTGTGCCTGAGTGCCCTCACCCAGTGCTTGCTGCTGAAACACTCCCTCGAGGGAGCTTCCAGGTTCAGTTTGTTTCTCCAGTTGTGTTTTCAGCTCAGACTAACCCAAAAGAGCTGTGACACTGCGGGTGTGGGAGAGCTGGGCTTAGGATGGTTCCTTCCTGGGGGGCTTTCACTCACACCTCTTAATTTTGGGGGGGGCTTTCACTCACACCTCTTAATTTTGTGGGAAGCCTTTCCTTTGGCTCACACAGATGACTGCTTTCTCCTGAAAAAAGGCTGATTTTATCTCAATTGCACTCCTATGTTGTATTTTTGCAGGAAATCAGGGAAATCTGGGTGCTTTGGTTCTTTTTGTGGTGCTCTCCCTTTGCTGCAGGTACAGACATGGAGACCTCGTTAGTTTGGGTGTTCATACTCAAAGCTTGACTCTGCAGCAAAGAGAATTAATACCCAGACCTAACCCAAGGCTGAAAGGGAGCCTTAGTGATGGGAGGTAGCTGAAGAAACCAGTCATTTCATTCCCTTTGGCTGCTGAAACTGGGATGGAGGTAGGAAGGTGTTACGGTTGGGTGGTCTGAGCTTGTCCTTGCTTTTCCCTGGAGCTCCGTGATCCCAGGGAAGGTCTGGAGAGGCTGCAGAGAAGGTGCAGCTCCAGATTCCAGCAAATAAATCTACAGCGAAGCAAATGACTGATAGTTGGCAGAGCTCCTGCAGCTTTCTGCATGCTCGTTCCTCGCTGTGAGGGTGCAAACCGGTTCGCTTAAGCCCCGGAGAAAGCTGCTGTAGGTTTGTGTTGGGTGGTGTGTGGGTGTTCTGCAGCTCACTGAGTGCTGGGGTAGCTGTTTATTGCTGTTACGCAGCTGTTGTGTTTTCAACACTGCTTTTTGTGGACACCTCTTTGTGAATCCAAGTGTTCCTTGGATGAAGTCATTTAGGGAATCTTCATTTGCAGGCGAAACCCGAAGCTGGCTGAAGAACACCCTCTGTGGCCTTCAAATTAATTACATCATCTGTCCAACTTTGCCTTATGTCAGAGGGGAAAGGTTCCCTACCAATCCTGTTAGCATCATTAATTTGCAGAGTGAGGCTGGGTCAGCTTGGATCAAGCTTCAGTTCCTTCTCACATCAAAACAGCCATTCCTTGATAACCTTTTTATTGCAGAACTGAGTTTCCCTTTAATAAACAAAATCACAGCATGGTGGGGGTTGGAAGGGACCTCTGGAGACCATCTAGTGCAAGCCCCTTGCAGAAGCAAGTTCACCTGGAGCAGGTGGGGTTTGAATGTCCCTAGAGCAGGAGACCCCACACCCTCTTTGGGCACCCTCAGGGTGAAGAAGTTTTGTCTCATGTTCAGATGGAATTTCCTGGGTTCCAGTTTATGCCCATTGCCCCTTGTCCTGTCACTGGGCACCACTGAGAGGAGTCCAGCCCCATCCTCCTGACACCCCCCTGCAGATATTGATAAGCATTGGTAAGATCCCCTCTGAGTCTTCTCCTCTGCAGGCTGAACAGCCCCAGGTCTCTCAGTCTTTCCTCAGGAGATGCTCCTGACTCTCTCCAGTAGCTCCTTGCTTTTCTTGAACTGGGGATCCCAGAACTGACCACAATACTCCAGGTGTGGCCTCACCAGGGCAGAGTAGAGCAGGAGGAGGAGAACCTCTCTCAGCTGGCAGCTTTTGTGCCTTGGAAGAAGTGTGTTTGAGGCACTTGGTGCTTTGTCCTGCCATGTCCTATCTGATCACTGCTCTGCTTGTTGCTGCTGAATTTGATCCCTCGTTTAATTTTGCACGGTTGGTAGAAGAGCAGCTTTCATTGGGTTGACTTTCTTGGACCAGATCAACTGGCCCGCCCGTGGGGCGTGATGTGAGATTTGCTTGTTCAGTTGGGTGTTTTTCTAACCATTGTTATGGCAGAAGGTCCTTTTGTTGGCTGAAAAGCAGCTGTGATAGTTTGTTGAGCTCTTAATGCAGCTCAGTGTGTGAGCTGGAAATTGTCAACTCTACGTTGAGAATTGGTGGAGTAGCGCTGAGAGGCTGAGATCAACGTTCCTGCTCGTGGTGGGGCTTCAGACATCACCACTGCCTTTTTTTCAGACTGAGGTCTGGGGGATTGCAGCAGTCCAAAACCTCCAAAAGGTCTGAAAGATGAATGAGCACATGGGAATTGCTGCTGGCATTGATCCCTTCCCCTTGGGAAGGGCATTGGGAAAGGCACAGCCTCCTCTGGACATCAGGATCAGCTTGGTGCTTGCTAGGTCAGGTTGCTGGGGTGAGCAAGGTCCTCATGCGAGCAGTGTTGCTGCTTCATAAACTTGGTGCACAGCCATGAGAACCACAAATGATTATTTATGTTTTTTAAAGGCGATGTTCTCGTTGAGGAACTTTATGGCATGGTGGGTTGCCTCGCTGCCCGTGCTGGGGTTATAAAGAGCCTGCCAGATCAGGAGTGGGAATGAATTTCTTTGCTTCACTACGTTATTTCTGGGGCACCTTTTTATTAGAGCTGGAGCTGAGGAACACGAGAAGGATAAATTGCCTGGAGTGGGTTTCTTTAAGGAAATTTGATATCTTAATTAGAAATTATTGTAGTGGGGCTGTGAAGGAAAAAAATAAGGCTACAAGTGAATTACAAACTCGATCTGAACTGCTTGCTGTTTGGCAAAATCTGAATCAAAAGATGAAATGGAAGGCTCCTGTAGACTCCAGAATGTCCATTCAGAAAGAGATTTAATTTTAAATAGCTGAGCTGTGTCCAGTTAATGAGTATTGACTCTGCTCTACCCTTTAAGTTGATAAAGGCACCCACACAGCAGCAGTTTCCTGCAGCTCGCCTTTTTTCAAGTGAGAACCTTGTGTTGCCTTTCAGGATGGAATTTGATTAGAGGTGCCTGGTTTGTGTACTTGCACGAGGTTTAATCAGATTGCACGTGCCCTGTGCTCGATTTGTCCCAGGAAGCAGCCAGGCGTGCGGCAGGGAATGAACATGTGAGGTCCTTGGGAAGGACCCATAGGGCTGGGCTGGAAATTCATTGAATCCCAGAATGGGCTGGGTGTGAAGGGACCTTAAAGATCACTCAGTGCCACCCCCTGCCATGGGCAGGGACACCTCCCACCACACCAGGGTGCTCCAAGCCCCATCCAACCTGGCCTTCAGCACTGCCAGGGAGGGGCAGCCACAGCTTCTCTGGGCACCCTGGGCCAGGCTCTCACCACCCTCACACCAAACAATTTCTCCCTCCCATCCCATCTCCATCTCCCCTCTGGCACTTGGACCCCGTTCCCCCTCGTCCCATCACTCCCTGCCCTTGGCACCAGTCCCTCTCCAGCTTTCCTGGAGCCCCTTCAGGCACTGGAAGCCCCAGAAGTCCCCAGAGCAGAGCTGCTCCAGCCCCCTGAGCATCTCCATGGCTTCCTCTGGACTCTCTCCAACAGCTCCATGTCCTTCTGATGTTGGGAACTCCAGAACTGGCCCCAGCACTGCAGGGGGGGTCTCATGAGAGTGGAAGAGAGGGAGAGAATCCCTTCCCTGGCCCTGCTGCTCACGCTGTGGGGATGCAGCCCAACTCCAGCCACTGCCCCAGCTGCCACTGGCTTTCCCAGCGCTCAGATGAGCGAATTTCTGGTGAATTCATTGTAATTCTTAGTGAGAGGCTGAGCTAATCCCCATCACTTCTTCAAAAGAAGCAGAAAACAACACCTCGCTATTGGGCTTTGCAGTGGCAGAGGTGAAGGAGGGACCTTTCGGGGAGGAAACGGTGGTTGCAAATGAAATCGTCCACCGAGTCATAATTACGGGGCATGAGCCACGCGATGGGCTCTGGCTGCTCTGCTTTCACCCAGAGTCTGACCAAAATGGAAACCACAGCACTGAGGCACAGGCAGTTTGTGTTTTACCCTCGAAGCCAAGGCAAGTCAGTAACCTAAGGCAGTAACCCTGCTATTCCATGGCTTTCAGGTGCCTGCTGGGGTGCAATGCAGGCACACACGATGTGTGTAGCCCACAGTCCTCAGCTGCACACCATGATGGTGGCTCAAGGATGGAGTTTTTTCTTGCTCTTACAGCCAAACAAGCTCATTCTTACGCTTCATGGCAGACAGATACAAGTGGAGGCCCGGGTTCATGTTTTCAGGAGCATTCATCAGCTTAAAATGGGTTTTGTGTGATAGACACAGCCTTCTTGGCAGGTCCCGTTGGGTTGTAGGAGCTTTTGCTACTTCCAAAGTTGTATCCTCGGGGACAGCAAAGCCTCTTTGAACCAGTGCTGAGACCTGATGACTGATGGTTCCTCCCTGATCAGTCTTCTGTGGCAGAGGGGTGAGATCCTTCATTGATCTTTATAGAAATTCAGAAAGAATTGTTGAAACTGGGAGGACAAAACCCAACTCCATCGGTGTGGTTGAGTGCGAGTCAGCAGGTGCATTTATTTCTACCATGAAGTTGCCACCATGACTCTGCAGCATCAGATCTTGCCTTCAGCCCAGCTGCCCCCCTCTTTTTGGGAGTTTCTTCACCCTGGAGTCAGTAATCCCCTCTCACTCCTAATGACTTCCATTGTTCTGTACGGATGGAGTTGGTTGGAGGCTTTTTGAGTAGACTGAAATTCCCTGCGAGGTGTGGCACGGGAACACACTGCTGTGTGAGCAGGTATGTACTGATCACAAAGGAATTTTAATTTCTGACAAGCCCTATTGTGCTGAAATCACTGTGCAGAGAGGCGTGATGGAAGCTCGCCAGGTCCAGAGCTGAAATGAGCGTGGTGCTGGGATTTCACGGGAGCTGCAGGCTGGCTTTTGGCTGCTTTTGGATGGGAGGAGACCTCCTCCAGCCCTGTGCCCACCGTGTTTTCTCCCTTTAAAAAAACTGGGCTTAGTGTTTTTGTGGCAGTGCAGCAAGATTTGAACAGGAATCCTTTTGTTGGTGGCCCAAATTTAGGGTACTTTAAGGCAGTCGGGCTGTCTTTTGGATTTGAATCTGAAATCCTTGATATGTTGTGTGCTGGTTTATGGCTTTTAAAGGGGGTGGGGGGAAAGGCAGCTCAAGATAGACTTTGTGTTATTATAATGACTTTGTGTTATTATAATGACTTTGTGTTAATATTCACAAACCTGAGGAATTAGGGGCCATGCTCCTGGATGCTTTCCCTTTACACCAGCATAACCCTCTCTGGGAGGTGAGCTGGACTCTAGGCATTCCACCATCTCCTGTTCTCCTGTGTTTCCTGTTACTGCACTAATGAATTGATACAGACCTTGCTCTGGTGCAGAGATTGAGCTGTGCTCTAGGTTTGCAGAGGCCCAGCTGGTGTTTCTGCAGCTCACTTGGGATGCTCTGGTGGCTCCAGGAGCAGTAACATTATCCTAACACGGGACTTGTAGGCAAGGATTCAGTTTGCCAGCTCACGCTTCTTGGAAAGAGGGAGAAATAGGAAGCACAGCCTAGATTTTTGTGCAGATGAGCTGAGCTTCAAATATTCACTGCTTTTTGCTTGCAGTATTCCGAGGTGATCTGGTGGAGCTGGTTCATTCCCCTAAGTGCTACCATGCAGAAATGAGTTAGGTGCTCCGATAACCGGGATCCTCGGTGGAAACTGCCCTGCAAATCCATCACTTCTGTCCCTTCTCTCCCTCTGGTGTGCCCAGGCTTTTCTGGGTAACAGCAAAACGTGTAAATTGCCTTCTTCAGTCTAAGAATTCATCAGTTCTCACATTTTGAGGGTTCCTATCTGTTGATGAAGTAGCGTGTTTCAGTTTTGAGGGCATTTAGAACATCTTTAATAACCTGGTTTTAATTATATCAAGTTTGGTCTTTTGGCTGTTGAAAAAATTCAGCCCTGGGTTGCTTTTAGTTCTCATTGCTGATACCTGCAAATGGGCTACCTGGATCATTCTGCGTTATAATTAAATGTGCATCTTCCCCTAGTGAAAGGGATTTCTGTGGCAGAGCTGTTCTCCAGCTGTGGTGGTGATGGTGGGGAGTTCTGAGTGTTGTGGCTCATGTGTCAGGTGCTGAGCCTTCTTGCTGAGCCCAGCTAAAATCTTGTCTTTTATGAAACTTCTCCAAGCTGCAGCCTGCATTGCTGAATGTTGGGCAGACAGCTGATGAAGTGGAATTTTGAGAGGATGGGGCACTAAATACCAGCTGCACGCAGACGTGTGGGAACCTGCAGGTGATGAGTACATCTGTCAAACCTTCTAGGCAGAAACTTCCACATCTACTCAACAGCAGAGGTAAAGCTGAAGTTTTACAGTCCAGCTGTCAGCCAGAGAGGGTGAATAGCCCCTTGTTCTTGGTGACTTAGGGATTCCAGCTTCTGGGAGGTTGATCAAGGAATAGCCATGCCTTGCTATCCCCCTTTGGATGCTCTGACTTCTGTGTCAGCTTCCACATTAAGACCAACAAGAGCATCTGTCCTCTGCACCAATCAACCGTTCTGCTTTAATTTTATCCTCTGCTTTTATCAGGAAGATAATTTTGGTAGAGGCAAAGCCCTTCAGCTGCTTCAAGGACAGTGAGCAGGGAAGCTGGTTTGCTGTATTCCTGCCGCAGGTTTTTTCCCCTGAGTGCATCCACACCTCCAGAGTGGCTGATCTGCTGCCAGAAGGTCTGGAGGTGAATTATAGGTGTTTACTGTGCTGATAGCTAAATAGGAACAGCATTTGTCACCTGGACCTGGCTTGGAAGTCACGTTGTGTTCATCTCCGGGCCATGCTGCCCTATAAGCTGCTGGCCTTTTGTTTAAGGTTTGGTAAATACGGCTCCTTCAGTCAACTGAAACACCTGGGAGAGACTTTTTATGGCCTGTTTTAAGTAGAACTATGAAGAAAATGTGCTGTTTGGCTTGTCAGCTGAGCAAGGTGTCCAGGTGCTACTGTGGGTGTCCTGTACAAGGCAGAAGCTTCCCAGGAAATAGTATCACAAGTTTGGTTTTGAATTGCTTTACAGAAGAAGTGAATTCCCTCTTGAAGAGGGGGAAACTGAGGCACGGGCAGACAAGGAGCCTTGTCCAGAGTTGAATGTGCTAGACAGCAGCAGGGCTGTGAGCAGGGGCGGGTCTGGAACACTTCACTCCTCTGCGCAGCCCATTCATGAGTATTTTTAAGGTTTACTTTGTGCAAAAACCCCCACTCACCTACCACATCTCACAGCCACAGAGGATGCAGCTCCCTTCTCTTTCCAGTTCTGCTCTGGTAATGTTATATTACTGTGCCACCCACAGGCAGCTACCACGCTGCTGAAAAATATTTGCTGTTTGCATGGAGAACCAGTTATCAAATGTTCAATCTGTGATGGAGAGCACTGGTTCCATTTGCTGTAATATCTGCTCTGTTTGGGTCACTCACACCTAGTTATTCCAGTATTCTATATTTAAATTGCATTTAGAGTTGTTAAACTATTTTTTCCTGAATTTTTCCAGTTTTCCACTTGTTCCACAAAACCCTTTCCCTGTGCTGTGCTCCTGCTCAACAGCAGTTGCTTCCCAACCAGCTGTGTTCCAGCCTGGATCCTTGCAGGAGACAGCAACCACGGGGCTGTTAATTATTAGTGCACCCCATCCATTGACCTGTCTCCAGGTTAGGCTGCAAGGACAACTTGGTTTGATCCATGTCATTTTACTGAGGGGGAATATCCTGATTCACCTCCAGGATGCACAGGGGTCGACCCCTCCATTGCTCTGGGCAGAACAAACTGGGTCAGCAGAGGCTGCTTGAGGGTCGTGTGGTTTTTTTGTCTCCCTCACTGGAGATGTTCAGGACCTGTCTGGATGTGGTCCTGTGCTGTGTGCTCTAGGATGACCCTGCTATAGGCAGGGAGGTTGGATCCAGGTGATCCACTGTGGTCCCATCCAACCTTAGGGATTCCGTGAGCACCCCTGTTTGTAGCGAGTGACATTCAAATGGTGACAACTGAAGGATGTGACCAACCCCAGATTTTTAGGTGGAGTTGATTTGTTATCAGATGAAGTCAGAAAAGCAGATGAGCTTCTTGGCTTCTGCTGACCTGAAGGAGGACTCGTGCATCTCCCTCTCCCCCTCTGGCTAACGAGAGGTTAATGCTGCCTTCACACCTTGTCTTGTAATTTGTAGTGGTGCCTTTGACATGGTTGATCTGTTCAGGTTTTTTAAGAATTTCCCTTGTGATATCTAAACTCTCATCTGTGCACCCGTGCTGTAAGCTGCCCCTTGGGAGAACTGTGCTGTGCTGTTGAGTTATTCCATGTTGTAGGACAGAATTTTAATATTGTTTACCATGCTCTTAATCTTACAGCTGGCAGATAAATTGAGTTACTTTAGTCCTCCCCCTGGGGACTTCGTGGACAGCATACCCGTAGCATTAGGTGGGGTTATCTCAGCTTTGCAAAAATCCATTCCTCTGTCTTCCTGGAATGAGTAATTGACTGGTGAGAGCATAAAATGGTGATTTTTTTTTAATTATGTTTTTTAAAATTGCATTTATAAAAAGGGATGGGCAACCAGATCTGGTGGGGCAGTTGGGAAGGTTTTGCCTTTCCAAAACATCTGCAGCTGGGTTTGTGCTGAGAAGAGCCCTTCTGATGCCTTGGTTCAACCATTCCAGTAAAATTTAGCAAGCCAAGGATGAAAACACAGGACCTCCCTGGATAACCTGTGTGATGAGAAGCAAGCAGGCTGCTTGGTGCCTGGCCTCAGGCTCCCAGCCAGCCCTGTTCTCATTGTCCACTTGTTCTTGTTACAATTGTGAGCTCTTTCAGGCAGGCTCAGTCCCTCACTGGGCTCATCTGTCACCTGGTCCAGCAGGGACTGGCTCAGAATTTGGGTTTCTGGGTGCCTCTTTAGTAATAATCATTTTTAAAACAGCATAAAGCAAAGGACTGAACAAGTGAAATGAATTAGGTTTCTATTTATTTGTTGCCCGACTGTTACTAGCACCATATTGGGTCACAATAAAATACATTCTAGGAGGTTGTCAAGTGGATTTGGTTTCACTTCATGTTCCTGGGGTGCTTGGTAATGGTCTGTATTAATACAGGACTTTGTTCCTCAGCCTGCTGGGTGTTTGTTAACACTCCCCTTTCCCTCCGACTCATGGGTATAGTTCAAGACTGTTACAAGAACATCCTTTCTCTTCCCCACATGCTTTTTTTTTCTTGCCAAGACAGCCTCTGGTTTTGTCTCATTACAGTGAGAGCCCTGTAGTGGCTGCCCAGCTGCTGTCGTGTCCCTCTCTGGAATGGTGATGTAGAGCTGAGCCAGCATGGACACTGCCTTTCCTGAGGCCAGGCTGTTGGCAGGCACTGCAGAGAAGCCATGTGCCACTTCTGTTTGGAAGAGTTGTCAGTTTTCTGGCTCAGCTGGGAAAAAACAACCACCGTTGGCTTGGATTTTTTAGTTGGGGCTTTTGGAAATGTCCCTTAGTCTTGTGAAGGAAGCTGCTCAGCATTACTGGAGGTGATGAGCAGTCCTAGATCAGAAGCTCCTGAGAGGGCAGCGGTGCAGATAATGAGCTTCACTGGAGGAGGCTGGAAGCAGAATGTGCAGAAGGTCTGGGTAAGGGTTGCTGAAGCCCAGGAGAAAGTGGGTGAAGCTCGTAGCTGAAATAGGTGAAGTGCCTGAGGCTGGAAAAAGCAGTGGCACCATAGTGTGCAGCTTCGTGGTGGCAGTGTTGGAGCTGGGGCTGTCAAGGTCCTGTCCTTTGCCACTGTGCTCCTCTGAAAGTGCTTTGTTTGCCCCTGGGCCAACTTTCTGGCTGGATCAGCACAGGGAAGGCGTGGGAGGAGGTCCAGAGTCTGGACTTGGGTCTGTTTGTGTTGCTGTGGGACCGCACCCCTGAGGAGGACCCGATGGAGCTGAGCACATGGGCAGAGCTGGGTCAGATGCAATTCCCTGCTTCCAGAGGGAGCGTGGTGAGCCTGGAGAAACAGGGTGGGAAATAGTGTGGAAAATGCTCCAGCATGGCCGCGGCTCAGTCGTTGATTCTATTGTGTGTGTGGATTAGATGCCTGGCTGGAAAAAAGCCATCACCTTGCTGCTGAGGGTTCAGAGAGGGGTCAATGGAACAAGAATATATTCTTAGATTGGTATGGAGAGCTTGGGGAAAAAAAAAAAGTGAAGTGTTTGAACTAACAGGGCAGACAAAAGCCCTGGTTCTGGCTGCAGTGCTGGGCTGTACCCCGGAGCGGGGACGGGAGCTGTGCTGTGCCCGTACCAGGCGGCTCTCCCGGGGCAGAGGGATTTCACAGAGCTGCCATGGCTGAGTGCTTGGAGGACATGAATATTCAGAGGAGCTGCAGCATGTGTCACGCTAAAGGGAATGCAAAATCCAGGCTTTCTCAGGCTTACGTACCTGGGAAACATCTGACAGCAGGGGATAACAGCAATGTTCTGTTCTGCGGGGCAGGTTATCTCACGCTGGCCCTGGCAGAATACACGTCCCAATTAGCCAGACCTAGAGGACTCTGGCAGTGGGATTTGCACTGCTTAACCCATCACTTCGTGTTCAAGTGCCTCTTCCTTAGCAGTGCTGGGAGCCCTGACTTTGCTCCCTCTTGCTCTAACTTGGCATCACTTTTCTCTTTCCTCCCCTGTACCTTTTCTGCTTGTTCCATCAATAATCAGGTATTGTGGATGCAGTCCTGCTCAGAAGGATCCCTCCCCATCCAGGCTGAGGTGCTTCCAGCCACGCTGTCAGGTGGTGACAGATGTCCTTGGTGCAGACAGCAAGTGTCCAGCAGTGACGGGCTGCCAGGATTAGCATTCCAGGCACAAATGTGCCCCTTGGAATATGCAAAGCTCAGCACAGCCTGTGCAGGAATGCCCTTGAAAGGCAAATTATACTGAATTCCCTGGTGGCTCTGGGGCAGCAGGAGGGTTGCTGTCATCTCTGCTGAGGTTCAAGTAGGTTCTGAGGTGTCTGCTTCTGTTTCTCTTCTGCTTCCCCTTCCCCAAAGGGCTGAGTGAAAGGGCAGGCAGGGAGACCTTACCTACAAACACCCTGTGTGGTAGAGTTGCTGCTAACTGGGGGTTTGGGTGAAGATGTTGACTTGATAATGAAATGAGGGGCCCAAAACTGACCCCAGCACTTGAGGTGCCAAGCACAGCGGGACAATCCCTGCCCTGGTCCTGCTGACCACACTGTTCTTGATGCAGGCCAGGGTGCCATTTGTCTTCTTGGCCACCTGGGCACACTGCTGGCTCATCCCCAGCACGCCCAGGTCCCTTTCTGCTGAGCAGCTCCAGCCACTCTGCCCCGAGCCTGTAAATGGAGAGAAGCAACCTGGAGCTTGGTTGTCTGATCAAAGGAAGGGTTTCACCCATGTGGTTCAGCAACGTGCAAGAGCCCTGCTGGCGATGGCTTGCTCAGGGATGGTGTGATGGGGTTATCTCCTCTGGGATGCTCCAGGGGTGCTGTGTGAGCTGAGCCTGTGCTGTGCAGTCCACATGTTATCAGCTGGAGATGATCCATCTGACGTTGCATTGCGTCCAACCAACTGCGCTTGGCTGCAGGGAGGTGAGGTGGGGAGCAGTCACAGAATCACAGAATCACAGAATCCTAGGGGTTGGAAGGGACCTCGAAGGATCATCTAGTCCAACCCCCCTGCCAGAGCAGGGTCACCTAGATACATCAGACAGGAACGCATCCAGGCAGGGTTTGAATGTCTCCAGCCCTGGGCTTGGTGGGGAAAGGTTAGGCTGAAATGGGCTACATGTAAAAGCTGCCTTTGGCTTCCCAGCTTATTTTGTAGCTCTTTCCCAGTCGCCCTGTGCTGCACCTGTCCACATTTCCTATTGCAGTTGCCTTAATTTGGACTGTTTAGGACAGAAACACCCTTCTTCTAAAATGCTGAACCTGTTTGTACCGTGCCACTTAACATTCAGAATGGAGATGTCTCCTGATTTCCCCAAACTCAGTTCCTCTTGCACCTCGTTTCAGAACTTTCTCTGCAGAAAAGCTGCATTTGCTACTGAAATCCTAGTTCCTCCTTTTTGCCTTTTTTTCCCCAGGACGTTCAGAGCTGTTCTGATGTGGTGTGACATTGAAATCCTTCCCGTGCACGTGCTGCCCTGCCTTTGCTAGATAAGCATTAGCTGTTCCCCTTCACAGCAGGCACATGCTTTCTAGATGAGGCAGACGTGGGATGTGCTCCCTGGGAACAAACGTTTGATGCTTTGTAATTATTACACCTTAATTTTGTTTCCATTTTCCTTCCAACACGGGATGTGTGTGATTAGAGGCCAGCGATGCCTTCAAAGAGGGGTGAAGATACCATGCGCTCTCATTCCTGGTGGGGCAGGATTTCTGCTCTAGGTTCCCTTTGCAGAGCTGATGGAGAAGTGAAACTGAACCTGGGGTTTTTGGTGACACTTGGAATTTTAATTTGTGTGTTGATTTTGTTTCCTCTTTTTGCAGGAATTGCTCAGAAAGCAAGTGTGCAAGAGGGATGGAAGAGAACACTGGTGAGTACACTCTTAGATATCCTACCACGGCTTGTGGACCTGTTCTTTCTTCCTTTAAGCATCATAAAGAACCTTATGACTTTAAACTTTATGCCTTCAATTCAAATGTAGAAGGTGTTCAGAAAGTAAGCTGGTTTGGCAGATGCATCAGTTGCAGCTGGACTGCACTAATGGTGTGGTCCAGATCTGATTAAAGCTCTGTTGTATGTCAGGAAGATCTTTTTTTGAAGTCTCCCATCTGTGGAACCTGGAATACAAGTCTGTTGGGTATCCCAAGCTCTTGAAATCAAGTTACATCCCCATTCTTAATAGATGGGAGGCTGGGGGCATTGAGCAGGGATGTGATTTGAACAAGGCACGTGGCAGTCCATAACAAAGGATCAGCTCAAGGTAGCTCTTGAATTCTCTTTCTGTGTTTATTTCTCGAGGCTGCTCTGTCTTGCAGAAGATGGAGGATTTTTTTTTTAATTAAACAAAATTTAGCTTTAAAACTCTTGCTTTAGGCACTGCTTGCCCTGAGGCAAGCAAACTCATTGCTGTTAGGTTTAACTCACACAAGGATACGTTTGCAACTAAAACCGCTAGATTTTTTACTTAGATGTTGCCTTGAAGGGTTTTTTTCCATCTGTTTGTCTAAAATGGCTATGGAATGCACGAGTTAAATGGCCATTTCCCCCTCCTGTTGAAGTGAGGCTTCTCCTGCCCCATGGGAAGCCAATCTCCATGAAGCACACTGACCTCATATCTTGTGGACCACGATGCTGGTGCCTTTTAACTTGTAGTGAAGCACAACTCCATGACCATAAATGCTATTTCTAGATTATTCTTCTACAGCTAGGTGATGCCAGCCTTAAAACTTGAGAATCTACCTACTTGTCAGCAGCGTGGGGTGCTTGGCATGGCAGATACACCAGGCAGGTTCTGGACCTCATGCAAAGCTCCTCTGTTGGAAGCCAGTGGTCCAGTTGGAGCAGCTACGAGCCAAGTGTACATGCATAAAGACATGTCCTGCTGGTGGCAAGGATTGCTGCTGTGCCCTCTAATTGTCAGCCTGTAAGGTGCACATTTAATTTGTGGTGATTGCTTTCCCCTGTGATTTGCTCGTGGCAAACCAATCCCAAATGATGCCTTTGGAAGGGGGAGGATGGGTAGAGTGAGTGTGGCGCTGGGAGCTGATGGTGAAGCAGTGGCTGTGGAGATGACAGCACCCTGCTCAACCCTGGGATGAAGCAGACAGCAGCAGGGCGAGTTTTTCCATCTCTCCAGCCTGCATTAATGGGATGGCTTTGAGCAACACTGTGAGCTCTGCTTATTCACCAGGACTGCCAGCAGCCAGCTGTGTTCATCTCACAAAGCTTTTTGTCCCTTTTTTACGTGCAGTTGAACTCCATTTTTTGGGTAGGTCAGTGAGCCATGGGGTTTGGAGCCTGTCGAGCTTACTGAGAGCTTCAGCTCCTCATTTAAACAGGGCTGGGAGCCTGGGGTGTAAAAAGCCTTATGTTCTGTTTGCATTTTGCCAACTGAAGTAAAATCACCTCCCCTTTCCCTCTGAACAAATTCAGCCGTGCAGGTTTAGGATGGAGTATCTGCACTTGATCTTTGCATGCACAGACACCCCACACAGCTGGTCGTGAAGCTTTATGTGTTGCCTTAGTGCTGGGAGCTGAGCCCCGTATTAAAGGCAGAATAAGCAGATGGGTCTTTTATTATTATTTCCTTAAAATTACTTTGCTTTTAAGGATGCTCATTCTCCAAGTGCTGCTAAGCTCAGGACTCCTGGGTTGTTCCCGGCACTGAGACTGGAGATGAGGTAAGGTGGAGCTGAGCTGAAGTCGATGCCCTTTGTTCCCTCGAAGCCTGGTGCTTGTTTTGATGTATTGCTGTCCTTAACTGGTTGTGTATTAACTGCATTCACAATGCTGCATGGCTGGCTTTTGTTTTAACTGCATTGGCACATGTTCAGAGTCGGTGTGCTTCCAATGGCCACTGGGACTGCACAGTGAAGCATAAATCCTTTTTAGCTGTCAGGCTCTGCTAGCCGTGGGTGAGGGAGCCCTCCTTGGCTGGCTGCCCTGGCTAATTAAAAATGAAATTTGCTGTTGCCTTCGGATTTTAATTCATGCTCATCCCTCAAGACTAGTGGAAGCGTGGTCTCCGAGCAGCTGCAATGAAGTTTCAGAGCTCGTCTGTACACGGTTATTTTAGAACAGGTATGCGACTTCAAATCTGCTCTTAACCCTGCTCTGGGTTGTTGGCCAGGAGAAAAATACACAGAAACTTCTTGCAAGCTTCAGGACATGGCCCTGAGCAAGTGACTTTAGTTTGAGTGGCCACATGTTGGTGATCTGCAGTAATTTGGATGTGTGTGTGTGTGTGTTGGCTTAATTTTTCACTCTAACGCTGGACTTAAGCAGACCAGGATACTCTTGCTGTAGGCTGTGTCTTTGTGCCTGGCATTGGCTTGACAAATGCATAAACTGCTCAAGTGGCAGCAACTCCTGTAGCTCACCAGCCTGAGCCCTCAGCTCCCAGCTCATGCTGTGAAACCCACTGGAGATGGAAGAAGTTTTGGTGTGGTGGGGACCTGCAAGGTTCTGTGTAGGAGCTGAGAGGGTGGTGGCGATGGGTTGTGACAGTGGTCTGTGCTGGAAGGAGGGAGAGGTCCTGTGCTGGAGGGAGGGAGAGGTCCTGTGCTGGAGGGAGAGGTTCTGCCCACAGCAGAGCTGTGAGGCAGGTGGGAGGATGGGTGTTAGTGAGACGAATAAATGAAATCTAAATATACACACGTTGCTGGGCCAAGCTTCCCTGCTTTCCATAGTCCCACCTACACAAGTGATGGGAAATCACTAGAATACCTTTCTCCTTTTCGGATCCTTCCTGTGGTGTGGGTGAAGGATCACACTCTATTTTTGGAGCCTGCTTCCACTGTTCCATCTGCTGCCCACGCTGGTGCTTCCCAGACCCCTCCCAAAGACCACTGGCTTATCTTGGCATGACAACAGCCAAGCTTGGGCCTTTCTCTTAGTCAAGGGGTTGTCT
This sequence comes from Aegotheles bennettii, assembly GCA_013398125.1. Taxonomy (NCBI): domain Eukaryota; kingdom Metazoa; phylum Chordata; class Aves; order Caprimulgiformes; family Aegothelidae; genus Aegotheles; species Aegotheles bennettii. Next base: position 47,829 of record VZRW01004509.1, on the reverse strand, counting down.
TCAGATCATAGAATCATGGAATCACTCTGGCTGGAAAAGACTTTCAAGTTCATAGGGTCCAACAATCAGCCCAGGACTGCCAAGTCCACTACTAAACCGTGTCCCCAAGGGCCACATCCAAACATTGTTTGAACACCTCCACCACTTGCCTGGGCAATCTGTGCCAATGCCTGACCACCCTTTCCATAAGAATTCTTTTCCTAATATCCAGCCTGAACTTCCCCTGGTGCAGCTCGAGGCCGTTTCCTCTAGCATTCCATCTGCCTGGAAGTCTGTGTGCTCTTAAAAAGCAAAACACTGAAGACGTGGGAGCTTTGTGCTTGGCAGGGCAAGGCTCACCTGGTGCCTGAGGTTCTTTCAAAGCTCTGCTGTGGTGTTGGATTGACACTCAGACCTGCAGTTCACTTGCCCCCTGACGTTTGAGCTGGATCATCCATGGATGGCTGTTGGAGGGAAGGGTTTGCTCTTGGGTCCTTTGACCTGCTGTACTCCAGTGCTCTGTTTACAGTTTCTGCTTGTGGCTGCACACTTCCCCTGCAGGTATTGGGATGTGAACCTGGTAGTAGCTTCCCTAAAAGGTCTAAAGCTCTATGGGACAATGTGAAGCATTTTTGGAAGCGAGTGAAGCAGGCTTTGCACACACAGGCTCTTACCCAAAGCTGCTTTTTTAGAATAGCACTTGAGACACCAAGTTTGTGGCTGCTTTAAGGATCTTCTGCCGTGATTTCTTTATTCGAGGCTGACTTTCATCCCCTTTGACTTTCATCCCCTTTATCTCCTGCTGTGCTACTTTTTTACCGCTTCTTTCCCTACTAAAAATAGGAAATACTCTGCGAGGCCTTAACCTTTGTGCAAACAAAGAAGTAATTTGTTTTAGCATCTAGGCTGGCTTCTGGGCGACGTGCCTCGTAAGGAAACCAGTGTGATATGAATCTGCTGCTTTTGGAGACTTAGGCTCCAAATTTAGTCTGAGCAGAGGAAACGGCTGGAAATGTGAGTACTTCTCCTGCCACCAGCTCTGCTGCTTGTTCCCAGTAGGCTCCCCAATTCCCATTTTTACCCCTAAACATCAGAGCAATGCCTACAGATGCTCAGAGGTTCGAGCTGTTATGGCAGTGAGGGTATGATCGTAACGTGCCACAGGGGACAGGATTTTTACATCCCTCCTGGTTCAAAACCTGTCTGTAGAAGCGACACCTTTCAGTACACATCATTGCTGCCAACTTCCCAGCAGCCCTGCTGTCTGAAATTCAGGGAGCTTGAGATCAAAAAGGCGTTCTCAAGCTGTGCCAGGGCTGGATTGTTTGAACAGGTTCTGATGCTAATGCTCAGAAGGGGAGGTGGACACAGCGTTACAGGTGCAATGACCATGAGCTGTCCCAGCTCATCACTGGTTTCCATCAGCTTGCTGCCTCGGGAGCTGAAAATAACAATTTATTTTCATATGGCTGCTGGCTGATGCATGAAATGTGTGGGATCCCTCTTGCATTTCACCAGGACCTCTCGCTGCTGCTCTTTACCAAGGCCCACCAAGCTCAACATCTCCTCTGGGTAGGCACCATGTGCAAGTAGAAGACTGCAGATGTGCAAAACCTGCTCAGGAAAACCAGTTTTCTGCTTCAAAGGTGTCTGTCAAATGACTTCTTCCTATTCCTTTGTGTTTAGCAGCAGTGAAAGCTGAACGAGTGACTGTTAGGGTGTAAAATGTTTTGCTTTAGGTTGTTAGCTTGCACCTAAGGATGGAGATCACGAGTAGGAATTCCCATCTCGTGCCTCTGGAGGGGATCAGAGCTTGGAGGCACAGACAAGGACTTTGCAAGGACCACAGATGCAGATGGGGCTGCCTGTGTGAGAAGGTCACCACCTGCACCTCCCTCTGAGCTGGTGGTGACAGCCACAGGGTGTCAGGGTTGAGGAGGAAATATGTGCTGTTCTCCCTATCTTCTGTTCCTCAGAAACCCAATAAGGCTTTAGATCTCTAGGACAGTCATTCGGGTACCTTGGGTAACGCACTTCAAAGAGGAAAGGATCCAAGTAGGGGCAGGAAGGGAGAGGGTGAGGTGGAGGGCACTTTGTTTTATTCTTTGCATTTGCTGGAGAGCTCAGATGAAAGGCCAGCTGCTGACTTCAGCACCAGCAGCAAGCTGAAGGACCTTAAGACTGGCCGGGTGGAAAAAATCCCCTTTTGATGACTAAGTTTCAACTGGAAATCAGCTGCTTGGAGGCTGCTGCCAGGACAGGCTGTAAGTAACCAGTCAGCTTTTCGGGCAGCCTTGCCAAATGTGCACTTTTATGTTGAACCGAGGGGTTTTGACGGTGTGGTTCTGAATTGGAACTGGGCTGCTGGGAGGTGGTGGTGGTTGTTTTCTGGGTTTGTCCTGCAGAAGAAGAGCATTGCAGTGTTAAAGCCTTCCCTGTCGCACAGCTCTGAAGTCTGCCAGGGGAGAGCAGTTAATGCTAAGGAGCCAGTGGGAATCTTTGTGTCTGTTTGAGGACAAAAGATAAGTGTTCCTTCCAAGAAGAGACAGAAGTTCCCGTATGAGTTCCCGTATATTGCATACACTGCAGTACAATAGCAGAGAGCCAAAGTGGTCAAAGGGCCTGAGATTAAGCATTTAATTACAGCTGATGGATGCTAATTTGCAAGCATGCAGAAAAGCGAAATTCTCTATTTCTTGTCAGGTTTTCCAGAGGGCTGGACTGATCTCTGTGGAGGCTGTTGGACTTTTAAACGAGGTGCAGTACAGAACACTCGCTCACCCTGGGAAAGTGTTATTGTGAATACATCGAGTGGACTTGACAAGTTAGCAAAATCTTCCGGGACATTCTCCTGCCAGCCTTTTGTTCTGAAATGTGCAGTGGACGTTCTGGTTCTTAGAGTGATAATGAATGTGCTGGGTGCTGGCAGGGTGCTTGGGGCAGTTAATAGGATGCTGGTGCTGCCGTTCTGCCCGCTGTATCTGCGAGTGATTCGGATCAGCTCTCCATCTCCTAGCTGCCGTGGCATTTCAGGCAATAAATACCAAATAATTGCCCCCCCAAACAAGCCCCTTATGATGGGTCTGAACTCTTGCTGCCTTCCCCTCCTGGTCTACAAGCCAAGTGTTTTACAGAGATTATTTGCTGACCTGCCAGAGACCTCATAATTCTGCAGCACCCCATTCTGAGTGACTTTTAAAAGCTGCTGGAGCAAATGGCCCTGTGGTTTCTACAGATGGCTCTGCCTGGAGGAAAGCAGAGGTTAATTTTGCAGGTTTTGTGGTTTAGTGGCTAAGCCGTGGATGTGCTGGGAATGAGATGCTCAGGGCCCTCCCGGCTGGGCAGAGCAAGATAGCGGCAAAGGGTGATGTTGAGTGAGAAATGTTGTATCCTCTGAAGTGCTTCCTGATTGAATTGAACGATCTTACTCCTTGTATTAAAAGATAAGACCTTGTAGGACATGTAATCAATCCCCCGGGTGATTCAGGCCAGCTCGCTGTGAAATGGTGAGTGAGGAGTTATTGTGGCTCGGTAAGTAGGGCACGGAGCAGGAGGCTCAGATTGCCAGAGTTCCTCGTTTTCAGTTTCAACTTGTTGGACCTTAAATTCACCTGGAACATTGCTGCCTGTAAATGCTGCCAGAGGGTTTTAGTAGGGGATTTTATTGGGGTTAAGAGTAGAGAGAGGAGCCTGCCTGGAACCAGAGGTAAGTGGCTTTGCTATAAAAGAAGTGATTTTTGTTATTAGTGTTTTCCTTAGCTCACCCAGCAGCGATGTGTCCAGGCTGAGCAGCAAACCTGGCTTCTAAAAACCAAAATACTGAATGTTCTCATTAACGTTGCTGCCCTTGTGAGTTGTAAATCGTGTTGGCTGAGCACAAAGCTGCCTCTGGGGCCACACTGGGCTCAGGGCTGGTGCTGCTCTGCACTCTGCTTGCTCACAGTCCTGCATTGTCACTGCTGGCGTCACCGCTTTTATCTGCTGCTTTTTCTCATCTGTCTCAAAAAGGAGCCTGGCTCTGATTTCTGAAGGTGTCTTTTGTCTCCTGGAACACCTGAGTGCACCGAGAAACCAGAGCTCTGGTGTTGGGCTGATCCAGCTGTGATGGGGGGAGCGATAACCATGACTTTGGGAAGAATTGGTTTTGTCTTGCTTTGGGAAGCACAGATTTTAAGATTTCTGAAGGACTTGCCAGCTGGGTTGTGATAAATTTGTATTCTTTTGTGTGTTAAAAACAATATTTATAGGAGTTACTAAATTCCACTTAGAGATCTGTTGGTTTTCAGGTTGAGCCTTGCAGGCTCAGGGTCTGCAGTGGATCCTGGTGCCTCCTAGAGCTCAGCTCAAGGCTGTGTAAGGTGAAGCTTTGTGCATTGGCGTAACTCAGCTGTGCCATTTCCTCACAGCATCTCAGTGTCTTCCATTTTGGCTTGGAAACCTGTCCTCACCCCAGGGGTGTGGGGCATCACCGCTGCCAACCCGGGAGGTGGCCAAGTGGAGAAACCTAGGGATGGAAATAGGAACAAATCGTGCTGAATTGGGCCAGAATGGCTGCAGGGATCTGTGTCTGAGGCAGCACCTCACCCACAGGGCTTTTCCCATGGGATGGACATGGGTGCCTGCTGCGAGGCAGTGCCTGAAGGGGCTCCAGGAAAGCTGGAGAGGGACTGGTGCCAAGGGCAGGGAGGGATGGGACGAGGGGGAACGGGTTCCAAGTGCCAGAGGGGAGATGGAGATGGGATGGGAGGGAGAAATTGTTTGGTGTGAGGGTGGTGAGAGCCTGGCTCAGGGTGCCCAGAGAAGCTGTGGCTGTGTCCAAGGCCAGGTTGGATGGGGCTTGGAGCACCCTGGTGTGGTGGGAGGTGTCCCTGCCCATGGCAGGGGGTGGCACTGGAGGAGCTTTAAGGTCCCTTCACACCCAGCCCATTCTGGGATTGGGTGAAACTCCGTTGTGGCCGTGGATGGGACCGAGTTTCACCCCCAGGAGGGCCCCGGCCCCCTGCCCTGTCCCCTGTCCCGGTCCGGGCGGGACGCGGCTCTGTCCCGGGGCGGGGGCGGTACCGGGCTGTGGCCGCCAGGGGGCGAGCGGCACCGGGCACCATCGCCGGGGGGGTGTGTGTGTGTTCCCCCTCTTCTATTCTTGGGGAGGGGGATAAAACCATGAAGGTGCAGCCAAGCACTGGCCGTGGATGTCGACTGCTGGGAGCTGGGGGGTGATGGGCAGCATCGCTGCGGGCAGAATAACGGGGGGGGGGGACGGGGGGGACAGGACACACGGACTGGTGTGGCACATCCCAGCAAAACCCTTCCCCTGCTCCTGGAAAAATGGGATTGAACAGTTTTCCCTGCTCCGTATAAGAATCCCATAGGAAAACACGGTTCCTGTGGATCTCCCCATCTCTCTCCGGAGGCTGGGATCTGCTCCAGGCTCTGTGTGCTCTCTGTGTTCTCCCTTTCCTCCCCCAGCACGTGGATGAAGTCCTAAGGACTGGGTGGTGATGCTCACTGGAGGGATCCGCTGGTACCTCTGTTCTCAAAGATCAACAGAAGGTCACCATCTCAGGAAGGCAGACTTGAAGGCTCATTGCCTTCCATCAAGCACCCACGTTCACCCCACGGGAGCAGCCCTGTGGCTGAGGTGCTGCCTTGGACACGAGGCAATGATTTTGGCCAAATTCAGCACCATTTATTTCCATTTCCATCTCTAGATTTCTCTAGCTTGGCCACCTCCTGGCTTAGCAGCAGTGACTCAGCCTTGATCATTGAGAGGACCCCAAGCAGCCTCTGCCGTGATTTTTGTTCAAACTCAACCAAAATGTAGAAAAAGCTGCCCCCTCCCCCCCAGCCCTTTGATCTCAACATTAAATCCTGGAGATGCCAGCGGTGATTAGGAAAGTAAACATCGTCCCTTCCTGGAGGGAAGGCACAAGTTTGTTCTGCTCCAGCCTCGTGCCTCGGTCGCAGGGGTTAAGTTACATTTTGCTTTGGGGAGGGAAGGAAAAGTCTGTCCAACTAATTAACTTGGGATGCTGACGCTAATGAAGGGGCTTTCAAAGCTGGGGTTGGTGGGAATCCCCTGTTGAATCGATGACATTAGAGCCCTAGGAGTGATTCTGCAATTATTAGGCTGAAACGATGTTGAACATGAAGTTAATCCTGTTATCTCCCAAATATTGAGCAAACTGCTTGCTCTGGAGAACTCTATAATGGGATTATAGCAGTCAGTCTGGCACCCTCGATGCTCCCTATCTGTTCAGGGCTTTTTCTTATTTTCCTGTTCAGGACAAAGTATTGATCAGCCTTCCTAGAGTTAAGTTTGGGAGGTGGTGCCTGGGGCTCTGCTTTGCAATGGTGTTGGAAAAACGAGGTTGATAATGAGCACCCTGTTGCCTTATGAAGCCATTTGCTGCTCTACAGCAGAGATCCCTCGAGTCCATCCCTAAATAAATGTTTAGGAAAAGAACTGAAGAACAAGGACAAGTATAAAAGGAGACTTCCCTTCGTCATGCCTTCCTGGCATCAAGAGTCTGCAGTTGAGTGAGTTCCTGTGCCAGAGACCATTCCCGGGCCATCATATTTGCAGAGTATAATTAATTCAGGTTTGAAAGCCTAATTTTGCATCCGTGATAGCCCGTAGCAGTTGTTCTAAACAAAAGCAATGGGTAGAGTGTTTCAAAGGATTATCTGGAGTTGGTTTTGAAGCAGTCTGTTAAATTGCAAGGTAACCAAAACACAAGAACCAAAATGATGGTGTAGGGAGGAGAGAGAGGAGCCCTAAAGTGTGTTCAGTCACTCGCCAGTGTTATGGACAGGATTGCTGCAGACCTCCAAGTTGAGTGGCCTCACTTTTGTGTAGGGTTTGTCACTAGAACAATGGCATTGTCACTGCCACGTCAGGTTATGTCCTTGGTTGCAGCAGGGCAAGCTGTAGTGACTTCCAGTTCTGGAGAGAAATCAGACCACGGCGTATCATGAGAGGTGAAAACCTGTGTCCTGGTGGGAATCAAATTTGAGTTCCCGAGTCAGGGAAAGCATTTTTTTCTCTCTCCTCTATAGCCAGAGGCTCAGTCAACACTAAAACAGGCCTCTTCCTTTCAGCATCACTGGAGTATAGAAGTGATTTCTACAACACTCACTAAATGAGTGAGTTTTTGTGCCAAACCAGAAATTTCCATAAATACGGGAAAGTTCCATTAAAGGGTCAGTCAGCTTTTAGTTTCCAAGCTTTGATTCCTTGGGGCTTTTTTTTTAAGACTGATCTGAATCTCATTAAGAACTGCAGGTTTTTTGGTGAGGTTTTATTATTATTTTTTTTCCTACTCCCTGGATGAAGGTGAGAATTACTTTGGAAGCTCCGAGGAGTTCCCTTACAGCAGAAATGGGCTTCAGCGTTGCTAATGACTCGTGCATCCAGGCAGAGAGGAGACATGGGCTGGTGTAGCCAAGGGGCCACCTAGGATTTCAGTTTAAGTGCCCAGGGGCCAGCTAGCCCTGCTGTCCATAAGGTAATGGATTTAGATGGCTTCTGTGTACCCTGTAATTTCAGGGAGCTCAGGGGAAGCCCTGGGATGGCATTCGTACAGCGAGGGAGCCAGCGCCTTCGACAAGCTGGTTTAGATGGGAATCTGAAACCTAATTTCAGACCTAAAGGGCATGGAGAAATGGTTTCATGTTTATGCTTACACGCCCTCAATTCTGTGCACCAGTTCAAATGCTTGCCCTGATGTATCCTTGCTATAACTACTGCTTGGAGAATGTGTTTCCTCCAGCCCTAGCTTTCCACTTTTCATCTGTGCAACCTTGGAGCAGCATCTGATAGGAGACACAGACCCCTGAAGTTAATTCAAATGCCCTGACTTTTCTCAGTGGCTTTTCTTTGGAGCCCTTAAAGATAAATCTTGCTCATTCTTCCTTTAAGCTGAAGACCCCCGAATTTGTGTTCTGGTGCTGCTGGGTCTCACATGCTGTGGATCTGTGGTGGGAAGTCTTTGGTGGATGCCATGTGTACTGATCCTTGCCTGTGAGATCTTTCTCCTGCATTGCATTGACCTCTGAGTGCTAGGAAGAACCTCATGGAGCCATGGAATGTAGCACAGAGCTCTGGGGCTGCCTAATCTCTGCCATGCAATGCTTTGATCCGAGCCCCTATCTCGAGGTGTTTCATGTTGGTGTGAGGCTTACAAAGGCTGCCGTGGCCAGGAGCAGGGTGGATCCACCCCACTTCATCTCACCCGTTGACTTGGGGGTTATCTGTGTTGTGAGTGAAGGTGGGACTGCAGCTCACACGGTCCTCCTGGGTTGGCTGTAAGCTTGTTAGCTCACACCCTTGACATAGTGGTGTGCTATAACTCTGCTGCTGCAAAATCTGTCTGAGAAGGTGAGTAAATATTTGAGTAGCTTGCCCTTGCAGAGCTTACGGCTGTTGGCATTCGAGCTGGCTGCTTCAAAGCCAGCCCTGATGGCCTGCAGTGGTCATGCTGGGCTCCAGTCAAACCTTTTACTGGCAGGAACAGTCCTGTTCCAATTTAACCAGGTTTCCTTTCGGTGGCAGTGCCTGCAGCAGAGCTCAGAGACCGTCTGCAGCCCCACGTGTACCCACACAGAGTATGAGTAGATGGGGGTGGTATTTGATACAAAGGGTTCTCGGCCACTGTTTTGGGATGGTGCTACTTGCTCTTACACAAGGTCGCTGCTGGTCTCTACAAATGCAGGAGCAAGGGAATGAGGGGAAATGATGCAAAATGAGGATTCTGGGAATGCGTGAGAGGTCACATCTACGAGAGGGGAAGCAACTCTGGGAGAAACAGCTTCTTACAAGGTTACGATTAGCTGGACCTCCTGCGTGGTCGGTGTTATCTCATCTCTTGACATTTCCTTTAATTATATGAAAGGGCCTTGACGCTGTAAACAATTGCCATGGCATTGTCTCCACAGCCCGTGGGAGCCAACGTAAGCAGCGTTCAGTTTGGGGGGCCCGATCTGTCTGTCTGCAATCATCATGTCCCCTTTTTGTGCCTGGTTCTGGAGTGGCTCCTGGTGCTCGCGTCCACCACTGTCTTGTTTCCACCAGAGCTCCTGGTGCTGGCAGGAAACAGAGGAGCATCAGGGCAGGGGCTGGGCTTTCAGGAAGAGCCTGAGGGGGTGAGATCGGGTGCTCCCATTTTGCTTTCAGCTCCTTTAGGCCTCCTTAATCTCTCCCTGGGGATTCAAAGCAAGGAAGGGGATGATTCACAACACAACCCCAAGCAAGCAGGGATCTTTCACTTGTGTTTCAATCCTCAGCCTCGCTGCTGCTCGGAGACACCTCGGTGGTTGAGCAATAGCAAATATCTGGCGAGTTGAGGTTGAGGTTCACTCACTGTCTTGGTGGTGGCTCTTGGCTGGGTGTGACCCGTGGTCTGGATGTGCCACTGTTCGGGGTGGTCCACGGTAGATCCATAGATCTACCATAGATCATAGCATATTTGGCTAGATGAACTTCCTAAGTGTTATCTCACTCCTTAAATAGAGGATAAAGCTTGTATCGACATGAATCATGAAGTTGATAAACTGGAATGGTTCCTCTTGGAGCTGCCTTCTGGTATTGGGCAAATATTTATCCACATTGTTTCAAAAGGCAGATTTGTGCAATCGGCGGAGGTCAAACCTGTAATTACCTGTTAGCTTCACTCTGGTAGAAGTGGCTTGTAAAAACACAGTGTGCTTGAAAGGAAGCTTTTAAACCTGATGTTTGTGTGTGGATCTGAAAGTTGGGGTTTAAAATTTCACGTTTCACAGGAGCTCTCAGTTGCAAAAAGTCTTTTTCTTGCTGAATTTAAGCTCCTTGAGCCAAATCTATCTGCCATTTCTTTCATTTTTCTGAACCCGTGGCAGGGAGTTTGGGTTTCTCTTCCAAACCTATCTGCTGGAGATGATCAGAAGCTGAGACTGTGTGCCAAACTTGCCTTGCATTTTAATAAGGAGTTTCTAGGCTGGTCAATAATTAAAGCGGAGCAGGTGCGGTGGGGGAGTTGGGTGTTCCCCAAAAGCTAAACCAAGGCGCTTTTGTAAGTCTCCCTGGGCAGAGCCAAGTGAGTGAAGGATGGTAGGATGCTCTGGCACTGGTTTTGTGCAGTCATTTGGAAAAAAATATGTAACTTCAGACTGAGGAGCTCTAGGTGTTGAAGGATAATTTGGCTTATTGGTGCGGTGTGGCTGCAGTGAGCCTTTGGGGTGGCAGAGGAAGCACTGAAATGTTTTGCTGTGGTTTCATCTTGGGGTGTGAGGAGTGAGTGCGTTTGCTGAGAGTTTTGTGGAGTGTTAAAAAGAGGAAATGAGGCTTTTTTTCCAGAGAAACCTTCCTGCCTTCCTTTTCAGTTAGCACATGGGCAGAGAGGCTTCCAGCTCAAGACACAGTTTGTCATCTTGAAGGATTCGAGGTAGGACAAGAAATTTGGGATCATGGGTCTTTTAGTGAATCACAACAGGGATGCTAACTCATGGACCTTGACTAGCTCCTGGAGTTAAATATAGTGCTACCTCTAAGGGTTAATTCTAATTTAATCTCATTTTAGAGGTTTAATATTTACTGCTATTCTTACTGTTAATTTGCAGTCTCCAGTGCGGTGCTTAACAGAGCTTGTCCCATCGGTTTGGTAGGTGGCACAGATGGACTCTTTGCCAAAGGACTGAGTTATTTTGAATAATACCTGCATAAAGCTGTAAAACCTTAAGTTTGGCCATAGAGTCAGTTAAAGCAGGCAGAGATGTGAGCACCTGGCACGGCTGTGCTGCAGCTGAAGAAGAGCACTGTGTGCTTGGGCTCTGCCAGTCCTAAAAGCACAGTGGTAGTGACTTGAAAGGAGAGGGATTTATTTTTGATTAGTTTTGTCATTCTTTATCTCCAGTGTTTTGCACTGGGAAGCCTCAGGTGGTGTCCCTGTACGTGTTATCTCAGGTTTTGCTGAGGGAGAGGGTTAAACAAGAGTTAAGCTCAATGCCATGTCCATTTCTTCCCTAAGCAGTGAAATAATTAATGTAATTTTCTTCTCTGTGCTTTTGCTTAATGTGTTCCTCATGATATAGCTGGAAGTGGCAGGCGGGTATCCTGCCTCCCAGTGCTTCACCATTGGGAATATGCTGATGCTTTGCTGGTGCTTGATGCTTTGCTGGAATGTGTCCTGTCTCTCTGCTTCCTTTGGCTTCTGCCCAGTGTTTCTTTTAATGCTGCTTCAAGGTGCTTCCAAAAAGTAGTTTGTCAGCTTTGAAGGTTCCCTCGCCTCGAGATGGCATAGCCATGAATCACCACAGTGATCAAGTTGGCCAAGATGTGACTGAATCTTTAATTTTGTCAGGATTACATTCCTTAGCATTCCCTCACTCGTAAACAAGAAAATACTTGGTGCATGTTGTAATTACGGTGGATGGTGGGGAGGCACGGAGGAGGATATGGTTTCAGTAAAACCTGCTCTCATTGAAAGTTGTTGGAAAACAGGACTGGGGGATATTTTGGCCTTAAGCTCCTCTTGGCCCCAAGACCTACTGCGCTACTTTCTTCAGCCTGGTCCTTGTGACAATAAAGAGATTCCCTGGGTTGTAGCCACCCATGCTGCAATCTCAAGGCTTTCCAGGAGCGTGTTCTCAGCTTCATTTCCCCTCTGTAAATGTGAGGCTGAACATGCTGTCAGTCAGCTCGTTGGCTGCTGCTGAGCCCAAAGTGATGCTTTTCCTCCAGCTGTGCTTCGTCCCTTTCAACAGCTGGGCTGCTGTAGGACATGGGTTGCTCACCTGCCCCACCACCAGCACCTACATGGTCTAATGGTTAGGATTATGATGGGAAAAGGTTGGACTTGATGACCCTGGAGGTCCCTTCCAACCAGAATGATTCTATAATTCTATACGTGGTGGCCCCAAGATGGTCCCTGGTGTGCTGCATCCACTGCCCTTTGCTTTCTGAGATGGAGCAGCCACTGTCACCGTGCTGACTAATTGGTGGGGACGAGGGGACTGGAATGCTCTGGGAAATAGGAGTTTCCCTCTTGGAAATGTCACAGGAAGCATGGAGGAAATCATGTGCTTTAGGAGTGGTTACCTCACTTTTCTGTCTCATCCAGAGTGCCCTTTCATCAAAGTACACAGAACCTAAACAATGCGGTGCCAGCTGGCTTATAAATAAACCATTTTCCATTTCCACACCGGGTATCAGCCTGGCTTTTGATACCATGTGAGGAGAAAGGAAGAGCGTCACACCGTGTTGGCTTGATGCCTTTCACAGCCTACCCAGCTTCCTACCCACCATGCTGGCGTAGTTAATAACCCTTCCACATGCTCTTCTTCGGAGCACAGCCCAGGAATGGTCGTCTTTGTAGGTAGCCAGACCTGTTGCATATATATAATATATTTCTTTTCATGTTCTCCTTGTTGTGCCCAAGCTGCTGAGGGTTGCTAGCAAACAGATGGTGGTGAAACACACCCAAAGTCGTGGTGCTGCCACTTTTGCTTCTTGAAACGGTGCCGTGAGCCTGCGTTAGTTTTCAGGTGGGGGCATCTCCAGCAGGAAAGAGCCTTAAACCTCCTGTCGCTCCCGGTGACTCTTCTGCTGATGGACTCGAAAGGAAAACGCCCAGTATTGCTGGTTTTAAATAGACAGCTCTGTCTGCATGGATAGGATAATGTGAGAGCCCTTTTTAATGTCCCTGTGGCTGAATCACGGAACTCCAATGCCTGAGTCACCGCAGATGAATGCGGCGTTTCCCGTCGGTGTGAACTGAGATGTGAACAGCAGTGTCTTCATTAGCGGAGCTAATATTTGTGCTCATTGTGGCTTTCATTAGGTTTTAAAGTGAAACAATCCAGAAGAGTCCCTTTTACAACGTATATATATAAAAAACCCCTATTAACATGTGAATGCCGGGTTTTTAATGGGATGCTGGTCTAGATGGAGAGGAAATTAAACTTCAGAGGGAAGCCATGGCATCCTGTTGCTTTGTTTTGGCCATCTCACTCTCCTGAAGTCCTACAAAATGTTCATGTAACTGGGATTTCTTGGTTCCTATGTTTTTAGATGATGTTGAAGGGCTCATTGGCTGTATCCCCTTTTGCTTTCCTGGAGAAAGCTCTTTGCTATTCCAAGCTCTTACTTCTCTAAAAGGTCTTCACCGGTCCCTGAGGAGTAAAGGCTTCGCTCTGGTTTCTTTCTGGTTCCTCCTGGTTGCTGTGCAGTGAGCTCAAATGGCCCTTCTGCATTCTCCTGGGAATTCTGGACGTTTGTTACTTGTCCTTGTTCTGGTGGGGTTCTTGTTCTTCTTACCCCAAAGAGGAGAGAGTTGTGGCTGACAATTCCCAAAGGACCAGTTGCCATTTCAAATGCAGATTTGTGCCTCTCTGCTCCTTGACCACCACAGTCCTGCGTGTCAGAAGCAAATATTAATGCTTCTGGTACAAACTTTATTACCAAATAGTCCCATTATCCTCTTCCTGATGGTTCATAAGGCCTGATCAATGATACAGAAATGCAAAAGGGATTTATTGCATGGCTGTGTTTTCCTAGCCCAGTGAGTTGCTGTGCGGCACCGGAGCCCCTGTAACTGTTGTGCTCTTGGACTGCAGCCACTGTGAATTTAAATGCATTCATTTAAAATCTCTTTCATTGAGATTTAAGCTGAGGTTTCATGTTTTACTCATATAAAAATAAGGGGTCGGGCCTACGATTGTGCTGCTGTGCTTTAACAACCTACCATGGCTCATCTGTTCCGCAGCAGAGCTCTGCGCACTCTTTAATTCACAGCAAATGCAATATAAAATGCAGTGACTTTAATCTCCTTGGAAGTCAGGCACGTCTAGATGCAGCGTTCTGCAGTGTTCCCAGATGCAGGGATATTTTTTCCAGACCTCCTTTCCAAGCTTGGACAGCTGGTTTACAGACCTGGAGAAGTCTTCCAGCCTCTATCTCCAAACTTTTGTGGGTCTCTGCCAGATGGCAGCGTATTTAAATGGCTTCAAAATGGCTTTTTCTCTGTTTCAAAGCAAAGAGCCTTCAATGAGGTGGAGCATGCCTGTGAATCAGTATGTTAATTGCCCACAATGAAAATCAAAAGTGCCTGGAAGACTGCTGTGGCTGACCAGAGAGAAACGCGGGCTTCTCTTCCGAGCACGGAGATGTCTGGTGGTGGGAGGTTGAGAAGAGCAACGCTTACAGGAACGTCCATATGTTCTGCGTGAGGGAGGAGAGTGCTATTTGCTCCTCCACCCCCGGGTGTCTGCTGATCCCTCACTTCTCCACCTGCTCCTGCTGTCCGTGGGGATGGCGGTCATCTGCTGAGCAGGCAGGGGTGAAGGGTGAGCAGGGTGCTGGGGCAGGGGAGAAGGTGCAGAGCTGCCCCGCTCCCTCCTGTGTTTTTACATCTGTGCTTCGGATGGGAGGAGTGGATTTTGCCAGCTGGCCCATGGCATGTGCAGTATGTTAGCAGAGGGACCAAGAGCATCGTTTTCCAGGTGTGTCTGTGGCTTAGGTGGAGTTCTGTTGGATCTCCAAACTGCCCCCTGCCCATTTCTGGTGTGTGGCTGCAGAGCTGCCCCTGCTGTGCCCGGCCATCTCACATCTCTGCTGCTGGCTCTGGGTGCCTGTGCTGGCCAACGTGCACCATGAGCATGGACCATTCCCAGCTGCACCAGCCTGAATCGACAACATCGGATTCTGCCCTTTCCCAGAATAGATTTTTCCTGTTGGGACTGCTGCAGTGGTTGTCCTGAACCCAGAGCTTGTCCTGAACCCTTCCTGGCTGCCTGAGAACTATTCAGCGATATTGAAGCAGTGTGGCTGAGGAGGACGGGGAACTCCAGGGCTGCAGTGAATCTCAGGGTGTTTAAAACTGCTTTTTGCTGCAGCCCTTCCCACGGTGGAGGGAACAAACCTGGATGGGCTCAGATTCCCAGTTACTCCCCAGTGCGAGGCTGCAGCTGATCCCTGTGTGGTTTTGAAAGTTGTTTTTCCTTTTCCCCCTGAGTTAAGATCAAGCTTTTGGATGTTTAAAAGTTTTCCCACTCGTCTGCGCTGTGGAGTAAAGGGGTTGGAAATGATCTGTAGGTTCACTGGAACCCTCACACAAATTTTGGTGAAAAACTGAAGAATCCAAGCAGGCACATTCAAACCCTGGAGATGTTTCTTACCTGAAGAATCCAAGCAGACACATTCAAACCCTGGAGATGTTTCTTACCGTGCCGCAAACGTCGAGGTGGATTTTTATTCCCTTAACCATCAAGGTGTGACATGTGAATAAAAAAATCAACTTTCATTTTCCATGTTGAATTTCAGTTTTCCTTTGAATTAAAGGAGAAGACACGCTCCCTGCTCCTACCTTCTTCTGCAACTTCAGTCAAGAGAGGAATTGCTCTGAAATTGTGTTTTTATTATACATGTGGCTAGAGGCGGATCAGGTCAGGAGCTTCCTGAAATTCCCTTTGCTCCCAGGACAGCACAGCTCCCACACCACTTGGAGCACTGCTCTTTCTAATCCATCACCACCTTAGTTTGTGTTTTGCAGGCTCAGGGACACGCTGTTATCTCCTCGATGCCATTTGGGAGGTGAAACCCCTCCGTGCATTGGCTTCTCCAAGCCCTAAACCACTCCAGTCGCCCTCTCCCAGCTTTTTCCTCTCTTCTTGCTCAACTCGATGCGAGGAAGGAGCGAGGGGTGTTGATGATTTGGATTATGCAGCTAAGTGGCTGGAGCGTGGCTGGCTGTCTCCTCCCCTTCCTGAGCTTCAGCCCTAGCCAGCTCGGCTCTGGAATGACAGGCATTCCTGCGTGAAGGGAGCTGGCACCGACGCCTATTTATGAGAATCAAGTGCCCTGCCATGGGCTATGGGGAGGGCAGGACCCGTGCCGGACCATCGGACACCAGCGCTGGACCATCGGACACCGGTGTCCTTGCCTGAGAGTTGGCAGCTGCCTCGCTCGCCGGGCTCATTCCCAATCCCAAGGGTGGATTTATCATTTTAAAGGACTAAAGTGCTCTCTCTCAGGGTAGACTTTTTTTTTCTCCTCTCTCCCGCCTCCTCCCGGAGAGCTGCTGAGAGAATAACCTAATGGGGCAGCCACACTTCTCCAGACCGGTAAATCCAGCTGCTTTGGGTGAGTAATGGAGGGCAGGGGAGACGGAGGCACCTCTGGGGCTGCGGCAGGGCAGGATCGCAGGTGAAACGGAGCAGTCGGGAGGGGTGGAATGTGGGGCTTGTGTAACCTGCACCCGGCTCGGGAGCCACAAAGAGGAATAATAACCCCATTTCCTTCCTTTCTCTCACTCGGTCACATGCGATCGCCGTGCAGGCTGGGGGGTTTAGGGACAGTCTCTGTCTTGCGTGGCCGGGTTCAGGGACGTTAACTTGGCAAAGCATTCAAATTCACCTGAGAGGGACAGGAGCCAACCCTGGACCAGAGCTGCCCAGAATCACCACCTTGGGTGCGATGTCACCCAGTTTCTCGGGGTAGCTGTAGTAGTTTTGGAGGGAGAAGGGGCTTGGCAGTCATCCTCCTGCTTGCTTTCTCTCTGCTCTGCGAGTAAGTGGCAGGTTGTAGCAAACACAACCTTGCTTTACGTCCTGGAGGTAGCTCTGCTACACCGTGTGTAGGTCCGTGTTATTTCCAGGTCTGTGTCTCGCTGTTCCCAGCACTGGGACCACCATGCACTGACTGTAAGAGGAGACTTTACACATTGTGCCCTTACCTTTCCCCCTCACACCAACCCGCTTGTCAGCTGCCTGGGCTGAGTTGCTTTCTCTCCTCTATAAACTGGGATTATCTGGTTTTTCGGGAAACACTTGCTATTTGCACATAGAGAGCTCCTCCACATACAGATTTTTTTTTTTCCTCTATTCTTTATCACTTTTGTAATTTTGAACCTAGAGAGTATTTTTACGACTCGGATCAAGCGGGTGCTTCTCTCTTCCCCACCCCCAGTTCCCTCCAGCAAGTCCTGGTCGAGAGCTGCTAAAAATAAGTGGTATTGAGAGAGCGGAAGGGAGAAGTAAAACTTCAGCCTTCTCCGTGCTGCCGACAGAGATTAACAGCATCTCCTTGGATTTACACACTGTTAGGAGCCAACCTGTTCAGCCTCGGGCTCCTTCTCTCATCCACGAGTCGGTGGTGGTTTTCAGGGGGGTGTGATGATATTGTCCTTTGGAGGCTGGAGGCCAGCAGACCTGGTGTTTCCTCAGCAGGTCATTTGCTATCTGAAGTCTTTTCTTCTCAGGGAACAGCTCGCATAGTTCCTACTGAATAAATTGTGAACTTGAAGAGATGGTTTTTCCATTAACTCGGGCAGGATGCTGTTAAAAATAAGGCTTGTGAAGATGATGGTGATTAGAAACGTACAAAAGAGAGGAACACCAAGGGCTGGGGCTGTTTGAGGCTGTTGTGTGACCACAGCCCTTTATTGCTGTAAGGTCAGGATTCACATCTTCCCTGGACCACTCAGGAAGCGCACGTGAAGTTTTCAAAGCTGCCATAGGAAGCTAAAAACATTTACCTAAAGTGCTTTTTTGCTACTTTAACCTTACCAGCATCTCCCTCAAAGAGGCTTTGTTTGCTTTTTGAGTTGTAGCTGTTTGCTTGAAAGCTTTTTGGGTTCTTAACTGCTCGGCCTGGCACAACAAAGCCGAAGAGGAGGAAGCAGAGTTCCTCCCCAGCCTGTGCAGCAACACTGTTTTGGCAACGGGAGGGTTTGTCCCAGTCCCAGGGTGTGAGGCAGTGAGGACCCGGTGGGTGTTGCAGGGCGGTTGGACCCGCTGTGGCCCCAGGTCCAGGCTGTCCCATGGAACAGCAAGCAGAGCTATGGTAGGTGTGTGATGAGCAGCAGATGTTCCTGGTGCACCTTCTGGGCTTGGGCGATAGCAGAACTTCGGGGTGTGTGTAACGTAGGGAAATAAAGGTGATTAAGCAGAAGAGCTCAGAGTTGCTGCTGTGGCACTGAAGTGCCTCATTTGGCTGAGTGCTTTGTAGCTCTCAGCTAAGTTTTGTGCTGGCTTTTGCTGTAGTACGGTCTCGCTGCTGCCTTTCTGTCTGCATGTGAGCCTTGAGGCTACGACCATGAGACAGAACTGCCCAGTGAGCTCTTTATGAACAGAAACTCCTGGGGTTTGTGGAAATCCTGTAGGTACCACTGCAGCAAGAGATGGAGCAGGTTCTGGGTGAGCCATGGTTTGCAAGTGGACAGAATCTAGCTCAAGGTCATGGTTTACACACAAATCCAGTTACAAGGCAAAATACTGATGCTTTCTCATTTCCTTTTTGAGGCCATCTCTTAATGAAGACAGAATTTAACAGATACTACATCTCTGAGAAGGACTGGGGCAGTGTTGTAGGCGATGGTGAGACGCATCTTCTTTAGGAGTTAAAGTCTCCTCTTGGATGGCTGCAGAGAGATTTCAGGGAGAAAAGCAGCAAGTTCTCAGTCTTCTCCTAACAGCTTCAGCCTGCAGCCCTGTCCTGGGGCTCACTGACCCTTCATCCTTAAAGGACTGTGGCATTTTCTTCCTAAGCACTGGCATCAGTAGTTTCCCTCCCAGGTGGATAACAATATCATACGAATTGTCAGCATCTTTGATTTCTTCACAGCCTTCAGCCTTGCTTTGTAGGGTCTCTAACTTGGATCTTGATGTGAATTTTAGCTTATGTAATGATGTGCTAGTTAAAAACAAAACTTCCCCGTAGCCATGCTGCCTTTTGATGGCGTGTGGCCTGAGTAAAAATAGCTTAAAAATTCATTCTGTGATGATTTACCCTAGATGCAGCTTGGTTTTATCTTCTTTTTGAAGACTTTGCATCAGAGGTGCCGCTATCTCACACGCTGTTGCAGGTGTCTCCCCTGGGTGAGATGATCCTTAATGACAGAAATGCTTTTTGTTTATTCACATTGGCACCTGAAGCCTCTTCTCTGCCTTTTTCTGGGCTGCTCGAGCGTTGCTGTACAAAAGGGTAATCTAGGGCTTGATCTCTGAAGATGGGGTTAACTATATTTGCTCATGTGATGGCTTTTCCTCCTCTGGACCACGGGGTGACCATTAAACCATTACATTTATACGTTGGTATTTCCTAAAGGTCAGCTAAATATCTGCTTGCTGTTGTGCATGGCAATGGTGTGAACACGTGTGGTATTTTTAATTGACCCCACGGGTCCTGGCTCTGCTGGTTTCACCCACTGAGGGCAGCAGTGAAAGCTTCACCATCTCTAATGGGAATGGCAGCCCCAAGCCTGACAGAAACTTTGGGAGCAGATGACACACACGGTGCTGCAGCTGCTTGTTGACCATGCAGTAGGCTTGGAGACCAACTGAGTCTCCAGCATCTCCCACTGAAATGGTTCATCTTCTCTGGAAAAAACCACTGCCATGGCAGCTCAACACCACCCATGTTCTCGTACCCAGCACGAGGTGCCGTGGGGGCAGAGCTTTGTTTAACACCAAGATGGGAACATGAATGTGTATGGCAGTTTGCAGGGGGAGGGTTTGGCAGCCCAGCTGGCCAGGCGTGCTGGTGGAGCACCACATCCCGTGCTACTTGGCACTGCTGGAGCTTTCTGCCTTCTTGTGTCTGCTTCTGTGCCAATTCTGTGACGTTTCCCTGGACTGTTTCAGTCTAAACATTTTGGGTTAAGGCGAATCTGCTGTTTAAACAGCTCAAATTCACCTGCTTTGTTTTGATGGGACACGCTCAGGACACACAAAGCCTTCAAGAGAGAAGATCCCAAATGGCAGCAGGCTCTGGGCACAGCTCCTTCCCCAGCCTGGGGTCCTGGGGGTCTGTCCAGGTTGGGTGCTCCTGGACCCACGCTCACCTGGGGCAACGTGCAGAAGTTGCAGTAAATGTTTTATTCTGGAGTTTTTCTCAGCCAGGGACTCTGTTGCAAGTCATGGTCTGCTGGGGTCCTGGTGGGCTCCGTGAGGCTCTCCCTGCTTCATCTGAAGTGGGTGCTTCATGGAGTTCTTGCAGAAAGGTTAAACAAGGTCGTGCTTTGGCGTGGGGGCACAACAGAGACCTGCTTACTGGTAAGCTCTTGGCCTTCTAACAAGGACTCTGCTGGGTTCACCTAGGCCTGCATGATCTCATTTCAACTTTTTCATAAATTTGAAGTGGGTTTTCCAGCCTGTGGAGGTGGGTCTGGTCTCCTGGACATGGGCATGCCATGCAGGTAAACAGCCGTGGTGCTGAGCAAGGGCTGGGTTGGGCAGCAGCTTCCTGACACTTCTCACCCTTCCTATAAAGTCTGCTTTGTCTTTATTTGCCCTGTTCCTTGCCCTGAGCACTGCACTGTGGTTCCTCAGCATTTTCCCAGTGCATGACTCGGATAAGGAGGGGTTTCTGCCCTGCATGGCAAAGCAGCTTAGGGACCCTCCTGTACCTTGTAGAGCAGAGCAAAAGGAGGCACAGAGAATCCACCACCGAGGTTTCCTTGGCAGTGTGAAGGCAGCTTAGGCAAGAAGTGTCCTCTCTGCTTGGGCAAGAAGTGTCCTCTCTGCACCATTGCATGGAAATTTGAGCTGGAAATGGGCTGTGGATGGAGGGGAAGTGCTCCTATGCCCTGCTCTGAGGTGTGAGTGCTATCTAACATGACCAAGCACTGAACAATGAGGTTACTTAAAATACAGATCAGTAAAGCTGCTGCTCCACCCACTAATTAGCAGCAAATGTAATTCATAATTGCATCACAACAGGCTGTTTTAAATGTCTGTGTCCGTGTGGTAATTAGGGATGGTAAAAGGAAGAGTGCCCTAGAAGGGCATCGCAAGCTCTCCCTGTGCTCCCAGTTCATACTGGGGAGGGAAATGGCTTTTGTGGCATCACTGTTGCCTGATGGGCTGTGGTAGTCTCAGGGTGTTCACGCTGTTTAGTGACACACATCAAGTTTTATCCTCCACAGAGCAGAAGGGATGGTGAAAATTATTTGGGCTGGGTTTATGCCATGAAGGGGTTCGTGGTGTGCCTGTCTCCCCGTCTTGTGCAGCTGTTTTTAGAGCATAAAACCATCAAGACAGAGTGTTTTCAGGTTGGACAAGACCTGGAGCACAGCAGAAGCCTCCGAGCTGTTGGTAGCAAAGCTGGTGGAGGTGGCAGGGCAGAGGAGCCAGTGCTGAGTTACTCTATATCAGTGCCATATTAACTCGCCTGGCTGCAGTTGATGGCAGGCGGGCACCTGGTGTGAGACTCCACCCTGGGATGGTATTTGCTTTGACAGCCAGACACTGGACTGCAGAAGCTGCTGAAAGAGGTTCTTCCACATAGAGTAAAACTCCCTTGTGGGCTCTCCCCCACCCTCCCTGCTTGTAGATGCTCTGGCTTTGAGGATACCGTGTGGCTCCCGCGGTTCCAGCTCATCCTTTCACCTCCACTGCTCCTCCAGAGCTGCTCAGAGGTGGCTTTTTCCTCCACTTCCAGGGTCTGAAGATCTTGCCAAGGCTTGAGAACTTCCTTTTTCTCTTAGTAGGAGGTGTGGTGGTGCAGGGGAACGCTCGCTGTTCTCCCTCTAATTGGAAATGGGGACATCTCAGCTTGCTGAGCTCTCCGTTCATTAATCCATGGACCTGATGGTTGAGTTTTCTTTTAATAACTCACTTTGCTTAGCGCAGTGCCCTGACACCTCGGGTGGCAGCCAGCACATAGGTCACATTCCTAAGAGCAGCTCAATGTGCTTGATACAACTGCTTTTAGCTTTTCCTGCTCCTTGGGAGTGCCTTTGCGTGGCACTTGGGATCCAAATTCAGCCCCCAGCTTGTGCCTGGCCAGTGGTCCTGCGTGCCTGGTAAACTTTGGGAACGCTCTGTTGAACAAAGTGAATGCTGCTTTTTAGAATTACATCTACAACTCCAGGGCTAATGTTCTGGTCTCTGAAGAAAGCGCCTCTAAACATCCAGACAATTCCTCTTCGGAGCTTGAAAGTGTCTTTTTTTTTAATTTGTCCCCACTTCCACCCGCTCTCCCTCCTTCCCTCCCAGCAGAAAATCACAGAATAGAGCTTCAGAGAATCACAGATCGGTGCTGTCATCTTGTCTCTTGCTTTCCACCCAATTTCTCTCCTGTTATGAAGCCAGGGTTTTTTGTTTTGTTTTGTTGTTTTTAAGTGGCTCAGCTGCTGAGCTGATCTTGCTTATTCAAATAAATGTTGGCTGGCATCAGCTTTTTGCTGGTTCCGAGTGAGCTTTCTCTTAGGGGCTGATTTAAAAAAAAAATATAAATACAATATAAGCATAAAATATAAAAATATAAATACAACCAAACAGAGAAACCCCATCAGCCACCACCGTGTGAACTCCAGAGTCCTGCCAGTGAAGGACACAAACCTATCCACAGTTGGAAGGATCGTGCTTTTTAGGTGAAGTCTGAACTGACCACAATTGCCTCTGGAAAGCCTTTTCTCCCAGTGGCACCTCCTTGCTGTTCCAGCCATGTGGTGAACCTGAGTCCTGGACTGGTTCTCTTCATCATTTGGTTAAAGATGGTGCTTCTCGCTGGGGATCCAGAACCTCCTGCTGAAATACTCCGGCGTCCCTTGTGCTGCTGCCACACTCTGTGCTGCTCTTCTCTCCCCTGTTATTCAGTGATCTTCCATTTCATTTGTGCTCAGACTGCAAACCAGGGTCCATCTGTCCTGCAGTGTTGCCATGGCTGGGGCTCCACGTGCTCGATGCTTTCCAGGATCTGAAATCCCATGCTGGGAAGTGCTACAGACTTGGAGATAGAGCTCCACCAAGCAACTCATCTTCTCCTGTTTGGATTTTTTCCCTATCCTGAATCTGCTCTTCCCCTTGTTGGCAGAAATCTTCTTGTTCACGCCTGGCTCCGTGTCCGTGGTGGATGTGTAGGATGTAGCAGATACATTATTAGCTCTTTGTCCTAGGTGCAAAATGGCTTTCCCCTAAAATTCCTTTCCCAATCTCTTGGCCTCGGGAGATGGGATTCTTGGCTGAACTTTCTGCATGGCCTTGGGAGGTCTTCTCTGCAGTCACACAGGCTTGTCTGAAGTTGACTAAAAGGTCTTCTGTGATCCCAGGTGGCTTGCAAACCCCAGAACGTTTGACTTGGAGGCTCACGAATGACACCCCACAAGTGCAGTTTGTAATGAGGCACCTCTGTCCATGGCACCTGGTGTCTGCCAGGGCCATCACGGGGGCTTAGGAGGTCCCCAGGCTCTGTTCTCAATCTCTCATGTTTTCACAGAGCACAGCTTGGGTGCTCCCGTCTTCTGCAGCGCTGAAGCCAAGGAATTCTCGGTCGGTAAAGACCACGGAGCAGGCCACCAGCTGGCTTCACTTAGGTCTTGTGCACTCCAGTTTTATTTTATTTTTTTGCAGGCATTGCTAGATTCTGCTGATTTTTAAGCATTCCCTTATGTTCCATCCAATCCCCAGCAAACAGCAACACCAAGCTGAGCTGGTGACTGTCAATTCTGGCTTGTGTTCCATGCTCTGGTTCTGCTTTGCGAGTTGTTTCTTTATGAGCTTTTTTGTTGCCTCAAGCTGGGGGGTTTTTTGCGTGTCCTTTCCCTCCTCCGTGTCCTTCTGGTGTTGTTCTCCAGAGACTTTGGGTACAGTAGGTGGAGTGCAGGCCTGTATTGTGTTGCTTTCCTGTGTAGTTGTTGCTCTTGGCTGGCTTTGCTGGCCTTATTTATAGAGAGAAGAATTAGAGAGGCGAAGTTCTAGCACATAGAGCCCTTGTAATGGGTCTGGTAACTTCAGTGTGTGTAGAAGAGTCGTGAAAGTCCCCTCTGGAGTCTGGAAAATATTTGTGTTCATGTAATTACTTGTGTCTAGCACAAGTTGCTTCCAACTGAAGATGAGAAACTGGGGGAAAATAATTTGTGTGATGCTGCAGATTTAAACTAATCCTCGTTTCATCTGGAAGCCTCTGGCCAGTTCCCTCTTGCACCGTTAACACTGGGAACCCCACTCTTGTCTCCCCAAGTGAATGTGAAATGCTGGCGGGTTACCTGAAGGCATGGACTCTTGCTACATTCCTTGCATGAACGTGCACCACCGTTTCCCAGTACGAGGGGCAGGCTGGGGGGAGATGGCAGCTGTTACCTGCAGCACCAAGTTGACTTCTCTCTTCTTTCCCTGCAGCTGAAGAGGGGGAGCACCCCCCAGCTGATGCCAGCATGGGGGTGGACGTTTTGGAATCGGGTGACACCACACCTCCTACAAAGAGGAAAAGCAAGTTCTCAAGCTTCGGCAAGATCTTCAAACCCTGGAAGTGGAGGAGAAAGAAAAGCAGTGACAAATTTAAGGAGACTTCAGAAGGTAATTGGGGCTGGGTGGGATTCCCTTCCTCTGCTTGGGAAAGCCATTAGCCACCTGGCTAGTGAGGAGGGCTCACTGACACATGTAAGAGCCAACATGTGACTTTGGTGATGGGGTGGCACCTGCAATCTCTCCAGAAACACCTTGCCATGGAGCAGTAGTTTCAGACAAACAAATTCCTTTCTTGGAAGGAACCTCCCCAAGCAGCTGTGAGGAGGGAGGGTTCGCTCCACCATCACCCATTGAGTGTGAAGTGCAGGCCTGAACGTGCAGGTCCTCCTCCCTCCTTAATCCATGCAAAAGCAGTGAAATTTGAAGCCCTTCTATTTCCTCCAGAGGATCCCTTTAAAAAAAGTATCATCCTGTTTTCTGAGTGGTTTTTTTTCCAATTTAATACCAGTTTTAGAGCGAAAGATTTCTATGCGAAAGCCGAGAGAGGAGCTGGTAAAAAGAGGGGTTCTGTTGGAAGAGCCTGAGCAGGGTGAGTCTGCAAACGAACTTCTCCTCCTGTCTGTGTTCTGTGTAGCTGATCTCAGTCTGGCAAAACCTCACCCTCGCAGCCGTTCTCTTTTGGGAGACAAATTTCAAGAGCTCTTTGCTAACGTGGTCCCCATCTGCCTTGCCCTTGTGCTCTCTCGTCTGACTTTCACACCTGGCCAGGAAGGCAGCCTTCTCAGTTAGGAAGATGTTGCTAAGAAAGCTCAATGCCTGTCCTGAACATCTTCCTGGCTGCTGCCAGCAGGGAGGGGAGGGGGGTTCTATGTGTCACTTCCTATCCTGTCCCACTCCAGCCGCCTTGTCTTGTCCTGTCACACTCCCGTCTCCGGCTTGTCCTGATCATGGTCCAGGCTGCTCTTTGGCTGACCCCAGAGCTCAGGGTTTGATGGCCTTAGGCGTGGAAAAAGAAACCAATTAATGACTTTTGAGCTGCCTGGGTAGGGGCATTTCCTTGAGGAGACGGAGATGAGATGCTTCATGGTATGGTGTCATAGTCTCAGCTTATTGAAGCTGCTAAAGAAGTCTTATCCCCTTCTCTGCTATCCCTGATAGCTCCAAGTTGGGACCATCCTGCTAAAATAACTTCCTAGCCAGATGAGTTCACCATCCAGTCACTTGGCTGCGTGTTGGGTGATGTGGGCACAAGGGAAGGGGCAGGAACCCATGGTGGGAGAGCAGCCCACCCCTTTGGGTGGCAGCGTGGCCTTTGGCTTAGAGCGACGTGTAGCTGCACCTCAAAGGGTGTGCTGCAGAGGCAACCTCAACCAAAGCAAACGTCAGGGTTCTTCTGAGGAAGATGCAAAGTGGAGGTGGAAAAAGTGGTTCTCAGCCCAACCCACTGAAAGCAAAACTGGGAGGAAAGGTCTGAACGCAGCTGTTTGCAGCTATGCTCTAAGGAAAGCTATCTCCAGCTACCCCAGGGTGTAAATTCCAGGCTGGTGGAGTTCAGCGGGGTACAAAAGTGTATGAGGTCAGAGGATGAAACCATGGATAAGTGATCAAAGGCTTTGGGTAACAAACTTCCAGCTGGAGATGACAGAGGAGAGATCTCCTGAACTGTAAGGGTGTAACAGGAACGTGGCTGAGAGTTGGAATTATTTTCTGCTCCAAGTCATCTGATCTGGCTTAAGAGACAGAAGATGGCTGTAATCTGGACAGCGAGCAAAGCCAAGGTACGAGGGGCAGTCGGTATTGTCAGAAGGGTGAGATCAGAAAGGGCATCAGCCTAATCCCTTTTGTGAGTTTCAGACACTTGGTCAGTCATAAGACAGTGGTGGTAGGTGGTTACATTTGCTTGCAATTTAAAAACCTGCTCTTACAAGGTCAGTTAATTCTCTCAGGCGAGTTCTCAGGAGGGGCAAACGCTGGAAATCCTTTGAGAGGAGTGAGCAAGGCTGCTCAGGGCAATGTTTTGCTTGTTGATAATGGAATCAAGGGCTCTCAGCTTCAGGTAGTCGATGTTGCTGTGCTCTCCTCTGCAGAAGGTAGAGTGAAGATGAGCTGTCTCAGAAGCCAGAGGGACGCAGTTCAGCCATGTGTCCATCTCCTGCTTTCTGAGTGTCTTCTGTTTGCTTCTCTCCCCTCCCGTCCCCTTGCAGATGGTGAAGAACCAGACAAGCTGAACTCATCTGCACTGAAGAATGGCCACACAGTCCCAATCGGTGGTCCCAGGGTCTGTAACGTGGCCAGCCAGGAGGATGAGGCCACAAAGTCATCCAGCCTTAGGAAGCCTGTTCCAGCTGAGGAACCAAAGAAAAGGCAGGGTAAGAAACCAGATGTGTGCAAAATGGGTCGCTTCAGATTCTCCTAGGACAGGTTTAGAATTCTCATCTGACTCTTCCCACCCCTCCCTGGGCCCTCCAGTGTCTTAAATCGAGCTGTCTCACTTTGCAGGCTCCTCCAGCAGCCACTCTGGGCCTGAACTGGAACCACCTCAGGAGCCATATGTTCCCAGACAGCCTCTGCTTCCTCCGAAAAGACCTCCCTCCACTTCCCAGGAGGCAAACGAAGCGCAGGTGAAGGATCAGACACCTGCCAGCAGCTCTGCAAAAACTGCACCCTCCACCACAGCCCCTGTGGTGACAAAGACAGTCAACTCCACAGCTGCCCCTTCCCCAGCCCCCAGGACTCTGCCCCCTGCTCCTGCCAGTGCCAACGCCGCTGCTCCCACAAGTACAACCAGCACAGCTCCTGCCAAGCAGCCCCCTGTCCCTCCTCCCAAACCTGTCAACAGAAATAGCAACTCAGTGATAGGTAAGTGCCTCTGTGAGCTGTTTTGTACCCTGGTGTACCCAGGGTTTGTACCCTGGGATGCTCTGGAGCCCTTGCTCTGAGGGTCTCTTCCCCTTGCAAGGGAAGATTTTTAGTATAATGTGGTTGTGTGTTGTTGCACCATGAATGTCTGACTCTTTCCTGAATACAGTCCAGTTCGTACTGGGAGGATCGGGCAGTGTTTAGCCAGGGCGTGTGTGTGCTGAGGACAAAGTAATTACTGGAGTCTTCTGCCATAAGCCAGCCAATCTGTCAGGCGTGCATGTTTCCAGCAGCTACCTGCAGGGGGGAATCCCTGCCTGCTTTGGGCAGGAGTAGGGGCAGTGCAAGGAGAATCACAGAATTGATTGTCAGGGGTTGGAAGGGACCTCGAAAGCTCACCCAGTCCAACCCCCCTGCCAGAGCAGGACCACCCAGAGCTCATCCATGTGAGATTTTCACTCCACAAGGCTGTGAGTGCTGAGGATTGGTGCTTTCAGCAAAGCAAAACCACAAAATCTGTGTCCCACCAAACAGTGCTGTGGCTGTGGTTTCCACTTGGTGCAGAGAGGCCAGGAACTGGCAGGGATAATTCAAATCATAGAATCATTATGGTTGGAAGGGACCCCCAGGGTCATCAAGTCCAACCTTTATCCCATCATATTCCTAACCATTGGACCATCAGACCATGGCCTCAAGTGCCTCATCAACCCGTGTTTTGAACACCCCCAGGGACGGTGACTCCACCACCTCCCTGGGCAGCCCATTCCAGTGCCCAACCGCCCTCTCAGGAAAGAACTTCTTCCTAATCTCCAACCTAAACTTCCCCTGATGGAACTTGAGGCCATTTCCTCTTGTCCTGTCATCAGCAACTGGGGAGAAGAGACCAACACCAGCCTCACTACAACCTCCCTGGTTCTACTCAAGCACCTTCTCTGAGGGCTGTGGCCAGGGTATTGCTGTGTTAGTCTTGTCCTTAAGTCTTGTCCCATGGATAAATGAGCCCAACTGTAATTTGAGCTGAATCTCCCCACTTCCAGTCATAGACATTTACTTTATCTCTTCTAAGCATATCTGGGGAGAGTTTCTGAAAGCTGAATGAGTCCCTGCTCTCTTTGGGAATTTTAGATGCTTTAAAAGATGCATTCGTTGAGCATGAGACAGCTTCCATCCTGTCGGTGGCTGTTTGTGTTGCACAGACACCTGCTGATGGTGGGGCTGGATGAGCAGAGGCCAGTGCAGATCAGGAGGGAGGTTCCCAAGACCATCAATCAGACAGCTCTGCACTGTTATCGCAGAAACCAGAGGTGTTGCCCAGGTGTGGTTTGGGAGGCAGTGGTAAACCTTGGATCGTGGGCAAGTTACCAGCTGAAGGAGCCTGGGCCACTGCATCTCTGGGGCTTCTCCTTGCTCTAGCAGGTTTTGCAAGTGACCTTGCTGTGGTATTAAACACTCCCGTGTGCCAGACCAGCTCAATTAGTCTGACCATGCCTGAGCACTCGATGAAATACTTTCTTGTTTCTTTTAAGCTGCTTGCACACATCACAGATGGTATTTGAAATGCCCCGGTGCTAATTGCAGGAGGTGCTTGAGGAACAAAAAAAATGTGGCTGAAGACAGCAGTTTATCAAACACACGTTCAGCCCCAGCCTGCCTTGCTCCTCAGCAACAACAGGGGTGGGCTCGGTGCACCTGCAGCTCCAGGGGTGTGGAGGGGAGGAGAGGAGAGCAGCCAACCCCTCTTTTGTCTCCTGGAGAAGAATGCAGATGCAGAGAGGGGCTTGGCAGCTCTCAGCAGGGCTGTGCACCCAGCAGGATGGAGCGTGCAGTGCAGTCCTTGCTGCGTGAGCCCTGTTTTGTTGCTGTGAGTAAACACCAGCAGTGGAATTGGCTTCATGAGCTCTCCAGCAGGTGTCTGATGTGTGCCCTGGCTTGGGATATGTGTGCTTTTGTGTTGCTGTTACAACCTCAGGCAGGTTGGACTGTCAATGTGCAGGTCACCCCTTTGTTCCCTCGTGGAGATGCTCCCTTATGTTCATCCTCCAAGCAGTTCTGGTGTCTGATGCTGAAAATAAGGCTCAGGGAACACCTCTGGGGAGTGGGAATTTGATTTGCCCTGCTTCCTTTTTCAAGCTGATGCCAAGGGTGCTGGGCCAGGAGCTCAGCTACAGCCCTGGTGCTGGTGTCACTGCCAGGTTTCAGGAGACACAGTTCCTGTGGCCTGTGCTGGAGCACAGGCTCTGCCCATGGTGGCACCTCACAAGAGGTCGGTGCCAGTCATTGCAGTGGGTTCATTGTGCTGAACAGAGACAAGCTGGCTCAGGAGCATGCTTTGAGCAGCACCCAGCCCTCTTCTGTTTCATCTCCCTCCTGCCAGCTACTTGGTCCCTTTCAAAATCTGTCATTACCCAAAGGTGACTGGAGCCTGGTCCTGCCAGGCCCCCGAGCACTGCTGAGGAGAGGCTGGAATCCCTCTGGGCTGGAGTCAACAGGAGCTGAGGGCACTCAGTGTTTTGCACAATCTGGCCTTTAATCTACAAGGGGAAAGTCTGAAAATGCTAAACATCCCAAAAATGTGCCCACCTCTCTCCGGTTATGCAGCCTTATCTCAGTGAGACACTCCCCTCTGGCAGCACCCTCTCGTGGTGTCTGGGACTGCAGATTTCTCCCAGCTCCGTCCTGGGGCCACCACTGTGACCATCACCTGCTCCAAGTGACACGTGCAGTAAATCTGATCCTCTTCAGGTAGCTGGGCAAAACCTTTCCGAGCCCAAGAAGCCATCGGTACCTGAATGTTAAAGGCTACAAACTCCTAAAACAAGAGCAGTTCAGTGGTGCATCTTCTTCCCTAGGAACCAGAGGTTGCCTGCTGTAGGCATTTCCCATGGTAGGACACGATCCCCATTTCTCCCTCTCTCCTCCATCCCGCAGCAGACAAACTCTGTGTAGACTCAAGGCTCTTAACTATTTTTGGAAGTTTTGTTATTTAGTTTGTAGCTGCGGAGAAACTCACATGGGGCTTCAGGAACAGAGTGCAGAGTGAGTAGAGCAGAACCTCATCCTGGAGCAGGCAGGAGCTGCTGGCAGCAGGGTGTTCCTGGGCCAGGTCTGGCAGATGAATGGAAAAGGGGAGAGCACACTGCTGCCTGCGGTTCTGATTTCTGCCTTTGAGTGAGACTTCCCCAAAAGTTGTTTTATTAATGTGGAAGGGAGCCATTAACACAGCTGGGGTGTCCTGGATGTCTCGGATTCCTTTGCAAACTGGGGCTGTAAATATAGCCATGAAGTGCCCTACATACCTGCGTTCCTGGGCTGAGCAGCACGCTGAGCTGGGGGAGCTCCATCTGCTGCCACTCGAGGGCTGGTGCTGTTTCTCTCTCGGAAGCAGCAGGATGCACAGACCTCTCCCAGCCTGCTTGTTTCTAGCTGCTCTTCCAAGCCTTACCTTTGCTGCAGGAAGGACAAACTGGAGGCTTGCAACCTGGTTCTTTCTGGCACCATGTCTTAGCAGAAAGCAGCTGAGGTTGCTTGGTCCAAGGCTCTGAGTGCTCTGCCGTGTTTATTCCACGCTGCTATTTGGGAAATGCCCTGTTAAATATAGTGGCTTTTGTGTTTTTTCTTATTTTCAGCTGAGCTTTCTCAAGCAATGAATAGTGGTACAGGCTTGTCCAAGCCTTCCCCTCCTCTCCCGCCGAAGAGAGGCCTCCTGCCCAGCACCACATCGGAGGCAGCCATCACCTCCAAGCCCCTCAGTGACAGGACAGTGACAGCCACCCGCCCTGCACTGGTACCACTGCACATCACCTCTGCTTACCCCCCGCCCTCGCCTTCGCCACCACTGCCCACACACATCCCCCCTGAACCTCCACGCATGCCCTTGCCCATCTCCACCCCCACCTTGGACCCTCCGCGCTCCCTGGACCTGCCCAAAGAGACTCCTCCTCCTCCTCCTCCTCCTGAAGACTTCAGGACCTTGGAAGTGTCAAAGAGGACGGCGGAGCAAGGCTTTGGTGAACCTCACGTGCTGCCTCGCCTGCCCCAGCTCCCGCTGCACATCCGTATCCAGCAGGCTCTGGCCAGTCCCCTGCCTGTCACCCTGCCCGCCGAAGGGTCACACAGGGCTCACTCACTGCTCTTCGAGAACGATGGCTTTGGAGAGGACAGTGGCACCCTGGGCAGGACGAGGTCCCTGCCTGTCACCATCGAGATGCTGAAAGTGTGAGTACCTCCTGCGCGTGTGTCTGGTGACACCGAGCAGTGCTGTGGGTCACTCTGAGCTGGTGTCACACTCCTGCCAGGCTGTGACAGTGAGGAGTGCCATGGACCCTTTGCTGCTTTCTTTGCTGTTCCTCACAGCAGCCCAGAAACCGTTCTCCCTGTTGGCTGAATCTGTGTTTCAGCCTCGCAGGGGGTCAGTGCATCGGCCCCGCTTCTGGGATTTTATTGCTCACAAAAGAAAATGGGTTCCAGGCTACAAACACGGGCTGATGCCAGGAATCCAGGCCTGTCTCTTAATTGCACCAAGACAAAACAAGGTCCTGGATTTTATCCCATTTCTGGCCTTCCTCAGCCTTTCATTTTGTGAAGCAGAAGTAGGAAGAGGACTCTTTGGTATCATAACAGAGTTGAACCTGAAAATCCCAGAGTACAGGGGGGTGGGAGGGCTGTTTGGTTCTGCAGAGAACCTGCCACTGGTGTTTCCCCTGCCAGAGCTCCCTGTGCTGTGGAGAGAAGGGACAGTGTGAGGTTGTGGGGCTGCTCTTGTGTCTCTGGTTCCTGGGCTCCCTGCAGACCTGGCTTCTATGCACTGAGGAGGGCTGTCAAGGTGTTGATCTCGGGGTATTCCCCAGCTCCCGTGGCATGTGATAAGAGATGTAATGGTGTGCTTCTCGTTAGTCCAGACGATGAGGAAGAGGAAGAAGATGACCAGGAAGAGGAGCAGAATTCGGGCCCTCGTGTGTACATTGGAGATGTGCCATCTGTCACAGTCATCCCAAAACTGGTACCCCAGGTCCTGCCAGAGGAGCAGGAAGGAGATGAAGGGATGAGCGACTCTGACTCGGAGGGGCCCATCCTGTACAAAGATGACGAGGATGAGGAAGAAGATGAAAGCCATAACAGTAAGGCTTTGACATTGCAGCTGGCTT
This sequence comes from Aegotheles bennettii, assembly GCA_013398125.1. Lineage (NCBI taxonomy): Eukaryota > Metazoa > Chordata > Aves > Caprimulgiformes > Aegothelidae > Aegotheles > Aegotheles bennettii. Next base: position 15,688 of record VZRW01004509.1, on the reverse strand, counting down.
TTTTTCTCCACTTGAACTCGTGCCTGGCTGTGCTGAGATCTGGATGGAAGAGCCAGCTCACACAGCGCTTCAAAGCAGCTGGTTCTTGGTTTTGTGATGTACCACATGTCCTCTTCCTCGCTTTCTCAAAGGCTCTACAGCCAAACCTGTGTGCTCATCTGCTGCCACGCACCCCCTCCAGCTGCAGATGGCTCCTCCAATAGCTTGTGCTGTCCCACCCCTTCAGGTGGGGCAGCATGAGGTGGGAATGCTGGCTGCTGCTGTAGGATGAGCTCTGGCTAGCTCAGGAGCTGTAGGGCTGAGCACAGGCCAGCCCCAGGGGAGGGCACAACTGCCAGGGCCACGTGGCTGCTGTCGCTGTGCTCGGGCACCGCAGTGCTTGGTCACATCCCATTGCTCTGTCTCCCCACAGGCACGCTGGCTAACAAAGTGAAGAGGAAAGACACGCTGGCTATAAAGCTGGGGAACACGGCCGTGCTGCAGGAGGAGAAGATTGTCTTCCCTCGGAAGAGCAAGGAGGAGTGGAACGAGATCCGGCAGCAGATCGGGACGACGCTGATCAGGTAGGAAGGAGGGAGGAGGGTGTTAGGCTGGAGCCACTGGCACAGCCGAGGGGTGGGACTGGACCAAGCCAATGCCTTGGCTGTGCTGGAATCTGGTGGGTGGCTGGGCACTGCTGCTGGGTCAGGGCTGGGAGGCCAAGTGTTGCTTTTCCCTCTTGGTTGTATTGGAAGTTCTTCCTGGAGTTGAGCAATATCCCGACAGGCCCCTGCATCCAGATGTTAACTGGGCTGTGAGGGGGAACCGAGTGCTGGTGCCCTGGGTAGTCCTCGTAGTGCTGGGGGTAGTCCAGGCTCTGCCATCTGCTCAGGTTCCTGCAAAGTTGCCCCTGAGCTGTTGAGAGGCCGTGTGATGCTTCCCAAACCTGTGCCTGTGGGTGAACAGCTGCCGAGTGGAGGAGAGTGCAAAGCAGGGCAGCAGTGGTCCCCACTGGTGACTGAGGGGTGTCCAGAGGCTTTCCAGTGCACTGACACCGAGCAGTTGTATTCTTCACCCCCTGCTGATGAATGACCAGATGAAATATCACACACTTATCCCACGTTTCTTTAGGCGTTTGAGTCAGAGACCGACGGCGGAAGAGCTGGAGCAGAGGAACATACTTCAACGTGAGTAAAGCCTCTCTAGTGCTCCCAAGTAATAAAATAAGTTTGCCTTTAACATCCTAGTCCAGGTGTAGCCGAAATCTGCTTGAAATACAGTGCTGGGGGACTGCTCTGTGGTTGTATTGCTGGAGTAAAGCAGTTCCGCTGATTTTTCCCAGTACTTTGTTACCATTAGAAACCAGCACTGGATAAAATCAGACCTTAGTGGTACCAAGCAACACTGTTCATTGCAGAAATGCTCCCTGTCCCCTGCCTGGCACCTCGGGGACAAACGTGTGAGCTGGTTAAGGCTCTGATGTTACACAGCAGGGGCTATTAGGGGTGTTTTGGTTTAGCTGGATTTTTGTTTGTGGTCCAGACGTGGCAGTATTGTATTGCATGATCCAGAAAGCAGCGGTTCATTGCTCACTGGCAGTGTTTCTCTTGGCCATCCCTTGCTCCACAGAAGTTTATTTAATTAAATAAACATCTCAAGGAAAGGGAAATGTCAGTTCAGGAAGTTTCCATTTAAAATATTTATCTGTGCTGTTATTCTCTTTATTATTGGGATAATAGCTTTGGGGAGGAGCAATCTGGGTAGATTTTGACGAGATGGGAGTTAATCTTTAAGGTCTCCAGGGCTGGAGAGAGTGACTCATCCGGCCCAAACTGTCACTGTCAGTCAGGAGGTGCTGGGTGAGGAAGGGTATGGAGCTGCACTCTCTGCCTGGCGTGAGCACAGAGCGCTGCAGTGAGCTCTCACACACACAGATAACCTGATACAGCTCCGTGCTCTTTTGTTCGAGGCCGAAAAGCCCCTTTCAAAGCCTGTACAGGGGAAAAAAACCCTATTTTCTTTTCCCTTGGCAGCAAAAAATGAAGCTGACCGTCAAGCTGAGAAGCGAGAGATCAAACGCAGGCTCACCAGAAAGGTACTGCTGGGAGGGCCATCTGGCAGAGCTGTCGGGGAGGTGGTGGCAATGAGCACGGCGTAGGTACCGTGCTGGGGCTGAAGTCACAGGGCTATTGTGTAAGTGTCCCCAGTGCCCCCTTGCTGCAGTGACTTTGGAATGGTGACCGTCACCAACCATTGGCTCCGTGGCCACGTTTGTCAGTGACAGATCTGAGCTGGCATCGAGTGTAATGAGCTGGGTGAGAACTAAATTTGCCACCCGGCACTTGGAAGGTTTGCTGGTGCTGGCCAGGCTGTTCAAGCAGAGGACATCAGCAGCCATGGCTTTCACACCAGGCTCCCCCAAAATCCATTTCCACAGGAACAGCAGCGTGGGGGGAAGCTGAGCAGGGCAACAGCTGCTTTTGGCTGTTACTTACAAGTTACTTGTGGTGGCTACTCATGGCTGGGAAGAACTTCCCAAGGGCCTGTGGGTGTGAAATGGGAGTGTTCCCCCTGCTGAAGTTGCTTGGTTTAGGGGTGTCACCCAGGGCTCGCCCTTGGTATGGCTGATCCCAAACTGTTCCCAAACCCCTCACTGTTCCTTCTTCTCAGCAACGTGGCCTTGGTTCTGCCCTAGCCCAGCCTTGTGATCCAAATGGGATTACACAGTCTGGAGGAGTGTTTGCCCGTTGCCTTGCAGGCTGCTAGCAGGACCTGGCAGTATCTGTGGTTCTGGCCCAGTGAGGGAACTGGTTTTAGTTTTGCTTGGGTTGGTTAGTCCTGAACTGCTTTGTGGACAAGGTACAAACTGATTTTCTTTGTTCTTGCTCTGTTCAGCTTAGCCAGAGGCCTACAGTGGCAGAGCTGCAGGCCAGGAAGATCCTGAGGTTTAATGAATATGTGGAGGTAACAGATGCTCAAGACTATGACCGGCGAGCGGATAAGCCATGGACAAAGCTAACACCAGCTGACAAGGTAACAGGGAGTGTGCTGCACAGAACCACAGCATGATGGGGACTGGAAGGAACCTCTGGAGATCACCCAGTCCAACCGCCCTGCTCAGGCAGGGTCACCCAGAGCAGGTGGCACAGGATCACATCCAAGCAGGGTTTGAATGTCCCCAGAGCAGGAGACCCCACACCCTCTTTGGGCAGCCCCTTCCAGTGCTCGGGCACCCTCAGGGTGAAGAAGTTTTGTCTCATGTTCAGATGGAACTTCCTGGGTTCCAGTTTATGCCCATTGCCCCTTGTCCTGTACCCAGCCCTGCTTGCTGCCCCCTCCACTGTCATGTGGAGCCCAACGTGGCCTCAGCTTCTGACTGATGCAGGAGGATGGGAGGTGCAGGGCGTTGGTCCGAGGTCCTGGCAGGCTGGGGCAGGTCTAGGTGAGAAGCTGTCAGGGAATTGATCTGTTCTTGTCTTCCCTGACCCCTGATGGGGACTGCCCAGCCCTCCCCTCGGGGCAGAGACACATTGAACTCAACCTCGTGTGAATGGGCTGTGAAAGCTGGGGTGGCTGCTGCATCTGAACTCCTTCCTTCACCAAAGGAGCTGCCGAGCAAAACTGCTCTTACTCTTCATTTCACCACTGGAAGGTGGCACAGATCAGCCCCGAGGGGGGGGTTGGAGGTACAGCACCTCCTTGTCGTGTTCCCTACAACTACCTAAAGGGAGGTTGTAGTGAGGCTGGTGTTGGTCTCTTCTCCCCAGTTGCTGATGACAGGACAAGAGGAAATGGCCTCAAGTTCCATCAGGGGAAGTTTAGGTTGGATATCAGGAAGAAGTTCTTTCCTGAGAGGGTGGTTGGGCACTGGAATGGGCTGCCCAGGGAGGTGGTGGAGTCGCCGTCCCTGGGGGAGTTCAAAAAAGGGGTTGCTGAGGCACTTGAGGCCATGGTCTGGTGGTCTGATGGTCAGGAATATGATGGGATAAAGGTTGGACTTGATGACCCTGGGGGTCCCTTCCAACCATAATGATTCTATGATTCTATGAACTGACTTGGGATAGGAGAGAGTGTAACAGATATGCCTTAGCAGGAGATAAAAAGGATTTCTCCTTCTTCTTGCAGGCTGCCATCCGGAAGGAGCTGAACGAGTTTAAGAGCTGTGAAATGGAAGTCCATGAGGACAGCAAGCAGTTCACGAGGTGAGGGAGGTCACATTTCCAGCTCGGAGTTCCAGTCTGGCTGGGAAAGCTGTGCTTGCAGGGGTAGTGCTGAGAGGCAAAACATTAAAACCACAGAAAAACGAGCTGTGACACAGTGGCAGATGTAATATCCCTTCCTGCCCTGGTGGTGGTGGGTGGCTGGAGGAGCAGTGCCAGCCGCAAAGTGGATTGTTCTTCCCTAAACTGGGGCTTTGACCCTGGAAACTCAAAATGGGACCAGTGGCTGGTTTGAGGGCTGGTGACACAGGAGGCAGAAACCACAGCCACAAAACACCTCGGTGGTTAGCTCAGGTATTATCTGTGAAGTAACCAGGGATCATGGCCGGAGTGGTTCTTTTTTCCCTCCTCAACAGTTGCTCTGTGGGGCTGTGTTTGCAGAGCACAATTGCTTCCTGAGGCAGAGGTGGAGTTGTTTGATGTTAACGGCTTCCCTGAGGGCTGGGAGTTCAGGGACAATTCCGTTTACTCTTTGTGGCCATCTGTTGTGCCTTGGTGACCATTTCACCTGAGTTCCAAGGCTTACACTTGGATTTTTCACTTGTTTTTTAGGTACCATCGACCATAATCTTCCAAGAAGGGAGCAAGAGACCCGAGAGGACTGGAAGTTCTCTGTGTCCCTCTCCTAGGCAATAGTGGAACCTCGGCTCTTCCAAGATTTGCCTTCAAAACATATCCAGAAAAGGGCTTTCTGGCCAGGGAAAGGAGGATCCTGTCTGAATGTAGCATTTCACTGGAACAAACATGTCTCGAGTGCCATCAGGCTGGAACTGAACACTATACCTCGTGTGGCTCAGCAATAGACCTCTGCTCCGGCGCCAGCGTCCCTGCCAGGAGACCACAAAGGAATGGTTGGTTCCCCAGTGCCCTTTCTCAGCCTGGACAGGGCTGCACACCCTCCTTTTTTGGGGTAAAACTTCATTTCCTCCTCATTAAGAAGAAAGGGGGGAAAACCCCAGCAGCTCTGGTGTTGGGAAGCTGAGGAGCGGCGAGTGGACGTGCTAGGAAGCTCTGTGTATATTGGCTGTGTACAGAGAACCCTGTGCAGATGCTGACCTGGCAGACAACTGACTGTTGACTCGTGATTATTTTGGTTTTGCTTGCGTCTCTTGTCGTGTCCTTAATGTCCTGAAATCACTACTGACCAACGGTTTATTGTCCTGGAAGGGAATTGTATAGGTATTAACAGATGCTGCATCTTTTTGTAAAAAAAAGGAAACAAGAAAAAGGCAAAAAAAACCCCAAGAGGCAAAACAAACCCCACAGATGTATAAAACATTCCCTCTCCACTCTCTCACACTCGCTGTGATCTTAACAGATCCTGTCTTGTTTAACAGATTACAGACCCAGGAAATGACTGTTGCCTTTTAAACACTTTTTAATTCGGGGAAGTGCTGAGTGTAGTCAGTTCTTTTTATCGTGGCTTCCCCTCTCGGATGTTTTTTACTCTCCCAAATCAGGGTGAAACTTGCCTTTTCTCATTTTTACAGCTAAACGTACTGGAAACTTGATAATTTCACTGTGCGGGTGGGAGGGGGAAGAGGTTTAAAAAGTGACCTTACAGAGATAACTCTTCTAGAATGATCTTATATTGGTTCTTCCTAAATGTGGGGTGTTTTTTTTTAGGAAAAAATCTGATATTGGCCACTGTTGTCGTGCACAGAACCTGACCCATGTGTGAGATGCCATGTGAGGTGAGGGAGGATGGCAGGAAAAGGAGGGAGTGGAGAGGGCTTTGCCTTGTTCACAGACAAGTTGTGGTTGTCCCTGTTGTCACGGGGTGGGCCTGGCAGTGTCCCCAGCCCCTCCGTGCTGTGCCATCACCCCCAGGGCTGCCATCACCCCCAGGGCTGCCATCACCCCTAGGCCTTCCCTCCCTGTTACCCCCCTGTACAGTCCTCTTGTAGCCTAAATAATTGCATTGTATATCAGTCTCCTCATCAACAGATTTTAATTCTTGAATAAAAGTATTTTAGGATTTTTTTTTAAACTGTTTTTTGTGGTTGTGCGTTCAACTCCTCAGGGGCACA
>VZRW01004508.1:24715-46444 GCA_013398125.1 Aegotheles bennettii | reverse complement strand
CCGGGGCTTTGCTCTCGGCCAGCGGAGCCAGGCCCGGCTGGGGGTGAGGAGGAACCGGCTGGGAGACCCGCGGGGCTTGGCCTAGGCTGCTCCCCGCGCTGTGCGGCCCGAGCGGGGCCCCGGGGAGCAGAGTGGTTGTTGGAGGCTGCTCCGGGCGCTGCAGGGTCCCCTAAGCCGCTTGTGAATCCCGAGGGGTTGGGAATTACACACTTGTGTGTCTTTGTTACGGTACCTGCTAAGCCAGCACTAAGCAGAGCGTTTGAGCAGCCGGGCTGGGGAAGGGACCCTTCCAGGGGAAGGCAGGAAAGCCGTGAGAGCCTGAGCACGGGTAAACTCGAAAGGAAGACTCGGATTTTCCTCCTTGGGGTTTGTCTTTGGGGTTTATTTTTTCCTTAGCAGTAAAGAGAGGAGCAGTGCAGTGGGGTACAGCTTGGAACCCACAGGCTGGGCACAGCCAGCAAATGTGCCCCAGGCTGCCTGGGAATCCCGTGTGTGGGAAGCACAAAGTGGGAACAAACCAAGTGAGATGATTGCCTTCAGGTGAGCTGAGCTGAGCTGCAGTGCTGGGCCAGTCACAGGGGGAGGCTGGAGAGGAGGTTATGAACTGGGTGTTGCTGTGCAGCTTGGAAGTGACGAGTGTAACTCAGGGTGCTCATCCTCGGTGTAAAGTACTTGGAGCAACCCACGGAGCTTTGTATGCAGAGCAGCATGGCCAGGAGGGACAAACAAAGGGCAGCAAGGCTCTTATTGCCGTCTAGGTTTGGAGGAGCCTTGCATGACCTCGACACGGGTAATGTAGCCATTGTGACGTGCACGGGGAGGAGATTTACCTTTCCTCTAACTGGAACCGTGCTCAGGCAAGAGGTGGGATCACCCTGCATTTCCCTTCCCGGAGCTGTGTCCGCCAGGTGGAGCCAAGCTACTGCTGCTCCTACCCCTGCTCCCAGAGGAGCAGAGCAGCTTCTCCTCCCTTGGCCAGGGAAAGGGCTGCATGCAGGAGAGCAGAGGAGCTCGGGTGGTGAGAGGTGCCTGAGCTCAGGAAAATGTCAGTCTCTCCGTGAAGCACAGATGGGATCGAGCAGTGTTTGGTCACCATTTCCTCACTGCTGAGCTCGGCTGTTGCACCACAGACGGTGCCTTCTCTGCCCCAGAGCTACAGCTGCACAGAACCACGGTGTCCCTGGTGAGAACCTCCACGGTGAGCCAGGCCTGGCTCTGGTGATCATGAGGTTTGGCTCCTGTAATAAAGAGCACCTTGGCAGTGAAGCCTCTGGCTCTGTAAAGCTTGGGCTTGTCCAGAAAATGTCTGCCTGCCTGCTGGGCATCCTGGGCTCAATGCTTGACTTGCCCTGGCAGTGCAGTGGGGTTGGAGAGGAGGGGTGGCTGCACTGGGGCTGGGAGCTGAGCTTTCCAGTGCTCTGTGGTTACTATGGGCTGCTTTACCTTTCTGTGAGGGGATGGTGGAGCTCTCGGTGCTGCAGAAATGGTCTTGGAGTAGAACATCTCCCTTGTGAGGAAAGGCTGAGGGAGCTGGGGCTCTTTAGCTTGGAGAAAAGGAGACTGAGGGGTGACCTCATCCATGGTTACAAATCTGTAAAGGGTGAGGGGCAGGACGATAGAGCCAAGCTTTTTACAGTGCTGACCAATGATAGGACAAGGGGCAATGGATGCAAACTGGAGCACAGGAGGTTCCATGTGAATCTCAGGAAGAACTTCTTTCCTGTGAGAGTGCCAGAGCACTGGACCAGGCTGCCCAGAGAGGCTGTGGAGTCTCCTTGGCTGGAGACATTCAAACCCCCCTGGATGCGTTCCTGTGTGATGGACTCTGGGTGACCCTGCTCTGGCAGGGGGGTTGGACTGGATGAGCTTTCGAGGTCCCTTCCAACCCCTAGGATTCTGGGATTCCTGCTGGGCCTGGGGCACATCCAGTCATGCAGATGAACACTGGTTCCACCACAGCCCTTCTGCACAGGGAGGTGTGGTTTAAGTTAAGCAAAACCAACCACAAAAGCAGCAAAAGAAGCCCTCTGAATGTTCACTGTTTGTTCCTGTGGTGTTGGGGTGTTTTTTTTAACTGAGTTGCTTTTCCCAACACAGAGCAAGCAGCACCAAGCAGTAAATGTCCACTCTGGCTCCTGCAGGTTAAGAAGGCGTACCGGCAGAAGGCCCTGACCTGTCACCCGGACAAGAACCCAGACAACCCCAAAGCAGGTGAGCTGGGGCTGATTTACACTGAATTTGTGTCACAAGGGTTGTCCTTGGCGTTGGGGTGATCCTGGCTGTAGCTTGGCTTTACAAATACTCTGGGAAGATGCCCATTCTTTCTGATGTTTGTGGGTCCATTCCATAGGGGTTGTCTTTCCTGGTTCATCTCAAGGCCACTGACCTGATTTCCTGCATCTTACCCTTTTTCCTTCTAATTCCCAGCGGAAATCTTCCACCAGCTGTCCCAGGCCTTGGCTGTGCTGACAGATGCAGCAGCAAGGGTAAGGCTGTCCCCTGTTCCTCGGTGGGGTTGGATGGGGTCACTCCCTGCAAGTGTGCTGGAGAAGTGTTGGAAACTCCCCCCTCCCCGGGTCTGCCCGGCCCTCTCCCCTGATTGTGACTTCACAAACTCAAGCCTCATCTGTCATTCCCTGCAGTGCTCCATGAGATCAGGGAGTAAGTGCCAGATAAGAGCTTGGAGCAATGTTCTGTCTGTGATTTGGTGTGCTGGGAGCAGCTCTGCCTGCTCGCTGCCAGGGTGAGATGCTGAGATAGTGTCTTTAATAACCTGTTAGGCTGGGGCATATCCTGTTTAAAGAAATGACGAGCAGCACAAACTTGGGGACACGCTCAATTCCCATGGCAACAGTGCGTTGCGGTTCCCTTGGAGCCAAGGTCTGGCAAACAGATAATGCCTGGATGTGCTGGCTGAGGCTTAGAGCTGTTCTCTCCATGGGGCACAAGAGATGTGAGGGGAAAAGCTGATCCCTGGCCACAACCTTTGTGCTTTCACTGCAGGAGCTTTGCAGGCTGCCTGATGCAGCTCGGACTCTTCTTGCTGCCAGGAAGCAGTTAAGTGCCTGAAAGTAATGCAGGGAAAGAATAAAGAGGAAATAAAAATGAACAGGTGGCTCTATCCAGGTAAACTCGGGAGGGAAGACAGGTTAAAGTTCCAGATCATAAGATTTGAAAACATGAAGTGACTCTCCTCAAGCACTGGCAGAGCTCGTAATCTTCCGAGGGGCAGTTCAGCTTTTGGCTCCAAGGACTTCTTGGCTTCTACATTTTAAAAGGGAGAAAGTGTTCAGCAAGCCCTTCCTGTGCTGGGAGGCAGAGTAGCAGCTCTGGTTTGTCAGACAAGAGGAGTGCTTCCCAGCACAGCTGTTCCCCCAGTGTTTGTGCCAGCCTGTGCTCTCCCTGCTGGGGAACAGACTGGTGACTGGTTTAAACGAGGGCCATGGAAACACCAGCTTACCCCAGTCCTTCACTCTCTGCTGCTAAATGAATGCCACTGTGTTATTGCTGCTGAGGAGTTCTGGTGCTCTTTGATAAGTTCCTGTGAGTCAAACATCTGTCTTGTGAATAAATCTTTCATATAAAATAGACCTTTTTAATTATAAAACTGTGCTCTAAACCAAGCCTGATCTGTTACCAAAATGTTCTCCCTGGTCAGGCTTTCTCTCCAGAACACTTTGCAGTTATTCCTGAACGTCCTCACCCCTTCCAGGCTCCATCTGGAGATCCTTGAGCCTCTCTTCTGGGTTTCCAGGATATTTGTGTTGGCTTCCAGCACTTCCAGGAGGAATATTAGCATGCAGCAGAAAGTGCTTCACCTCTGCTCGCAGTGTTTCAGTATCTGATCTCACTGCTTTCCGTTTTATCTCCTGCTTTACATAATTTCACCTGACTGTGTTGGTTCTTTGGCAGGCAGCGTATGACCGAGTGAGGAGGGCGAAGAAGCAAGCTGCAGAGAGGACACGGAAACTTGATGAGAAGCGAAAGAAAGTCAAGCTTGGTAATAAAGTCAAGACTTCATTTTTTTCTCTTGCCTTGAAGTCTTCATTAGCTGGATGTTGGCATTTCTCCCACTGCTGGAATTCACCGTTTGTGATGGCTGTGGGTTCTGTACAATGCAGTAGCCAGCTGAAATCTGCTCCCACAGTCATGGCTGGGGCTGGTCCTGCTCAGGGAAAGTATTTGGGATTCTGGTGGCTGTTAACGAGGATGTGCCTGGGCAGGTGAGGTAGCAGAGCTATCAGGACTCTACTTTGAAATTGGCATAGGCAAGTTTGTGAACTTTCCATCACCTCTGGTCAGCAGTGAAAATTCTCTTTGGGTTGTTTTAATTTTGTTTCTTTCTCTGCAGATCTTGAAGCCAGAGAACGAGAAGCCCAGGCCCAGGAGAGTGAAGAGGAGGAGATCGGGATAACGAGATCATTAGAACAAGAAGTAATGATAAATTCTTAGATTTTTCTGCTTCATTTGGAGGAGAATTGCTGACAGTCTTTACAATCAGAATGAAAGCTGTGTGATGAGATGCGGCAGAACTACCTGTATCAGTCCTTCAGCCTCTTGGATTCATGGGCTCTGTGAATGAGGCGTGTAGAAAGGATCAAGCAAATGTGTCACTCTTGGGATTTTAATTTTTGTCTGCCCCCCTCTTGCATGGCAGACAGTAACAAGGGTTATTTGGTTATGTGCTGACTGATGGGGACAGTAGGGGTCCAATTTTATAAGCACTAGAGCTGGGGAACTAGCAGGAGGGTGGCCCCAGGAGCTGGGCATGAGACAAAAGCTCTCCTTGGCAGTCAGCTGGCATGAACCAAGCGTGGGGCTGTGCCCTCAGCTGCCCCTGCTGTCTTGCCTCCACTGCAGATCATACGCCTGCGAGAAGAAGGCTCCCGGCAGCTCGAGGAGCAGCAGAGGCTCATTCGGGAACAGATCCGGCTGGAAAGAGAGCAGCACGTCCAAGGTGAGAGCAGGTGAGGTTGGAGCCCTCAGCCAAACCATGCGCACGTGGGGCTCCACCTCCTCTGCAGGGCTCTGGACAGGTGCAGCCACCTGGCTTGGTCCCATTGCCATATATAGGATCCTATGGGGCACCTTTTTCAGGGATCAGTCAAAAGAGGAGGATTTGTGTGGGGTTGCTTTCTTACCTGAAGTGTGCTGCTCTTCAGCACATCACTGCTGTTCCCTGGCAATAAATATCCTAAAGCATTGAATCTGCGTGGTCTGGTGAGAGCCCCACGGGTCTGCTGGAGGGAACCTGAAGTCCTGCAGTCATTGTTGCAGGCTCAGAACAGGGAATGATTCGAGTTTGCAAAACATAACAGTTGTCTGTCATGGGGTGACTCCTGTATCCCCTGGGAAGTTTTCAGTACTCATCACCCAAGAGAGGCTCCGTGTGGAGAATAAAGTGGTTTTACTCTATGGTTACTTTCTGGAACTTGAGCATCTCGTGTTCTTTGGTGCACACAGTTTTCACCCCGGGTTTGGACAAAGAGCAGCCACAAATCTGTCAGGAAGAGAGCAGCGTCCTGAGCTGGAGAGTGCCTGCACTTTGCTTCAAACAGTGCTTGAAGCTGTCTCTCTCTTGTTCTCGTGGGCTGCTCAGTAGCTCCAGTTCCTCCATACAGGAGGGGATCAGACTTTTTCCCAGAGTCCCAGAACCTCATCTCTGCTATCCCTGAGTCTCCCATCCACACAATTCTATAGCAGATTGCCTTTTTTAACATTCTGTGTCTGCGTGGGCTGAAAATTCAGTTTTATGTCTCAGAAAGTTCTGTTCTTTTCAAAACTAATTACAGTGCTGTTGGGGCTGTCAGTTCAAAGGGAACATTTATTGTCTCTTCCTTCCTGCTCCTTTCGTTCTGGCAGAGGCTGTGGTATGAGATCTGTTGCTTTCTCACGGGAGAAGTATTGATCTAATGAGAATTAAATAGAAACATCAGAGATCCTGATGCAGAAACTTTCTGACCTCACCAGGGTTTCCCTGTGTGACTATACGTAAGTCATCAGCCTACCCTGGCCTTTCTTACCTGAATTTCACATACCAGGAATTGAGGAGGATGTGGAGTGTTTGCTTTGAGATCCTTGCAATGAGAGCATGGCATAATGAAGTGTTTAGTGCAGGGCCACATTAAATTCTTAGGCCATGCTCTCCTGTTTTTTTGCCTCCCCTTAATATTTCCACGCATGTTCCCACCAGCACAGCCCTGTAGCAGGGAAGGATGTCACAGACTGACAGGTCTCCTGCTGGTGTTTTTATTTAGCTGCTTCTAGCCTTGGTCATGGCAGGTCTGGACATCACAGGAGGGAAAATGCTGGCATCCAGTATTCAGTCTGTACTGCAGTTCCTGGTGATGGTGTTGCACGAGATGTTTGGGGCTGAAACAGTCTCATGGAACCCCAGAAGTGTTTGCTATTGCTGTACATATGTTCTCAGGGTGAATTTTGTGCTAAATGCTCTTTAGTCAAGTTTTTCACCCATGTCCTTCTTTTTTTTCCCCTTACTCCTCTTCAGGCAAGCAAGAAAGGAATGGAGCAGAAGGCAAAATAACTCCCAAACTGAAGGTGAGATGTTCTTGTAAAGCTGGGTATTGGTGAAACCCATTGAACATTGTGCAGCTCTGGAAAACAGCAGGGGTGCTTCACCTCTGCTGCACTGGAGTGTCCCTTTGTCCAGGGAGGTGAAGTTCCTCCATTCAGTGTGAATGATGCACGTGAACAGCTCCTGTCACTGCCCTTAAAATACCCTTCCTCCCTCACCCTTTTCTCTGCTGTAGATTTTTGAGCCTGAAATTGAGTTGTCTCTGCTTTAGACACGGGGAAGCATCTGCTTATTGCCCTGCTCTAGCCATTAGCATGCCTTGAAGTGTTACCTTTTCCATTTCAGTGACCAGAGTCTCTCCCTGTTCCCCAGATCATCTGTTCCACTTGAGCATTCCGATGGTGAAATCACTGTCTTGGCAACTCTGGGAACGTGGCTGTAAATAGCAGGCTTGGTTATTGTGCAGGTGGCAGGAGCTGCATTGCTGTGGCAACATGTGTTCAAATGTACAAAATTAACTGGGCGTGTTTATTTCCCAGCTGAAATGGAAATGCAGGAAGGAAGATGAGACAAGAGGGGGATACTCAGAAGACGTTCTGCTGCGGATCCTACAAAAGGTCCTGTCTGACACTTTCCTACTGCTTGCTCTTCCCCTGCTCAATGGTGTAAGAAAGGACAGTAAATTCTGGGAAGCTGCATACACACCAGAAGGGCTCTTTTTTTCCCCCACGTTGTCCAGATCTCTCACTCATGCTGTGTTTGGAGGTGAGCAGCACGATCACTAGCTGTGTGCTGCTCCCCAGCTGGCACCTCTGCCTCAGTCCCAGCAGGGGCTCCTGGAGCAGAGCAACAGCAGACTCTTGTGCACTCTAAAAGTTGGTCTGGCTCTGTGGTGGTGATGCATTTTGCCTTCACTTAAAGCACCGTGCAGCAGCTGCTGCAGGGGGGTCAGAGAGAGGAGTAGATGAGCCTTTGATCTGATGAATCCCAGCATGTGGTCTTTATGCAAGTATCTCCTGTAGCTGTGGCTCTGAGCTGCTCACCCCTCTTGCACTGGGACTCGCTGGAAGCAAAGTGTGGAGCTCTGTGCCTCCCCACAATGATGTCCTGGAGGGACGGGAATTATGGCAGGTTGGGATCAGTGGAAGCACCATGCAAGACAGAAGGGGTGATGGCTCGAGCCTCCTGTCTGTGAGAACACATGCTGGTTCCATAGGTGAACTTGACTTCTTTTCTGGGTCTGTAATTAACTCGTGTTTCCTCCTTTGTGCTGACAGTATGGGGATGTGCTCAATTTGCTGATCTCGAGCAGGAAGACTGGGAGTGCAGTCGTGGAATTTGCAACAGTTAAGGCTGCTGTAAGTCTGGCTGGGACCCCCAGTGTGTGCAGGGGGGAGTGGGCAAGCAGGGGTGCTGCAGCAGGGGGGAGGGCTGGCAGACTGACAGCCTGGAGATACTACCTTGTCATTAAGGCAGTGGAGAAGGGTAATGAGAGTCTGGAGGTACAGACCCATCAAGGGAGTGGCAAAGCTGGTGGCACAAACCCAGAGCAGATCATGCACATAAACAAGCAGGCTGTGCATGTAAAGGGCTGAGGAGAGAGACACTGCTTTCAAAAGCAGGCACAAAGCCATTTAATCAGCTCTCACTGAAGGTGAGTTACCCAATCTGTGGAGGTGCGCTTAATGAGTTCTAGAAGTTTTGTTGGGCATTTGCAGCTTAAAAGAAACCAAAATATCTGGGCTGACTATGAATTACAATAATCCATGTGGCTGTGGAAAGAGAACTCCTCAGGTACCCTTCACTTGAGTAGTTCAATCAGCTTACACTGTGTGGGGGTCTCTGCTCCTCATCACCTGTCCTTTCACTCATATCCAAATAATCAAAAAACCCAGAATTGTCTGTGGCCTCTCAGTACTGGCAGGATCTGCTCTAGCTGTGCTTGGTGCAGTATGGACCTTAAAGGGTGCTGCTCCAGGGGGCAGCTGGGGCACCTCTTCTCTGTGCCTTACCTGGCCGAGGTGCCTGGCTGAGATGGAAATCTGTCATGATTGTCAGTGACCTGTGAGGGAGTGGGGTCTGAGTTCAGGTGGTGATGGAAGAATGTTTTCATTGGTAGGAGATGGCTGTGAAGAATGAAGTTGGCCTGATAAATAACCCTCTGAAGATCTCCTGGCTGGAGGGCCAGCCCCGCAGCAATCCCAGCACACTCCTCTCTGACAGCACTGGCCAGCCTAGGACTTCCCAGGTAAGGAGACAGAGGCTGCTGTTATTTAAATCTGTTTCTATAGCAACCTAAACTTAACAGCTTGCTTTGCATTTATGCTGAGATGTGTCGATTCCCAGCAGAGCTGGAAAGAAGCTCCTGATGAAAGCCCTGCCTTCCTCAGGAGCCTTTCTGTGCTAAAGCAGTGGCTTTTGTACAGGCCCTTTGCTGGAGCAGCAGCATTGAGACCATGAGCCAGACAAATGACTGGGCCTTCACTCAGTCTCTCTCTCCCAGGTGAAACACAAGGATGTTCTCTTACTCAGAGCCCCTAGTGCCATTCTTCTGGAATTTATTCCAATATGCTTTGACGATGGGAATCCTCTGGTTGAAAGGTCTCCTAGAAGACTGCTTTAGAGAGGCTTGGTTACTCACTGTGTTCCCAAGAGGAGGAAATTTCAACCTATGTTCTTGGGGTCTGCAGGAGAGGAGAGGAAGCAATACCAAACTAAACATCCTCCTTGTCTGGTTGGGGTCCTCTTTAGCAGTGTGGTTACTTGGAGTGCAGGGTGTTTGTTAACCCTTAGCTGCCTCCAGTTGATTTCCCCAGATGCCTTCTGAAGCTGTTGCTCTTGAATAGCACATGAGTTCTAATCACAGAACGTGGTTAAACCCTAGAAACCAACCTGAGCCTGTGCTGCAGCGAATTGCTGGCTCTCTGTTACCCCTGGCTTCTCCTGGCCCTCTGGAGTGGGAGATGGATCCATTTCTCCTGCAGCACGTTACACCTTGTTCTACAGCAGAGTTTCTCTTGTGCTCCCTGTGTCTTACCTAGTCAGTAACTCCTTGGCTGTGCGGGTGTGAAGGGACCAGAGATCCTCTGGGGGTTGTTTTGAGTTCCAGTTCAAACTTGACGTGGTGCTTACCCCCATCTCCTCCTTCCTTGTGGTGTGAAGATCAAGGGGTCTGGTTGCTGCGAGGGCTCCTGCCTCACGCTCTGCAGGTGCCCGTGTTGGGGTCAGCCTGGTGTGTGTTTGCTACCTGAATGCTGTAGCAGCTTGAGGCTGTCCAGTACCTTTGCTCTCCTGACTCTTTGTTAACTACTTTGTTAACTACACGGTGGTGCTGCTGCTGTGTGGAGGTGGTGATTCACTTCAGTCCAGCACAGCCTCATCAATCCCCTGCTGACTCTCAAATGGTGAGGAGTTACAGCCAGCTACTTGCCTCCCTTCCCAGGAACTGCACCTCTGCTGCTTCTGTCCATGTGTTAGCAGCTGTGGCTTCTTGGCTTGCATTGCTCTCTGACTGCTCAGGCTAAGATCTCCAAGCTGCTCTGGTTCCTGCTCTTCCTGGTTCCTACTCCAGACCCTCCCCAAATCCTGCTTCCACTTGGATGCTTCCAAACTCTGTAATGTGGTAATAGCTTCTCTTGGCTGTTCCAGTTGGCTTACTCTTTGTCCTCAGCTCTTCAGCTCTAGACTATGCAAAATGAGCTCTTTCAACCTGCTCAGCCTACTCCCTGCCCCAGCCTTTCATACCCAGTCTGGCTTCCCAGCCAGCAGGGTCCATGTTCTTGCTTTCAAGCTGCACTAATCTCATTCTGATTTAAGCTGCACTCGCTTCCTATTTGCTGCTCCCTCTGAATTGCTCCTATTTCTGTCTGAATCCACCCCCATGTTTGTTCCCACTCTGTGCAAAGGCAGCTCCTTCCCTGCTCTGCCTCGGAAACCAGCCCAGGACCTGCCGTGTTCTCATGGCAACGTGCTCACTGCTCATCTGTTCCAGAACTGGGTCTGTCTCCTGCCTGGGGTGGTCAGCCAGGAGCTGCACACCCAACCCTTCACCTGGAGGACAGCCATACTAGCCAGACTGGGGCTTTGGAAGCATTCCCAAGGCTGGCTGTTGGAAAACCATGCTGTGAGGAGGCACTAAGGTGCAGATACTTGTCTCCACAGTCTTGTTTTCTTCTACAGCAGTGGGTATGTGTTCTCCAGCAGTTCCTGGAGAGCTGCTGGAGCCAAACAGATCTGAGTTATGCTGGAATTACACAAGCTGTGCATTGACCAGGGTCACTTGGGGCTGTTTGAGAGCAATGACTGTTGGGTTGCTGCAGCTCTGACTGGTTCAGAGCACACAGCAGCTGTACAGTGCTGGGAAGGGCATATTTTGCCATTACAGCACTTTGGGAAGGTCTTCCTTGGACCTTCAGTGGAGGGATCTCCCTGCCAGTGCTCCTCAGTCATTTATTCACTCAGCCACGTTAAAGTGCTGAGAAAAGCCTCCTGCTGGCACTCCTGCATCCCTGCCAAGCTCCTCTGAGCTTTCACAGAGTTTGTCTCATATTGTCTGACTTTACAGCCAGTCGAGTGGGTTTAGAGCCATCTGTGCCTCCTCTGGAGCATCTCTGTGCCCTTTGCTGTAGCAGCTCCCAGAGCTGATAGTTATCTGGGTGCATGGAGGGTTTATTTTTAACTTATTTTAAAAGAGCCCTAGCACCTAATCTAGCTATGGAAAAGGTAAGAAATTGTGACCCAGTAGTTTCTGCAGTGTCATTTTAACAGGTTGCCCTGATGCCTCCTAAAATGTTCTTGGCCCAGCAGAGCCCTTCCCACCATCCAGCTCTCGAGGTGAAGAACTGCTCATTTCAACACTGGGGCAGATAAAGCACCAGGAGCTCCAGCCACCTCCCAGCCCAGAAGAGCAGAGCCACGCTGCTCCCCCACCCTTGTCAAAGCCTAAGGTGCCAGAGAGGACAGGTCTGGGTCACGGCAGCCAAGGGCCCTGTGCTCTTGGGGTCTGGGCTCTTTCTCTTGCTACCAATGAAACGAGGCCACAAGGTGCTTCCAGTCACAGACACGTTTATTCTTCCATATCTGTACAGCTTATAGATCAGTGCATGCTTCAGGCAGCAGTATCTAGAGAAACTTCTCCTGCTGGTAGGATAAACAAACTGCTCTTGCTGTATTATGAGCCCCCACGGATGCTTACCTGTTCCCAGGCTGTGAGTGCCAACTGCACTTGAGTCAGGGGGAAGGAAACCCACAAGAAAAATAGAAGAGGAATGGCTTGTTTTTCACATCCAAACGTGGTGGGAGAAGAAACACCAGTGTCTGTCTCTTGGCTCTTGCCATAGCTATGGCTTTAAGGTGCAGTGCTGCTGTCTCCTCACAAGCCTCGTGTGTACCCACAATGATGTGTGCCATACCCCTCAACATCTGCTCCACAGCATCACAGCCACATCCCCAGAGCAAGTCTTTCACCAAACAATGCCATCCTTCCATGAGGAGGGGATGCACAGGCAAGGGTGGGGAATTCCCAGTGTGGAGAATGGAAACTGGCCCACGAGGTCCCAGCAGACAGTGCTGTCATCTGAGCATGGAGCATGAGAGCTCTGCTCTGAAGGACTCCTTGGCAAGGGCAATCTGTGGTGGGTCAGGCAAGAACAACAAAACGGGCCACACACAACAGAAACACTGCAGTGTCCTCCCGGCGAGGACAGCAGTGAGTAAACTCCATACATTGAATGATAAATACCTTCAGATGGCGTAATCTCTTGGGTTTTGTTTTCTGAGGGTCTGCAGAACATCCTCGAGCAGGGATAGCCCCAAATCCACTTTGAAGGACAGGAAGGGATCGGATGGGTCAGAGAGAGCGGAGCCGTTCTGGGACCCCGTCTCTGCGGCCCCGCAGTCTGTAGCCTGGTCCTTGTGGAACTGAGTTTGAGTGGCCTTGTGGTATTGAGGAGAAGCATCAGAAAAGGAGAGGTCAGGGTGAGAATCTGTGTGGTCGATGATGTTGGGGCAGCTAGAACTGTCCAGGTAGAGCCGGGGAGGTTTGGGAGGGGCTTGTGCCTTGGCGAGGTTTTGCTCGCTCTGACATGACAGGTAGTCAGACTTGTCCTTCAGATCCCTCAAGCATTCCCTCTTCTGGCACTGGCCATCACTGTCCAGAGTGTGGCTGTTCTGGTTCAAGATGATGACCTGGTTGCCCAGCTTTTTGTGTCTCCTGAGTGAGAAACGTCTGAAGAACGTTGTGGACTTGATGGACCCTCTTCGCCAAGTATCCATGCCGGTGGAAGGCAGCGAGAAGGAAGCTGCTGACTCTGCAGGGTTGGTCTCGAGTCGC
This sequence comes from Aegotheles bennettii, assembly GCA_013398125.1. Taxonomy (NCBI): domain Eukaryota; kingdom Metazoa; phylum Chordata; class Aves; order Caprimulgiformes; family Aegothelidae; genus Aegotheles; species Aegotheles bennettii. Next base: position 33,578 of record VZRW01004508.1, on the reverse strand, counting down.
AGGACCAGCGGGCAAGCCACACAACAGGAACAACCTCTTCCTTCCCCGTTCCTGTAGCTGGAAGGAAAGCAGAGGCTGGTATTGCAGGAAATGCAAACTCCACACCACGTCCCTGCGTTCAGGAAGGAGGGATTGGCCCGTCTTGGGTATTAAGAAGTCTCCTTGCCTGGAGAAGGAATGGCAATGTCTGAGCTTCTTAAAGCTGTGCTGCAGAAGCAGGCTGGTGAAGAATAGCAAAGGCACACAGTCACCATGAGAACAGATTTAATCTAGCATCTAGAACAGAAGGGCACTTTGGTGCCATGGTAACCAGCCACCTTCGTGGTGAAGGGCACAGTGTAGAAATCTCAGTGGGTGGCTGGGAAGGGAGACGGTGACTCAGTCACTGAAGGAAACCGGAGAAACAGTCAAATGGAAGTTTAGAAAAGCAACAAAAGGCAGATGTAGAAGGCAAATGTTAGGAAAATGAAAGGTGAAATAGACTTACCTTGTGCCGGAGCAGCACCTGGGTCCAGCAGGTGTTGAGGAGAAACTGCTGAAGCACTTGGAGAACGGTGACCACGAGGTTCACCAGGGTGCTGGGGTGTTGGAAGGAGCAGGTCCAGGGGCTGGATTCAGGGCTGAATCTTCAGCCAGGTTGGAACTGGAACACTGAAGATCCAGGCTGGTGCCTTCCCTTGATGTGCCTCCCGTCGCTGCTTCCCAGGCTGCAGCTCCGTGTGCGGATGTGTTTGTTGTGAGCCAAGCCCTTGCTGAGTCAGCCACGTCAGAACTGGGTTCTACACTATTGGTAATTGCCAGGATTGCAGGAAGTAGGTGTGTGGAGTGGCAGAGCACCGGCCCACACGCAGCCCGAGGAGAAGGCAAGCTCCTGCACAGCCACCTTGGCGTGCATCTCCACTCCTAGCCCAGCTCCAGTCAGGCTCTCCCTTCTGCCAGTTCCCATGGCTTCTTGTCCCAGCAGGGCTCCTGAGTGAGGCCAGAAATAATCTCTTGTCTGTTTTAGATTTAAATGGGGAGCGTGAGGCGGTGATTCAGGTTTGCATGGGTGATTCATCTGCATGAGTCTCATCTGGGCTATTCCGTTCAGCCCAGCAAATGACAGCGAGTCTCTGGTTAGTGGACAGGGACTTTGAAGAACCTAGTTCTGCTGATACCATCTGGTGCTTTCTCAGTCACTGTGAAAATCCGTGCTGCCAGTACTGAAAGGTTATTTCATTCATGCAGCTCCTAAGAAACCAATTATGGCTTATTAGTCTCTTAATTTCCCAGCCTAGGTTTCTCATCTCTTGTGGGCTTCTCTTTTGCCCTCGCAGGTGAACACTCTGCAGCTGGAGGAACCACTTTGCTGGTGCATAACAGACTTGCACTCACCCTGTTTTCATGCAGAACCTGATTTAGCTGTTCTATTGCCTCTTCATCCCTTCGGTTTCCTGTGCAAGGTGTCCTTAAATCACCACTGAATCCAGTTCCTAGAAAATCGTGTATGATTTTTTTTTTCATTCACCTTCTGTCGAGATGCTTTTATTTCTACCTGAGCTGTCAGGCAAATGAGCTGGATGTTTCCAAGCATTGCCGTGCTTTGAACACGTCTGAAATAGCAAGGCCACCTACTGATGGGAGATGGCTTTTGAAAGCAGAGTGCTTTGCTTGGCAGTGGCAGCTGTCACTGCTCCCACGTGCACCAGGCAGAGCCTGCAGTCCCCGCTCGGCTGCCGTGACAGTTGGTGCCACACGCAGCAGAGAGGCTCCAAGAGCTCTTGAGAACTGAAACGCTCCCATGTCGGGTCTGGGAAGGCACCTGCTGAGTTTTTCTGCAGCCACTTAGATGACTAGAGCAGAGAAAGGTTTGATTTATTTCATTTTTATGGCATTCCACCTTTCTAACGAGTACAGCGTGCGCTGGACTCTGTGCAGCAGCTCTGTACGTGCAGAGCGAGCTCGGCAGCTGCAGCAGGGTGAGCCCTGCTTCCCCTCCCAGCCTGGTGAGCAGGGAGAAGCTCGTGAGCTCGAGCAGCAAGAGGGTTGTTCAGGCTCCCTGTGTGTCCCACTCTCATCACTGACGCTGTCCTGGAGCTGGCTGTTTTCTGTAGGCCAGGCAGCTTTTGCACCTTAGTGAATTCCTCTGGGCTCAGGAACCACCTTCCCGACTGGAATGTGGGCTGGGACTGGTTTGTGCAGGGGGAGGTGGGGTGTGTTCTCCTTCACAGGCTGTGTTTGTTTGCTCCCAGGCATCGGTGGTGTCGGAGCGGGACTACGAGAGCCTGGTGATGATGCGGCTGCGGCAGGCGGCCGAGAGGCAGCAGCTGATAGAGCAGCTCAAGAGGGAGGACGAGGAGGAGTCTCACACCTAGCACGAGCCAGTATGGACCCTCCCCACCCCATCGCTCTTCCTTTCCAAAGCTCTTTCTTAAGTTAAGTCAATAAACCTCCTTTTTTAAACCTGTTGTAGGAATACAGACTGGCAGTGAGCACAGCCCGTAGCCCTTCCCAGAGCAGGGGGAGGACTGGCAGCCTGAGCTCCCCAGTGTGACCCTGCCCATCACAGAGGACAGGGGCTGAGAGGTGCTGTCACACACCAACTCACGGAGCTGCTGATAATTCCTGAAAGCTTGCTCAGGAGCTGTGGATCCAGAAGGCTTTGGTGACAAAACAACCCACGGGAAGACATTTGGTGTCTTGAGAGAAATGTTTTATTGGTGGTACCCTGCAGCAGGGGGGAGGCACAGTCCCAATCCATCCAGCACTGTCAGGATTACAGAGCCTGAGCCTGAAACGTTCGCCAGAGCTTTCTAAGGCTGTCTGAGGAGCAGTGTGGGATGCTTAGATGGTGCCCTTCAGGCCCAAAGCGTGATGATGCTGCTAACCACAAGCCCATCTGGGAGAGGAATTCACCGTGGTGCCGCACAAAGGGGTTCTTGGGGAGCACTGTGTGGGTTTGGCAATTCCCACTGATGTTCTGGGGTGCCCTGTGCCTGGCCTCCCCTCCCTACCCCCCCAGCCTGGGACAAGGCATGCCCTGGGCTCCCCCAGCAGCACGCACCCCCCCAGGGCAGTGCTGAGGAGCAGGAGCTGAGTCTGTTCTTTGAGCCTCCTCCAATGCATGCTGAGCAGGAGATGATTAGAATGTGAAAGGGTGGCATTTGCCAGACTGCTGTTGAGGTGGAGGCAGAGCTAGAGCCATCTGCTCTGTGCCTGATCTATCTGAATGGGCACACGTGTCCCACCCCGTGGAATGGATCCCACCCCATGGATCGGGTCAAGTTTACATTGGGTCAAGGTTTGCCTCTGCACCATTCCTCCCCCCACACCCCAGTGCCTGGAGTCTGGGACAGAAAGGAATGAAGGGGAAGGTTTGCTGTGAGTCCTGGGTGAGATGATCCCCAGCATGGTCTTGTCCAGGAGGAACTTGCAGGTCTTCCTTGCTACTCCTTGTGGAGGCACCACACCAGGGTCTGGCCCACGCCGGTCATGCTCACCACCCGGTAGCCACAGCTCTCCAGCTTGTTGAGGACAACCCGCGGCGCATCGTTCACGTAGTACTCCCAGCTGCAAGGAGGGAGGAGCAGGGGAGGCAAAGTGAGGTGGAGAAGGAGAAGAGGATTTGCTCATGGAAGTGACTCTGTCTCACTGATAAACCGCTGTGAGACTTTGTGGTGGCCACATCTGGTGTATGGTCTGTCTGATGCAAGGGCTTGGTTACCTGGGTGGGGAAGGGCCAGACCCACAGCTGCCAAACCAAGGAGGAAGCCTGTCCCAGATGGAAGGGTCCTGTCCCAGATGGAAGGGTCCTGTCAGACTGAGGGGGCTTGGGGACTGGCTCTGCAAAGCCACGTGCTGCTTGGTCACCTGGGCTGCAGCAGAGAGGGTTCATTCCCAAGGAAAGGATAACCTGGGAAGCAGGGAAGAAGGGTTCAGGTGTTCCTAAGGACTGAGAAGCCAACATCTTGCCTGTGTCAGAGTGGTGGGTGCCTGAGGGCTGGCACAGAGGGTCTTGGTGCAGTGGTTTCTGCTGGCTCTGTGTGTCCTTCCCTCCCCTCTGCCCCATCCCTGAGGCTACTTCTCTGCAGAAGACTGCGAGGCTGCTCCCAGCACAACGAAAATGGACCATGATTGCAGAGCAGCAGGGACACAAAATGGGCTGGATTGGGTGGGGAAGGAGCAGAAAGGGCACGTGTAACCCTCCGTGCTGGCCCTGGAGCCTCTCTGCTCCCTGCACACTCCTCCTGGGTGCAGTGTTTCTGCAGGCAGATGGGATAAGCCTCCTAATAGCTGAGCTCTTAGGTGACTCACTGCCAGATAAGCTGCTAATGATGGGCTCCAGGATCGCTGGGGATCTTGTTTGGGCACCTCAACAAAGCCTCTCCTGATTTTCATACTAATAATGATATAAAAAGACCCAAAAGCATTTCTAAAGTCGCTCTTGCTAAGGTTGCAAAACACTAATGGAGTGGTGAGCGCTTTGAGAGCCTGAAATAACACGGAGATGTGAAAGCTTTCAGCTGCCCAAGACAGACTGTACTTTGCTGTAATTACAGATGTGGTGTAAAGATAATATGTGTTATTATAAGTCTCTTTGAACTCCTTGCTTTCCCCAGGAGCCTTGCCACATACCCCTGGGATTCACAGGTTGGAGGTGGTAAATATTATCCCCATTATGCAGAGGGAGGAGCTGGGGCGGGGATTGTTTGTTATTTGTAGGAACCTCAAGAACTGAGTGGTGGAGCTGAGAGCAGGAGGGAAGCAGGGTTGCCCGGGGCTTTAAACACAGCTCAGTGCTGAGTGAGAGGGAAGATGGCACACAGTGAGTATCAAACAGTTGCATCCCATGGAGAGCCTGGGAAGGTTTGCAAAGCCTTTTTTCCCAGCCATGTGCCAGCAGGGAACGGGAATGTCACCCGACCTGGGAGGACTTTGGGCTTGCACGTGGCAAGCTAGTGACCCCAGGTGTGCCCAAGCCAGGGCTCATGGGGCTCAGCTGGGGCAGGAGCACTCCCCACACACGTTTTAGTGGCAGAGCAGAGACCCTCGTGGTCGCTCTGCTGCCTTCCAGCTTCCTTGAGGACAGGACCTGCCTGTGCCCTGGGGAGCAGCTGAATCAAAGAACCACCAGGTGCCTCAGACCTCAGCTCCCCAGATCTAACAGAGCCTTGGTTTCCATCTCAGACCAAACAGCTGACAACCTTTATGGTTACAGGAGGTGCTGGGGGCTGTGCCCAGCAGCCATCCACACGTGCACATCCACTGGGGCACACCAGGAGAATCCTTCCCAGGGTTGGGCTTTTGATCCTCAGCCCCACGACAGCTGGGGCAGTGCTGGTGGGTGCTGGCAGCCCTTCGAACCCCTGCTGCTGTCTGCAGGAGGAGTGTAGTGCTGCACAGGGGATCAGCTGCCTCATTAGAGGCAATTAAGTCCTTCATCCATCCCTCTCATTCCCCCGCAGGTCCATGCTGCTCAGACCTTTCCTTTCAGGCTCCTGCCAAGGTGATGTTTAAGGTTTTGGGGCCCATGGTGCTCTGGGAAGGGTGAGACCTGCAGTGTCCTCCAGGGGAGCCTGGCAGATGGGGTGGGGAATCCTGCTGGGCCGTGGGGTGGATTGGGAGCTCTGGGATCCTTGGCACGTGGCTGTGCTGCCGGGGTGGTGGCAGCTGGGTTCCAGCCCAGGTTGTTTTCTCCACCCCCCGTTGCTCATGGCAAACGGGGCAGAGCTGGCACAGGGACACAGTGGAGGTGCCCTGGTGTATGATGCCCGACCAAGGGGTAGAGCTGCAAGAGGGAGCTCACAGTGCTCCAGGCCACAGGGAGGGAGGTGAGAATCCACCAGAGAGATCCCATGGGCAGCTCAGGCCCCTTGTCCCAGGCAGTGAAATGTGGCACTGGGCTCCCTGCAGCACTGCATCCCCTCCCTGGCAGGCACCATGGGGACATTGCACCCTGCCCACCCAGATCCTGGGGTTCAGAGCTGGCAGTGGCTGTGTGTCCATCAGGAAGAGTTTAACAGGGAGCCTTCAGGATTTTTTAAATCTCCTTTCTTTAAAATCTCCCACCCCACTCAGGTTTTTAACACTGCAGGACCTGAGGACCCAGACCTGATGTTTGCCAGGTACCATGCGGGGGGGTTTTCCCAGCTCCACTGGGATGTTTGAGAACATCCTGGGACCAAGAGGCCCCTTCTGTTCAATGCCTGGGTCTCCTCCTACTCCTCCTCTGCGCCAGAGCACAGCGTGAGCAGGAATGGAACTGCTCCTCTCTGGAGCCTAGGGCTGCATTTGAGGTTTGGGTTTGCTCTGTGGTTGGGTTTGGGGGTTTTTTTCTTAGAGAAAAACAAGAATTGAGATAAAAAATGGGGGGAAAAAGTGGGCCAGGACGTAAAGAACTGGCTGGGATGTAAAGAACTGGGTGGGAACATCTCCCAGCCCATGGTGGGGAAGGCTGGTGTGGAGCTCAGTGTGGGCAGAGATGGGGATGTGGAGAAGCAGCAGATAGGTCTGGCTTGGGGACACAGAGACACCTCCAGCCCAAGGAGAAGCTTCAGGAGCTGTGAGAGGGGCTGGGTTGGGTGCTCAGTGATGGGGAGGAAGCCCAGGAGGGGACAGATGATGGGTGAGGGTGTCAGGGATGGCACCACAGAGGCCATGGCAGGGCCAGGCACTGCAGTTTGGAGCTGCTCAGGCTGGGAATGGTGGGAAAGCAGAGGTTGGTCCCCAAGGGGGGGATGAGAGCAGATAAAGCTGTGCAGAGAGGTGAGATCCTCGCTGTGCTGGTTTGATTTCAGCCCAGGCGAGTGGCAGGGGACAGCCAGGAGCACCCCAGTGTCTGCGGGGTGAGGAGGGGGGGTCAGGGACACAAATGGGGTCAGAGCAAGAACCAAAGGAGATACCAGGCAGTGTTTCCTTGGGATGAGGACACTGTGCCCCCCAGCAGCAAACTGGGGCTGAGTGTGCAGCCAGGAGGGGCCGTGGTGGGTGGGAGGAGAGCAAATCTTCCCGAATTTCTTGGGAAATAAGGAGAGGGGAGAGCCTGGAATAGGGCAGGGGAGGACTTACAAGTTGTTCCCCAGCACGTTCCTCTTGGTGGCCCCCAGGAAGTTCATCAGGCTGGGGTCCGAGTGCTCGTCCCCCACCATGGTGGGACCGACCTCCTGCAGAGAAAGGCGGGGGAGGGGGTGAGTGAGGTCCCACCCCCCCACACCACTGCCCAGCATGGCCCCAGTAAGGGCTGTACTGGGCAGGGAATCGCTGTGAGCCACCTGCCCGTCCCAGGAAAGGACCTTGGTGACTGCTCCTGAGGGCCACCTGGTGGCTGAGCTCATGGTGGCCGGGTTCCTCCGGGATCCACCCCTGGGGGGTCCGTGGGACAGCACCGGGGGGTGCAAAACCAGCAAATCCAGGTGTTTTACCGGGAAATGAGCGTGACAACTGGTCAGGGACCGTTGGCCTCTCCTGGTAGCTTTGGGAATGGCTCCACTAACTGGGAAGGGTGGGGAGATCGGGGTGAGAAGGTGCTGGACAAGGGCAAATGAGCACCCATGGGATGAGGAGGGACAGTCCAGCTCCCTGGGAAGTGACAGGAGACCGGAGGAGCTGGGGGAGGCAGTGGGACACGTGAGTCAGCTCACCAGCAGAGCCACTGGTGGGCTTCCCACACCTCATATGGGAAGGGACAGACACGGGGACAGTGCTGCACAGTGCTCCCAAAGGGTCATTTCATGAGAGATTCACGGGCTGGAGGTTCTCCAGAGCTAAGTTTCAGGGCACAGCAGGTAACACCGGTGCCGAGGTGACCTCCACAATGATCTCCTGCTCCCAACCCACCACTGGCACAGCCGGGGAGGGCAGCACCCAGCACCCTGCAACGCCGAGCCTGGGAGAGCTGGAAAACCCAGCCCAGAACCACGGGGAGTGGTGAGTGGGAGAGCTCACCCACACCCCCATGGTGGGACCCACAGCCTGCCCCTCCTTGCCCGGGGCTGGTGGGGGTGCCAAGACCCTCCCTGCACCCCCTGGGACACCCCTGAGAACAGTGGGGTTTCATTTCTTTGAATAGCTGGAGAAATTGTTTCCTTTTAAATCTCTTCCACAATCCACGGGACGAGTTTGCAGGTGGAAACTTCTCCTGAGGGAGGTCCCCATGCACTGGCAACCCCCCCTCACCCTTGGTGACACTTTATAATACACTGCTCAACCCTGAGTAACCTCGGAAATACTCCAAGTAACACCCAGATCCTTTCTGACCCCTCTCTTCTCTATCACCCCCTGGAGAAAGTGAAGCCTGTGGATGGGATGAGGGTCCCTGGGCCTCGACTGGGGGAGACTGGGAGCTCTGTGCCCCACTGGTGTGGTGGGAGTGAGCACAGGGGGACCCTGTGCTTTGCCCCTCGGTGGGTTCAGCAGCGAAGCAGCTGGAGAGCAGGGACAGCGGGGGGTTCCTGCAGGGCTGGGGGGGCGAGGGGCAATCCCCCCCCCTTGGCAGCATCCGACTGGACTGGGAAACCCCCATCAGATCCCAACTGGCCGCACTGGTCAGGCACCTTCAGACACCCGCAGGGCTGGGGGCGAACACAGAGACACCTCGGGAGGAATCGCTGCTCCCCGGGCAGCCCCGGCCGGCACTGCCACCCCCCGGGGGCCGTGACACGGGAGGGGGTGACCTGTCCCTGTTTGCAGCCGCGGCTCGGAGCCAGGTTTCGGGTTGGAAATGTTTGCTTTGCCCGGCTAAAGAGCAGAGACTGCAAAGTCCCTGGGGACACAGACACAGCACAGAGCCTCCAGAGTCCCTGGGGCCAGGCACACACACGCGTGCTGGTCCCTCCGCCCCGCCGTGTGTCCCCCCCGCAGGGCCACCGCCCCCAGCCCCCCACAC
>VZRW01004508.1:0-19253 GCA_013398125.1 Aegotheles bennettii | reverse complement strand
CTGGGGAACCTTGCAGGAAGAAAGGAAGTAGAAGTTCAGCCTAGGACCTGAGTGCGAGAGTTTATAAATATAATTTCCATGCGATGATGTATTTTAGAATGCCTGGCAAACTTGAGAAAATGAAAGATATATTGCAGTTAACTGAGATGTCTTTGGCTAGGGTGTTTCTGGTGGATTTTCCTCAGTGTGTCACACTGGTCAGTTGTGTTGCTGATGTTCTTATAGTTTAAAAACAGGTAAAAAGTAGCACATAGTTTAAGAACATGGGTAAAAATGACAGTCTAGAGCCAAGTATGGTTATGTTAGATGGAAAACACGAGGTCTGCTATGTCTGGGTGTGTGATTGCTGCCTGTCTGATGAAACCCTTCCCTTCTGTGCCTTAACCAGAAGAATTCTCTGGCTTTTGAGGTGTGTCAGTGTGTTCTGCAACATGCAGTGCTGACCACAGACGTCTTCCAAGGGAAGCTGGAATTAAATGTAATTTGGAAAGAGAAGTTTGCACTCAGTGATCTTTCAGGTCCTTCCCCAACTGAAGTGATCCTGTGATTAATTACAGCCCTGAGAGCAGGGCAGGCAGAGCAGGGACAGGCCCTGCTGCTTGGTGGCAGCCCAGTGAGCAGCCAGCTGGGGGAAGCTGGCACTTGGTAGCACGGGTTTGTCATTGGGAGGACAAAGCCCCCAGTGCTGCAGCAGCCTCCGAGAACAAAGGAGAGCAGTCTGCAGGGAAGGAGGCAGTGGGAGTGCTGTAAAACCACCTCATTTCAGTGTTTTTATCCTCAGTAGCTCAAGTTGAAGCAAGAAAGAGCTGATGTGGTCTCGTTCGGGTTATAGAATGGCTTTGTTCATCTAAAGCAGGTGTTGGTGCGAAAGTGCAGGTAGGGAGGGGGTGATTCACCCTGGTGGGATAGGTGACAAGGCTGCCTAACACATTTTAAATAGAAATAACAGATGCCTTGAGTCATCTGGGTGCCAAATTATTCTGTGCAGCTCGCTGGGAAGGAGATACCAGCCTGAACTGCCCGTGGCTCCTTGGAGAATGCAAGTGGTGACAGAGACCAGCAGGACTGTAAAGTTCACAGATGTCCTCCCTGAGGGTCCCATGTGAGCTGTGCCACAGGGATGTGTTCTACTGCAAAACCTTAAAAAAAAAAGCAACCTTAAAAAAAAAACTTAAAAAAACCTGGGAACCCAGTGATGCTTGGGGAGCTCTTACATTTTAGCTGAAGTCTGTAATGAAGTTTCATGACCGGTGTGGAGAATTGGTGGATAAGTGGCTCTCATCTGATTTAAAAAAAATTCAAAGGGTGTGGAATTTCTCCCTCTGTACAAATAGGTGTAACGTTACTCTGCTCAGGAGCAGCTGTGTTAGCATGCAGCATCTTTCAGGGATGTAAATACTAAAAGCTTCTAGCAGAAAATCAGGGTGGGAAAGGTAAATTTTGGACAAGACCCCCCCAGCTCTTCAGCAGCCACTGTGGGGAAGGAGGAGACTGCTCTCAGCAGAAATGTCAGCCATGTGTTTGTCCCTGGCAGTCGTGTTCCTTTAATGAAATTCAGAAAGAAGAACTCATTTCAGCTTTGTTTTGCAAACCACACGGATCTTCTCCCAGTTCATTCCCAGTTCACATGAACCATCGTGAGCTTTCGGGAGCCCAGAGGTTTTGGGCTGCTGAATTTCCCTGTGTTGCTTTGGCACTGCCTCGGTCCTCTGGGCTGCTTGACTCCCCTTCCATGTGCTTTTTGCTCCAAATAGTATGTTTTCACTCTCATTCAGGATGTGTGCTAGCCAGAGGGCTCCAGTGCTGGAGCACTTAAGAACTTTCCATCACTGTGAACTGGAGGGAACAGGCTGATATCATCTAAATCCCTTAATCCTCTGGGAACTCCAAGTTTATGAGGTTATATATGGAATTACTTGTCCTTTCTAAGCTGGCAGTGCCTTGTAGGAGCTGTCCTGGAGAAAGCACAGTTTTGTGGTGGAGGAAAAAAAGGGTGTAGAAGAGCCATCCATCGCTGCTTGCTTGGAATTGTGTTGTGTTCAGGGAGCCTTTGGCATGGGAAGGGGTTTCCAGCTGCAGTCCCGGGCTGGGAGCTGCTGCCGGTGAAACGCTGCAGTGAGGCAGTACCACAGCTCCATAGGAGTTTGGGCTGGGAAATAAGAGAATTTGAGGAGTTTGTGTTTAATACCAAAAGTGAGGTAGTCTAGAGAGTGGTATTGTTAATGTTAAGAAAATACCAAGAAATGAAGCTTTTCATCCCAAACAGAGCCATGCCAGTGTCCCCTACCACCGTGCTGCTGCATCATCCCTTAATTCAGTGCTGCCTGCTCCATCTCCAGCCTGTCCAGTGCTTGCTTCCCACCTGGGCAGCCATCAGGCTCACTCCTGGTTTATTCCTCATCTGGAAACGTCTCAGCACAGCGTGGTTTCATGTGCCTGATGGGCTGGAGGCTGCGGTGGGGCTGGGTGATCACCCTGTCCCTGGGAGGGAGGTGCTGATTGTTATTGATGGTTCTGGGGACATGGGAGCTGTGATGGCCAAACAGCTCCTTATCTGCATGTGGCCAAGTGACTGCAACTGTGCCCTGATACAGGCTGGGCCCCTATCTCTGTCTCCAGACAAAGGCAGCCGGGCTCTCCCTTGGGCTGTGATGGCTCTTCATTCCAGCAGAACTCCTCAGGTTGGCTTGGGCACAGTTTAGCTGGGTGACAGTGACAAACACCCCCTGGAATGAAGCATCTGTGGGGCTTGTGGTGGCTTCAGGAGTGAGAATTCTGCTCAGATGAACCAGCAGGGTCTGAATGTAAAGGTGCACGCTCTTCAATCCCTGGCTGACTGTGCTTGTTGTTCAGTGAAGGGCTTGCAGAGGAGTGTGAGCAGGACAAGTAGAGTCTGGTTTAAAATGAAATCAGTCTTGTCAGTAGACACCCCACTGCAATGCAATGGCCACTACATAACACTGGGTTAAATACCCAGCTCGGGTGCCCGTGTGTGCTTTGGGGGGCTCAATTTGGCCATTTTCAGAAACTTTGAGCTTTATCCTGGTTCGTTTGACCAATTTAGCAGCTGATCATTGCCTGGTTTTTTTGGACATGTGGTGTCTTTCTGGGGTTCATCTGCTGTCCCCTTGCTGGAGCTCCTGCTCATGTGGAGTAGTTTTGGTCACTCTCCTGCTGTTCTGCACCTTTTCCCACATCAGTGTGAACAAGCTGCTTCGTACTCAGTGCTCAGACAGATGATGGAGATAGCAGATATTGCCACAACAGCTCTTGCATCTGAAATTCCCTGGAATGCACTGAAAGCCTCAGTTTGTATTTCCCACAGGGGTGAGCGTGTCAGATTTTTTGTTGAAATTCTCTTTTATAATCCATACATTTATCTGGGTGGCCCTGGCTCTGTTCCGAGTGATTGAATTCCTTTGTGTTGAAGGTGAGGGCCTCAGAGGAGCTGTTACGGGGTGCAAGGGAGATGTGGGTGCTTGGGGCTGAGTTTTACTGAACTTTTGGAGGACCTTCTCTCTTCAGCTGTTCCAGGCTGCGAGTGCTACCTGAGCAATAACAATGGGTACATTCTTCGAGATGCTTGGGTGGTGCTGTGTCCTCCAGGATAAATGAAGATGCTCCCCTGCTAGGAAGGGTTGTTTTTTCTGTACCATAATGTATAAAAATGCCCAGAGAGGCTGTGGAGTCTCCTTCTCTGGAGACGTTCAAACACCAACTGGATGCATTCCTGTGTGACCTGCTCTGGGTGGTCCTGCTCCGGCAGGGGGGTTGGACTGGGTGACCTTTCAAGGTCTCTTCCAACCCCTGATTGGAATTCTGTGACTTGTAGGCTGCCCAGCATCCCCTCACCTTGGATTGTGTTTCTCCTTTGGCAAAGGTACACCACGGCCAACGCCGAGTCCGATTACGACCGGGAGTCCGAGAGGGAGAGCGAGGAAGGGGAGGATGAAGTGAGCTGTGAGACAGTGAGGACCATGCGGCGGGATTCCCTGGATCTTGTCACTGAGGATGAGACACATCTGATGCTGGATTCCTCACTGGAGGAAGGGCTGGGTCAGCTCCTGCAGCAGGCTGACCGCTTGCACAGCGGGGATGAGCAGGAGAAGAGAGAGGGGTTCCAGCTGCTCCTGAACAACAAGCTGGCGGTAAAGGTCACCTTGGTTTTTCAGCAGTGGGTTGTGTTTTCAGCTAAATAGCTGGGAAAGAGGAAATTGCATCTCATAGCAGGTCCAGGTCCTGCACCACGACTGGGCTGGTTCCCAGCAGCCCCTTCCTCAGCTTGGGAGTGGGCTGAAGGCCAAAACTCCCTGTGCTCCAGCAGCAGCTGGTTCCCAGTTGCTCTCTGCCTTGGAACTCTGTGTCTCCTCAGGTCATCACTTTCCCTGAGTGAGCACACTGTGCACGTGTGACACAGCAGTGCTGGGTGTGTGCAGTGAACCCCACAAACACCCTGAGAGCCTTCACCTCATTCCATGTGTAGCAGCTCCATCTGGATTCAGGGCACTTGGGCTGTCCAAGGGCTGCAGAGCCAGCAAAGAACACGTTTTGGCTTACCAGCCTCTTAAAGAGCAAAACCTTCCTGGCTCCTGCATTTCCAGGAGGAATGGAAGGAGAGACATAAAGGATAACTTGATCAGTTCTAATCTTGAGTAGTTGGGTTTTTTCCTTCCCACCAGGAAGAAATGTTGGCTCTGAAGTTCTCTCACGTGCTTCTTCTTGGTGATTCTCCCACTTTCTCTTACAGTGCTATTGAAAAACAACCAGACTGTTGGGTGGTTGTGGTTTAATTTTCTGCTTTTTTATGTTTCCAATAAGTTTGGGGTTGTCGGGAGGTACTCACTTCACATTTTGCAGGACCTGCAGTGCTCTCCTGCCCTTAAGGACAAGGCACAATTCAAATGGGAACTGTTTGAATGGAGGCTGAGGCGTGAAGAAAGTAAAATTCCATTTGTGGATTTGGAGGAGGTGATGAGGTTCAGGGTGACTTTTCTCCCAGTGTTGGGAGGCTGGCGCAGAGGAGCTGACCCTGGTGTGGCCTCTGCAGTGTGGGCTCCCATGTTGGAGGTGGCACCAATTAGACCAGTACCAGTAGCGTGGTGGTGTAAGCTTTGTTACAAATTTGGCCACCAGTTTGCTCTTCTGTGCTGCTGCTTCAGTTCTTGTAGAGTTTGGGGCCTTTTTTGAGGCATCAAAAAACGTGTGTGTGACTTCTGCTATGTGCCCCTGCTTGCTTTTCCTTTCTCCTGCTCCTCGTTGGTGGCAGAAGGGGCTCTGACCCATCACCTTTGTGGTTCTACTGCAGTACGCAGAGCAGAGGGACTTCGCGTGGCGCCTGGCCCGAGCACATGGTGACATGTGGGACATCACAGAGGATGCAGAGGAGAAGAGATCGTACGCCTTGGAGGGTGAGGAGCTGTGTGCTGGGGTGGTCGAAGCTGACGTGACACTTCAATGAGTTTAAAATTCTTTCTTCCTGAAAGCCAGCATGAGTAGCCCAGGGGCTGGCTAAAGGTGTAAAAGTTTCTCAAACCCACCATCCGTATGCCCCGTGGTATTGAGGCAGGTGAGTTTCTGCTGTAACACATTGAACTGTGCAGGTATAAAAAAGAAATAAATACATTTTTAAACGTGGGTTTGCTTAGAGGAACCAATGTGGTTCCATCCCCTCACTCTTTGCTCTCGAATGTGGTTTGTTTGCAAGGTTGGAGGTGGGTCAGAGCAAATAGGCAGTCAGTTAGTACTGTAACTGTACCTTTCTGGACATCAGTGTAGCCATTTAAAACATGAAATTTGAAGTTTTATTTTGATGTCCTTTTAGCCTGAAGTTCGTGCTTAGGTTTTAGCTTCTGGAGGGTGCAGGTTCTTGGAGGAGAGTGGGGGATGCAGGGCAGGTCCTCGATCTGAGGTTGTGAAATGCACCAGGACAGAACCCCTGAAAGCTCCAATTCCTTCTCTGAGCGTGGGGGGAAGATGTTTGCATTGCAGACAGCTGCTTCAGTGGGAGTGAAGCTGTGTTGCTGCTCTGCTTAAAGTCTGTGGGACCCCTTTGAGTGGTGTTGGGTGTCCTGTGTCACTGCAGGAGTATGGAATTATTTACGGGACATTCTCAAGCCAACTGCATTATAAACCTAACAAATACTTAACTTCTTATGCCGTTCTGTTGTTGTACTCTGACAGCCTCAGGGGGAGAAGTTATGAGAGAAAGCAGCTGAATTTCTCACCTCTGCCCACTTGTTTGCAGGGAAGGAAGAGATGGAAGCTGCCTTACAGAAGTGGGACCAAAGCGCCGAGTGCCACCAGTGGTAGGCAACTTCCTGCTCTTGCCTTTAGGGACATCGCTGCGAGCTGGGCTGAGTTTCATTTAAAAACTAAAAAAAACCCCAACTTATTTGCTCTTACTTGGGGCACACTGCATGGATGTTATTTTCTGTAAAAAGGCATTTTTAGCAGCTTTAGTTAATTGGAGTAAGCAGTGGCTTGACAGCCAGTAGGCTTGGTTGGGATTACGGTGATAAACTTTGCTTTGCTTGTGCCAATTTAGTTACGAATTTCTCTAGGATGAGAAGAGCAGAGGAATTCTGGAGCAAAAGCTCCTGGACTTGTTTGGGTACTCGGGGCAGGTTGTATCGAGGTTTTGTAATTCTGCACCTAACGAGCTGGTGGTGGTAGTGAAGGATGAATTTGGGGACAAGGCTTGGAGAACCAAGCTCGTGACAGCATGTGCTGGAGATGAGCAGGGACCAGGAGCTCCGTTTGGTGTTCACCAGGCTGAATTTACCCAATTAAATGGAATATTCATGTGCTACTCATGGCTTAAGCTTTGTATTTTGCAAAGGTGAAGTGCAGGAGGGTTTGTTCAGAAGCTTTCCTGGGGATTCTGCAGTTTGCTGTGCTCAGCAGCTGGCCCTGGGGCTGTGCATGTGCCGGGGCAGGATGCTGCGGGGTCTCGGCATTGCTCGGGGTTGTGCAGAGCACAGTCAGATGGCAACTGGGAGCACCCTGGTCTGTACTGGGCGTAGACGGGTGCCAGAGAATGTGTTTCAGGCAGATAACTTGCAGAGCTGGCTCCCGAGTTGGAGAGCTCAGTGTGGTGAACTTCATTTGCTCTGTGTTCTTTATTTCCCTGATTTTCTTTCCCGAGTCCTCTGTTTCCCTTGGCCCCCTCTCAGCCCCCCGTGGAGTCGTGGCTCTGTCCTGCAAAGCCAAGCTCACAGCATCTCCACAGCTGTGGGGATGAAGTCTTCAGAGCTCCATATTAAATAGGAATGAGGTTTTGCCTTTGTGTTCCTCCAACATTCTTGGGTTCACTGTGGGTTTTCACTCTGCTGACGTTTCGCTGATGCTCTGCTGTGGGGAGATGCTTTGTCAGGAGGGGATGGCTTTGCCTGGAGCAGCAAGGGCTGTGAGCATGGGCTTTGTGCTGTGCCCATGTTCTTGTGGTTATCTTTGAGGGAGGGGATTGTCCCCCTCTGCTCCACTCTCGTGAGACCCCCCCTGCAGTGCTGGGTCCAGCTCTGGAGTTCCCAACACCAGGAGGACACGGAGCTGTTGGAGAGTCCAGAGGAGGCCACGGAGATGTTGCGAGGGCTGGAGCAGCTCTGCTCTGGGGACAGGCTGAGAGAGTTGGGGGTGTTCAGCCTGGAGAAGAGAAGGCACCGGGGAGACCTTGGAGCACCTTCCAGTGCCTGAAGGGGCTCCAGGAAAGCTGGAGAGGGACTGGTNTCCCTGGCAGTGTTGAAGGCCAGGTTGGATGGGGGTTGGAGCGCCCTGGTGTGGTGGGAGGTGTCCCTGCCCATGGCAGGGGGTGGCACTGGTTGAGCTTTGGGGTCCCTTCCAGGCCAAACCATTCCATGATCTTAATCCTGGGGTGAGGAGGACCATCATCCTTATCAGACAGCCTCCTGTGGGCCCTTGGGGGTGTCTGCTGGCCTGGCACTGCTCTGCTCTGCTCGGAGATGCTGCTGCTCACTGCAGAGCACTCTGGCTCTGGTGGGAATTGAGGCAGCAGTGTATGGCTCTCTTTTATTTTTTTTTACAAAGATATTTTCTATTTTTCCATGATAACAGAGGAAGGGACCCGTGGGCTGGCCAAGCAGGGTGCTTTGTGTTGGTGTGGGTGTCAGTGAGGGTGCAGGCAGGAGGGGTGGTGCCTTGCTGCATGGACAGGCTTTGGTTGCTACTCGTGTGTGAGGCTGAAAGGGTTGCTCTGCTTTTTTACAGTGCACCAAGAGAGTTTGTAGGGTGGTGCAGATACCTGTAGGGATAAGGGAAGGTGGGTTTCTGGTGTGGTGGTGAATTCCTGGATGAACAGTGATTACTGTGAGGGACTAACAACGTGGAAAATAGAATAAAACAGAAATTACTCTGTTTTAATGGAAATTATTGGGAAAACAGATGCTGAATATCTTTACCAAACAAGAACTGTGCTCTAACGAGGGGAGTGCATGTAATTGGAGGATTGGCTTGGACTGCTGGCATCTAAATAAATGCTTTTATTGTCTTGAAATGACTGTGTATGTTAGCTCCTAGTAATGAATTGCTGCTCTCAATTAGAGCTTTGAAGGAATACTGGGACAGACACTGTGACTGATCTCCAGCAGATTAGGGTGTTTGGCTTTGTCTGCTGGCCTGATGAACTCATTGTTAATTGCCAGGCTGTCTTGAAGCTTGTCAGCACCCTGATATGTGATTGCCTGGTGTTTCCCAAGGCAGAGTCCTGCTTCAGGGTTCAATACCCACTGCTTGGCTCTGTCATTCAGAGTTTGTAGTGTGCAGTGGTGGTGTGGTTATGTCTCCATTAGGACATCTCAAGCCTTTAGAGCTGGGATGTTCTTGGTGCCTGTGCCCAACTCTTCCCCCAGTGCTTGGGCTGGAGGGGTGCTCAGTCCTGTCCCAGTCCTGTCCCAGCAGAGCTGTCCCCAAACAGGCTCTGCACATCCCCATCTCGCTTTTGTTACAGGAGAGCAGCTGCAGAAAGGGCAGTGGGAGGAAGGGAATAGCAGAGCAGCACGTGGGAAGTGTGGGATTTATTGGAAATGGATGTGCAGCCACCTTTATCAGTCACAGAAATAATTACTTTCTGCCAAGAGCAGAACAGGAAATTAATCCCTTTCCAGCTGCGTGTGGGTCACAGCATGGCCACGGGCTGCTTTAATTGCAGTCTCTTCTTATGCCAGTTGAATTTACCCTGGGGAAAAAACATCCTTGCTTGTGAAATGATGCTTAATACATGAAAAGATAAGTAGATATTAAAAATGTTGTCCTTTACTGGAGTTGTTGTATTCATCCAATCCTTTTTGAAAGGAAGCAGACCTATTGTTACAGCCTCTTAGCGTGGTGCTCTGCAAACCTCCTGCTCTCGTTGTTGCCTTATGGACTCTCTCCAGCTTGTGCTTTTTTTCCTTTTTAATTTATTATTGAAAAATTGTGTATAGTGCTTTAGCTGAGGCTTGCAAGTACAGCATCATATTATTGCCCTGGGCTGCTTATGATCTCCTGTAACCTTTAAATCTGATTCTCTGCTGCCACCCCCCCATTAACTGATGAATTTTCTAGCATATGCTAGTCTGCAGCCTATTGAAATTTAATCTCTCCTATATTACCCAGCTCAATGGAGTTATTTAATAGCATCAGTGGTGCTGCCAGGATTTTTTTGCTGCTCCATTCAGTGTCCATTTGTTCACAGTAATTTCCAAAGAACAGTCAATCGTAGAAAAAATGAGGGTGAAGGAGACTCAGGTGATTTCTTCACTCCAAAACAGTCACATTCTTTCTAAGGGCACTTCTAAAACGGCTCAGACAGATTTCAGGTCATGAACCTCCCACGTTCACCCTCCAGGGAGCTGCTCTGTACCACGTTTGCTTTGCACAAGAAGGATGCTGGTGATCCTAAAGCTTAATGCACATCAGTCTGTCAGCTTTGTCCTCGTTCATGTCTCTGGAAGCAGGAGGTTTCCATTACTTTGATATTTTGTGCTTGTCTCTCTTACTGGCAAGGCTGGGAATTCAGGTCTCTAGAAGCTTCTGCATCCCATCTGTTGTGAAGGTTCGAGGCTGTGTTAACCCCAGCAATTCCTTGATAGTGGCTGGTGTGCTGGGTACCTGTCTCCTTCCTTACTCAAGTGAGGAGACCAACATTTACCCACCCAGTGGAGAACTGGTAATGCTCATAAAACACTGGGAAAACTTCTAAATTCTTTACCAAGAGGCACATCTTGGAGCTCCACTTCTCTGAACTATCTACTTGATTAGAAAAGGTTTTGTTCTTCCAGCTTTCACCTGACTCTGGTAGCTGAGCTCTGATACAGATTCTTATCTCCTCATCTGTGTGTGATAAGACCTCTCCTGGTTCACCAGCAGCACTGCTTGGGTGGCACTGGGTGGGTTTTGCAGCCTGGCCATGATACATTCAGCTCACAGCTGATGCTGGTGGAGTGGGGATATATTCTAGCTCATTGGTTTGTTAGGTGATGAGATGAAAGATTAGTTAAATACCTATGAAGTGAATGTTGGTGTCAATAAAAGGAAGGACTCTTGTCTCTCCATGCTGCTGTCAGTGGTCAGATGTTCCTGTCTGACTCATTTTCAGTGATATAAACCACTCCATTTCTCTTTTATCAGCAGAACAGCTGCTGCCCCTACTCCTTCCCCTCTCCCTTTGTTCCCCTTTGCCTCATTAAAAAGACAGGAGATGTGTTTGGGTATGTAGAGCACCAGGCTGTGGGGCTGGGGGCTGTGCAGAGCCCTGGGCTCTGTCCTTGGAGGCCAAGGGTCCAGCTCCGGGGGGAGTCAGCCAGAGTGGGAAGGGTCTTCCAAGCTGTGTGCTTGGGGCTCTGAGCTGGAAGGACAGGCAGTGTCTCCTTGGGTAGTATCTGCTTCCACAGAGTTTATTTCCTAACAAATGGGGAAATCCTTATTGAACTGAGATTCCTGTGGGAGCTTCCAGCTTGACCCAGTGTCAGCAGCTTAATGAGTAGTTCTGGTCAATAATTAATCGAGCAAAAACATAATACAGGGTTTCAGTAAGTGCTGAGACATCGACCTGAGCAGAGCTCCAGGGGTTACACGTTGCTTACAGAAGATGAAAATCCCCTTCCTTAACTCATTATGTTTAATCTCTCTGGTTGCTGCTGCTCAGTCCTCCCGCAGCTCAGCAGTGCCTCCCATGGCACCATCCCAGGGCATTCCAGGGGATGAGAGAGCTCCCACCAGCCAAGCTGAACAAGCAGGCCAGATAAAAGCAGAAAACCCTGTTGGTGCTGCCAGGAGTGGAAGGGAAGTCAGGATTTGAACACATCCAGAGCCCAAAATCAGAACGGCAGAGTCTGGCTGTGGGAATCACCAGCCCTGAACCTGGAGGCACGAGCTGAGCAGGGGGGTCCATGCGAAGGGCTGAGAGCAGCAGAGCTGGGTTGGGTAGAGTCATCTTGTCCTGGGATTGCAGTGCAGGGAGGTGAGATGGGAGGGTGCAAATCCACGGGTAATTAACCTTCCTTGACCTTCCCAGGGTCTTGGTAGGTGCTGTGCTGCTCAGGGTCAGCCTGTACGGTCTCCTAGTAGACAAAACTAAATGGCTTTGCACTTGCAAGACTGAAAATGTGTTGTTTTGTTTCCCAAGCTTGGTGGCCGTGGTGGGCTGCAGGATATAGGTAGGTTTTCACAGTATTTTCCCTAGAAGTAGACAACCAGTGTGCTGTAGATGGGGTGCTGCCCATGGCAGGGCACTGCACACCTTGGCTAGTTAGAGCTTCTCATAGTTCTGGCTCTGCAGTAGCATTTACTCTCTGTTGCTCTGTGGTTTGACACAGTTTCATTGCTGAGTGAAGGAATTTAGGGTGTAGGAGTGTGCTGCTCCTGTTTTACAGAGAAGGAAGGCTTTCCAGCCATCAGTGCAATGAACTTTCGTGTCACATCAAGCCACTCCTGTGGACATCCTTCAAGCCAACACCTTCTTGGGCACTAAATTTCTATTGCATGTGTCCTCCCTGTAAAAGATGTACAGTGTTCCTTGTTTGCCCCAATAAGCTGTGAAGCTTTGATACACTTACATACCTTCCTTGTGAAGATGTCCACATGGTGTAAATGTGTGTTTGGAGCTGCTGGTGGGGTTTCATGCCCACGTCTCCCCTCTGCAGGTACGCTGTTCTCTGTGGGCAGTTATCAGAACATGAGAGTATCCAGAAGCGCATCCAGACTGGATTTGTTTTCAAGGTGAGTATCAAACAATACTTCTTTCTGTAGTTGTGAGTTATGAAAATTGCTCCAGCTCTCGTTAGAGGAGTGATAGGTCCCAAGAAGATGCTGCGAGGGGGTGGTTTGGGCTGCAGGAGGACTCCAGCACTGTGTGGTGGGGGTGACTGCTCTGGCCCTGCACTTTTGCACGCTGTGATCTCAGCAAAAGAGAAGTCCTACAGATAAAATGTACATACGTGATGAGACTGAGAACCTGAGATATGGAATTACCATGTGGTGCTAAGATACAGCACCAGCTCTTCCTCAGTAACTCCTGTGAGCACACTTGCACCCTGCCCTAAGTGCAGAGCAGTTGTTTTCCAAAGAGGATTAGATCTGTCTTGGGTTCCTTTATTGCCTTTTGTCCACAGTGGGGATGTTGCAGGGTCCAAGGATGCACCCGAGCAGTTACAGAACAGCCCATGGATAATTATCACCTCAGCTACTGACGCCACCATGAAGTTGGTTGTGTCAAAGCTCTGAAAAGGTGGTAGAACAAAATGAAGGGCAGCTTCATTTTTTTGTGTGTAGCTGATAAAATGCTGCTTCTCTGTCTTCACTGAAACCATTTTAGGAAAATTTGGAATCTCTTTTTAGCTGCAATTTTTGAATTATGGACTTCTTCCTTTCCTTTCTCCACACCTGCTCTTGTGGATGTTGTATTTGCTTATAACACAAATGTAATGTGTGGTGGTGATGGTTTCCCATAGGAACACATCGATAAAGCAATTGAGCTGAAACCAGAGGATCCAAAGTCTTACTATCTTCTGGGCAGGTGGTGTTACCAGGTAAAATAGTTTATTACTACTTGCTGCTGTTTTCTTCCTCCTTGGAATTTAATTCCCTGTTTGAGTGAAAGACAGGTGGGTCCAAACCCCCAGCCATAAGGACTGAGGGGGCTCTTTAGTTGCTGAACTCGGATATCTCATCAGGAAGTGCTGGTATGGAAATGTCCCACTTGCCTGAAGAAGTGTTTTAATCTTTAAGGTCTCTTCCAACCCAAACCATTCTATGATTCAATGATTTAAAAGTTGTGCTTGTGGGATCTAGAAACTCTTTGTTTCAGGCCCATCTCCCACTTGTCTGCCTCCTCCTCAACCTCACATGGGTACCTTTGTACTGGTGTTCCCACTCCAGTACAGTACTCCCAAGATCTTTGGCTTTCTCCCAGGTGCACGAGCATGGAATTACCTGGATAATTCCTTGTCTGTGTACCTTTGCATGTGCTGTGTGTCTCCAGGGGGTTTCACACTTTCATCTCTCTGCAGGTTTCCCATCTGGGATGGCTGGAAAAAAAGACTGCGTCAGCGTTGTTTGAAGCCCCCCCTACAGCCACTGTCCAGGATGCACTGCAAAACTTCCTACGGGTAGGGACACCTGGCAGGCGAGGGAATGGCTCTCCTGGCAGATGTTCCCCAGTGTGCAACTGGTGTTCTTGTGTTCTGCTTAAACTCATCACTCCCCAAGTGCTCCATGGTGCCTCTCCTTTGAGTAGAACCTGTGGAAGCAGAAATTGTGGAGCCTGTTGGAGACCAGTCAGGTAGAAGGACGTGATTTTGAAGACGTCAGAACTAGACCCAAAGTGTTCAGAATTGTTGATAAAGGTTTTCCTTTAAAAGCTGCATAGGGAGTGATTCATTGCTTGATACTAAATGCGTATGTCTGTGCTCTTTCTGGGTCTGAGAGATCTGTTTGAGCTCATCCCTGGGAACACTCACAATGTTCTGTCACTCAGTGTCTGCAGAGGATTTCATTAAAAGGTTGGGTCAGCCGTCTCCAAGTCTAAAGACAGCTGCTTTAGGTGTCAGGGGCACGTTGCTTATGTATTTCTAGAAGGAAATTCTTAGGTGTGCTTCCTCTGTTGGATGACTCCAACCCTCTGAGAGCTCTTCTGTTGTCCTCCTGTGTGTGAGAATGAATTTAAGACATGGCCTGAGTCACGTTTGTGAGCACAGAGCTCTTGATGCAAGGGTCTGTGCATGATGGATGAGTTCCTCTGGCTGAGCTGTGAGAACTTCTCTCCAGTACCTGTGATGAAGTGTTACAGGAACAAATTGTTCATTGAGCTGCAGGCACTTCACCAGACTGAGGACTTCACTGGCCCAGCCAGACAAGCCCATGAGAAAGTGACACTGATCTGTGGATGTACTAAAGTAGGGTTTAGTCATCCTTTTTATTTTGTAAGGAGATGCAATAAGCCTGATACAGGTATTAGCTGTGTCCTTTGCCTATCCTAATGTCTGCTTTTCTCTGCTTGTCCCATCTCCCTCTGCTTCTTGTAGGTTGAGGAGCTGAGCCCAGGATTTTCCAAAGCAGGAAGAGTGTACATTGCCAAGGTAACCATCACTTGGTGCTTTCTTTAGTTCTCTAGAATGAGAAATATTTGTATTGAAAATGGTCTTTGGCTGTAAAGTGCTAAGCACGTGTAAACTACCCCATGCAGAAGCAAGACTTTATGAGATTATAATATTTCTAAAAAAGCCAAATCACCTGGTGCAGGGGCTGTGTAAGTGGAAATAAAAGTGGTGAAAATCACAGGGACACCCTAAAATCTCCAACCAAAAAACCATCTCCTTGCCCAAAATAAAGAACAAAAAGGGCAATGTGGTGTTCTGTGATCTGGTGGTGATTCCAATGCTGTGTGCATGAAGGATGCTGCAGGAGATGTCCGAAGCCTGGAGCTATGGAGTGGAAATGGTTAAGAGGTAGAAACAGCCCTTGTTGTCAGTTGCCAGGGTCCATGATTGCTCAGTTATTTTGCTGCCTGGTTTTCCCTGTTCAACTCTTCCCACGTTGTTTTTTTTTCTCTGCAGTGTTACAGGGACCTGGGGAACAACTCTGCAGCTGATCTCTGGATGAATCTTGCTTCAGAGCTGCCAGTTAATACAAAAGAGGTAGCGGTCTCCGTCAGCACACGCTGATGATGAGCAGAGATAAAATTGTTTTCTAAAAGATGTTCCAGCCTGTAAGCCCAGGTTTTAAAGTGGGAGTCGGGTAAGGAACCCAGTGCTGAAGTGGGTTTGGTCAAGTCTTTGTAAGTGGTCGTTCCCATCATCAGTCAAAAACCTTCTGTCGTGGGGAGAAGGAAAAACTGGGGTGTTTCTCCAGACCAGGGAGGTCAGTGAGGGAACAGAGGTTGTAATTGGGCTCTTTGGGTTATCAGTTCCCATCCAGCAGAAGGAAATGTGAGAGAAACTCTTGGATATGTGGAAAACTCAATGTGTGCTTCAAAGGCAGTCAAGAGGGAAGTGTGGGGGATGTATGAGGCATTTAAAGGAAGGACGTATGGCTGGGGAGTACCTAAAACCTGGTGTGGGGTTGGAGAAGGAAAGGGAAATTCTGGTTTTTAGCTGTTTCAAGGAGGCTGGGAGTTCATCTGTTCCCTTACTGCACTTCCAGGATGCAGAAAGTGAGAGGGAGCTTGAAGAGATGCGGTCGGTGTCGGCGGAGTGAAGCTGTGGAGAGGGGCTGGCTCCACTCAGCACAACGCCGGTCATCGGGGTGTCATCGTCCTGATGGCTTGGACTGCACTTCAGGGACAAGCCACAGCAGTTTGCAGGAAGGAATCAGCCTGATCAGCACACCCAGGAGAGATCTGGGTGGGATTTAACCAGATACAATTTTGTAATGTTTTTCCTTACAGCACTGCGTACATTTGTTTTTAAAATTCCTAAAAACCTTCAAACTCCTAAAAACGAGTGGGAGGGGGTTCATCATGGGGGTGAACGGGTAGAATTTGTGACACAGGAATATTTGTGATTGTATATATCATAGATATATGTGAGAGAAATGCTTTGTGATATAAAATACATCCCTATGTATACAGATACTGACTTTATGTCACAAGCTCCCCCTGGCAGCCTGAACGCCAGCCCTGCTGCTGGCGAGCTCTCAGCTGACACCTGAGGAAGTCTTCAGCCAGTATCTTGTTCAGATGAATTGTTTTCTCTTTTTCTTAAGAATTAATTGAACCAGTTGGGGTAACTGGTGGATGTTGAGGTGAGATCTGTTTCGGGCCATTGGTTGTCACCAGCAGGATGCCCTGGAGACTGCAGGGTGTCCCCGCTGCCCTCAGTCCCTGGGTTCACATGCACGGTGATGCTGGGACTTCACAAAAGGCAATTGCAAAAAAAAAAAAGACAACAATGGCTTAAAATAAGGGGTGTGCCAGCCCTTTCTTCTTTGCTGTGAAAAAATTTGCCTGTGGTGTCTGGAACGTGCTCTTGTTGGTCCTTCCCAACCATGTCTGAACGAACTTACTGGTTTCTGCCCAGTGCAGTGAGTTACTGCCAGGGGACCAAAGGGATTTGTGTCACAGTACAAGCTTTATTTTTAAGAGAAGTGAATGATAAGGTTTTAAGCTTTAGGACTTCTTCCCAGTGATGTTTCTCCCTTTACTCATGCAAGACTGAAAACTTAACGTTGCTCTCAGCTACACTGCTCTGGTTGAGCTGTGATAACTTTGCTTGGGAAGTAGTGATTTATCAGTGAAACACTGCACAGGAGCAGGAACATTCCATGGCAAAGCTGATGCTTCCTTCTCATGTTCTCCTACCAGTTCTTCACTCCTCAGGTGACACTGAGGAGGTGCAGCTGACAACTGACACTTGCTCTGCCAGCCTCTGGGTGCCCAGAGTAACCCGTGCTGCACCCATGCAGTGGTGAGGCAAGGACCACCTGCAGAAATTGCCCCAAATATCTCCTGGTGCCCTTCAGGTTTCAGCTGGCAGCTGCCCCAGACACTGATTTTTTAGCTTATTTGTTAACCTTTGTTCTGTTTTGCCAGGCAGTGTTGTGTTTGTGTTACAGGTGCACAGTTAAAAAGTGCAAGAGTAAAGTGTTCCTTAAAGTCACCTTTTTTAGTCCCTTGCACGTGTCCATTGAACTGATGGGTTTTGTACTTTGTGAAGATAATACCTGTAGCAAGCTCGAGCTTAAAGCTTCCCTCTTCATAGATTTGGCACTTTTTAGTGTTTGGGGTTTTTGTTTTGTCTGTTTGTCCAAATTAAACTCTACAATTTTGGTGCTGAACTCGTGAGCCCCTGGCAAGTGTGCAATGAGCTTTGTGGGCTTGAAAGGGTAAAAATTGATACTTGAAGCTGGGGAAGGGAACCCGAGGGGCTGGGGCTGATCCCGGTGTGTTTGTGCAGAGCTCCCCTGGGGAGGGGTGAGCCCTGGGTCCGTAACTGGGGAACTCTCTTATACTCAAGATCTTCTTATGCTCTGAGTCTTCGCTGGAATGATGAAGCTGTGTGAGTCTGTCTTGGTCTGGGTATTTCCCAGTGGGTCACTGTTGTTATTTTTCATCCAATCTTTAAATATTTGCCCAAGTTTTTCAGCTCTTTGCTGTGTGATTGCTCCAGCCGAGCTGGGAAATGCACAGCAGCCATACCCAAAGGGTGATCAGCAGCAGCTTGATTCTTCTGTGGAGGATTTGCAGGGTTTTTTTCTGGAGAAAAATGCTGATAGCTGTTAAACAGTCACCCGGGGAGCTGTGTTTGCCCTGCCCTCCCCTGCCAGCAGTTCCCAGGGTGGTGTTGGGAACGTTTGCTGGGCTGGGTGTGGATTAAACCTTGCTGCCTCCTCCAAGGAGTTGCCCAGGTGCCGTGGTGGTGATCAATTTTCCTGGTACAGCTTTGGTAAGGAGACTCCATCCTGCTCCCACCCATGGAAGTTCTTCTGGACTTATCCCAGAGTGAGAGAGAAGAATTAATTCCTGGAGCTACTCTTGTGTTAATTTAACTACTCTTGTCTTAACCTCACCTCCCTGTGGTTCAATACGATACTAAAGGATAACCAAAGCTGTTTGATTTATCCTCACTGTGGTGTTCTGTTTGAAATCAGGTGCAGAGGGGACCCTGCTGGCAGTCCCTGTGTTGCTCCCATGCTTTTTGTGCCAGTACCTGGAGGGTGAAGAAACCTGGTGGCCAGGTAGGTGCCGTGGCCAGGGCATTGTACGTGAACCAGATGTGATAGGAGGTGATTGGAAAGGGACCTACAGCTTTATTTATCCCTGTTTGTGCAGCTAATGATGGGGTTACACCTGTAGTAGGTGTGGGACTGCTGCTGGTGGGTTTAACGTGCACCAGATATCACAGCCATAGTGAGTGATGTCCTGCAAGTGGGGTCCTTTTAAATAAAGGTGGATGATCCATTGTGACTCTGTGTGTGTTCTCTGCTCAGCCTTCCCCCTCCTGATGCCATCATCAGCTTCCCTGGGACAAAAACCACCCCCAAAGGCCCTGGGGCTCTCTGGGTTTAGCTCATTTTATTTCAGATTCCTTGGTAGAGAGTGAATGCTCACACACTAAAACAAACCCCCCCAAAAAAGCATTTCCTGGCAGTGTCTCTGCTTAAAGCTGAGGAACCAGTTCAGGGCCATTGGCTTCACGACCTGGCCACAGCACCGTGGTCCCAGGAGAGCCAGGGGGTGCTGGGGAGGGTTATAGATGCCTGTGTGTATTTATTTCTCTATTTAGACACAGACTCACCCCCCAGAACTCACCGTGCTGCTGGGGTTCAGGGCTGAGCAGGGAACAGAGCTGCTGTTTCCAGACCAATCCAGACCAATCTCTGGATCAGCGATGGAAAAACCATCTAAACCCCATCTATATGGCTGGATAGAGGGCTGCCATAACCATGTCCAGCCTGGCTGCTGCTCATCTGCACAAGGATTGGGATATGTACAAAAATACATGCAAAAAGCACACACAAATGCATAAACACACAGCACAATAAAAGGTTTTAGAATGAAATGGGAGGCACCAAGCTGGACAAGCCCAGCGAGAGCCCCCAGAGCCCTTTCTCTGCTCTTTTACCCCCAGGAGAGTGTTTTAACTGAACCTGAGCAGCCCAGTGAGTGTCCCATGGCTCTGCCAGCCCCAGGGGAGCGACTGGGAGCTGCTCTCACCCCCCCCAAACCCCAAACAGGGAACGAAACCACCTCTGCAGGAGAGCTTTGGGGCTTTATTTCCCTTTTCAAATAGCTTAATTATATTTCATATTATAATATATATATA
>VZRW01004504.1:0-14320 GCA_013398125.1 Aegotheles bennettii | reverse complement strand
GCGGCCGGGGGAGGGGAGGAGAGGGCGAGGAGTGCGGGGGAGGGAGGGCCCCGCCGGCCCCGCGGCTGCCATAAAGCCGGGTCTCGGGGAGCACGGCCCGGCCATCTCTTGCCCCCCCAGGTCCCCGCGAATGGAGCCCGCTGGCCCTGGGCGAGTCACCCAGGGACATCCCAAACCCCCAGGCACCCGCGCCAGACAATCCGAAGCGCTCGGTGTCCCCCCCGCTCTCCCACGGGCCGAGGGCGGGCGCAGAGCCCAGCTCGTGGCACCTCATCCGTGGCCCTGGGTGCTCAGCAGCCCGTGCCTTCGGTCCCTGGTGAGGAACTGCACAGCAGAGGCACCTGAGCCACATGCTGAGGGCTCTGCCCAACGTGCTGTGGGGGAACATCAGCTTTAAATTGGTGTGAATAGGCCTGAAGTTCATACTTGTGTTGGAGGCACCACTCAGTGCCTTTATTGACCCACTGGGAATGGCCTTGAACGGAGCTTGGCCACCCGGTCTGGCACAGCACCAGCTCCACTGGCTTGGCACACCACGCTGCCACGTGGCTCCGTGCTCGGCATCACCAGCCCCTCATTCCCACCCGTGGTGCTGAGCTGGGTACTGCCTGTCCATGATGTGAAGCACGTTGGGTAAGCTGGATCCACAAATGTCTGTATTAACCATGCTGTGGGACAGAGATCCAGCACAGCTTGGCTTTTGAGGGTGTGGCCAACCAACACATGGGGCTGAGCAAAACTCAGATGCTTTATATTGGGAAAGGACATCCAGGACAGCCATGACAACTGTCAAATGCATGTTGGTGCAGGCTCCCCGAGGAGCCCTACTCCAGTAAATGTCACTGGCTGCTCTTGACAAGGAGAAATCGGTCTGGGGTACCAGGAGAATTCATGCTTAAACCTGAAACAAAGAAGTAATTGATAAAGGGAAGGGGTGATCTTGGGCTGGATTGACACGAAGATTTCTTTAGACACACAGCAATAGTCAAGAGGAAAAGCAGGGGGAGACTCACAGCAAAAGCACTGCTGCCAGTGGAGCACAGCTGGGAGGGGGGACGCCTGCTTTTCTGTTGCACTCATGTTGTGTTTTCAATGTTAGGGTGTGCTTGCCAAGGTTCAACCTTGCATCAGCACTGCTTGTGTTCATTGCCTTCCTCTAACAACTCACCTCGTCACGACACGCAGCAGCCCTCGCTCACCAATCCCACATTTCAATTAGCAAATAGAAATATTTCATTCTAAGAAGGTCAGTAATTATATCACAAGAAACACAAAAGTGTTCAAAAGAACGATCCAGCCTGGAGGGCAGTAAGTGGGATGGTGGATCCTAGCCTGGTGCTGGGATGGAGGTTGTAGTGAGGCTGGTGTTGGTCTCTTCTCCCAAATTCCGAATGACAGGATGAGAGGAAATGGCCTCAAGTTCCATCAGGGGAAGTTTAGGTTGGAGATTAGGAAGAAGTTCTTTCCTGAGAAGGTGGTTGGGCACTGGAATGGGCTGCCCAGGGAGGTGGTGGAGTCACCGTCCCTGGGGGTGTTCAAGAAATGGGTTGATGAGGCACTTGAGGCCATGGTCTGATGGTCTAATGGTTAGGGATATGATGGGATAAAGGTTGGACTCGATGACCCTGGAGGTCCCTTCCAACCATAATGATTCTATGATTCTATGATTCAGGTTTGAGCAAGGCCCAGTGCTACTTCTCTTTGAGTGGTGTTGGGAGTTGCCCAGCTCAGGGTGGCAGCAAGGGTTGGTTGGCTGTGTCACATTGACTGTGTCTCCTGATCTGATTTGCACCCAAAGGCTGGGTTAGGTGGCAGTGTGAGTGTGTGTGACCAAGGGTGGAGGGTTAAACCACACTCTTCCATACTGGATGTACCGGTACCTAAGGTGGTTACATTCACCTGGCCCTTCTCAGGCTAAGCCAAGGCTTGTGTCACTGGCACAGCTGAAGTGTGGTCAGGCCTGAGGAGCAGCTAAATTGGTCTTGCTCCTACCACATTCACCTATTCACAGAATCATAATGGTTGGAAGGGACCTCCAGGGTCATCAAGTCCAACCTTTATCCCATCATATTCCTAACCATTAGACCATCAGACCATGGCCTCAAGTGCCTCATCAACCCGTTTGTTGAACACCCCCAGGGACGGTGACTCCACCACCTCCCTGGGCAGCCCATTCCAGTGCCCAACCACCCTCTCAGGAAAGAACTCCTTCCTAATCTCCAACCTAAACTTCCCCTGATGGAACTTGAGGCCATTTCCTCTCGTCCTGTCATCAGCAATTTGGGAGAAGAGACCAACACCAGCCTCACTACAACCTCCTTTTAGGTAGTTGTAGAGGGCCATAAGGTCTCCTCTCAGCCTCCTCTTCTCCAGGCTAAATAACCCCAGTTCCCTCAGCTGATCTTCATAAGGCTTGTGAACTTCTTGCACTGCAAGAAAAGTTTTCCACTTCCTCAAGAAGCTGTGGAGTAAACACCAAGCATCCACCTGGGCTGCTCAGGGCACCAGCTCTCAAGCACCGAGGGCTGCTCCTGTCCTACCTGGGCAGCAGACAGTGACAGCTCTGCCTCGTTGGCTCTTGTGCTCCAGGTTTCCTGGGCAATGCGTGGTCCTGGGCGCCATAGGCTGGACATGCTCACTTAGCTGCCCTGGCAGCCTGCCCACAGGCACTGGTGTCTCCTTGGCTTTCCATCTGGAGCTCATTTCACAAAAGTTTGGGTGTGTTTCTTGCCAGACTGCTGGGGTAAGTGCGACTGGATGGGGGTGGTCCCTGGGCTGTGGGTGGGATGGGCTGTCACCCACCGCTGGCCTGCCCAGCTGGGCAAGTGGGCTCTGACATGCCAGCCAGGTGATGGGGCCAGCTCAGCCCAGGGGAACAGGGAATGTGAAGCACCTGGGGGGGAGCTGGGTGCTAAGTGGTCCTGCCTGGGCTAGCACGTGCTTGGCAATGGGGCTTGAACCTCTTGTACCCTCGGAAGGCTGAGGCTGCGTGAGCAGGGTGAGAGCAGCCTTATGGAAGTGGTTCTCAAGAGACCAAAAAAACCCCTGTGAGGGCTGGGAAGGTCCCTGTGTCCAAGGTAGGAAGTTGGGGATGGGGACCTGTGGCTATAGGGCAAGGGCAGCTACGAGCGGGGATGAAGGAGCACTGGGAATGAGGGTGGGAGCTCAAGGGCTTCATTGGGCTGAGCGTGGGCTTCAACAGGGCAAACACAACCCAAACAAACAGGTGGGAATAAGAAATGAGCTTATTTGTGGGGAAGAAAGCAGAAATTGTACCTGTACCTTAAAATGTGGGTGAGGGGAGAAATGTCTTCTACTGCAGAAAGCACTGTAGAGCTTTTTGTAGCACACTGTGGGATGAGAGCTGACAAGTTGATGCTTCCCATGTGATCCAGTTATTTAATGCAACGTGCAGTCCTTGGAAGTGTTAGTGCTTAACCATTCCTGTTAAAACATTAAAAGGTTAAACTAAAAATAGCTTCTACTCTTCAGCAGCTCCAAAGCTGTGAGTTCTTTATGTATTTATGTGTATGCATAAATATGCGAGCGTAGCAGATGTGTTGTGAAATAGTCACACTGAGGATCTAAAATGCTACCATTTCTAGTTTACACTGCTAGTGGAAACAAGTAGCCTGCCCTCAAAAATACCCCTGCTGGGAGAAAGACAAAACTTTCTCAAGGCAGGACTCGAGAGGAAATAAAATGACTCAATTTCTTGAGTGGAAGGGGGGAAATAAAAAAAAAAGAGGCAAATATATGCCTGAAAGAAAGAGCAGAAATTAAATCCCTAATTATACCCTGCAGTAAGCTGTCAGAAACTGGCAGCAGTGGGAGGGAAGGAGGCAAAGCTGATCTGCTCTAACCATACTTGAAATGCCTTTTGTGTGGGAAAGGAAGGTTCTGGGAGTCTCTGACACGAGCTTTGTGCTGCACTCATCTAATCCATTCACATGGACAGGGATGAAGTTACAGGCAAGTGCAGAAGAGTTCCACCTGGCCAGCACCAAAAGTCAGAGATCCCTCAGTTTGCCTGCCTCCAAGTGCAGTCTTTGTAACTAAACTGCTGGTCCAGTATTATTCCTCAGATGAGTATAAAAGTGTGAGGATCTATTGCTTGTAATTACATTTCAGTTCAAAGAGCTTTTGATACCAGCATAAAATGCAAAGGGATTTTTTTTTCATGCTTATAGTAGGGTAGAGTGAAGAGGATTTTGGGGCTGCTCTTACTATTTTGTATTTACTCAGTCTTAGCATACAATATGTAACAGAACTGACCTTGTGGAGAAAGTGAAAGTTGTCAGTAGTTGAATTGACTGAAAGGGAAAAACAGGTTTATTCCAGTGAATTAGAGAAGAGCGATTTAATGGAACAATTGGGTTCCTAGGGAACACATAGTTGCCTTACTGGTGTGGGGTTTTAAACTGTTGCAGACTGGATCCGTAAAGGTCACTAAGTGCATAATTTTCCTCAAATTACCTGGGTGCCTGCAAAAAATCCATAAAGACTTGTGCTTTTGTAATTGAGGTCAGGTAGATTCAGTAAAGGGAGGGTTTGGGCTTGCCCCTGAAGGGCCATGCAGGCAACTCCTTAGCTTGTGTTCGAGGCCCACCAGAATCCACAGACTAAGCCACTTCTCAGGGCTTACTCTTGTAGGCATCTCTCACTGCATCCACCTGGGAGCAAACTCCAACCTGAATAGGGCTCTCAGTCACTCCTGTTCAAGTTCTTCCTTCTTCAGCATTTCATGATGCCAATGTTTAACTCTTCTCCTAGTGTTGGTTAAGGATTTCTATGGGACTCCAGCTTCCAGGTAAGCCTGTCTCCTACAAGGGACACCTTCACCCTAGGCTGCCTTTTGCCTTTGACTATAGTGACTAAAAGCATTTGTCTGTCAAGTCCAGGTTTTGCTCTCTTTCTAACTAAACCTTGATCTGCCCCATCTTGGGTGAGTGCTCCAACCATCTGAGTACTGGATAAAAAGAGGGGGCTGGGCTTTTTATTATTAGTTATTAGAGGCTGGGGCCGTAGGTCATTTCTTCAGGATGTAGAATACAACTCCATTCCTTTCTCTGCTGAGAATGGGAATCCTTGTTCTGTCCCTCCAGAACTGCTTTTACTGCTTGATTGATTGTTCCCTTCAACCTCAAGTACTCCTCAGGACTCAGAATTGTGCTTGTTTTGCTGTCTAATGTGCCCCCTGTGAGCTGTGAACTTCATAGATGGAAAACCTTCTGGTGGAATATCTTACAAGAACAATGCAAGTGAATTGGCTGTTCCTGGGTCATTAAAGCTGATCGTTTCCACCTAGTGGGATCTTTCATTTTCCACCTGCTGAAATCAGTGGAAGCTTTTGGCTCTAATCTGAAAGTCTGCCAGTTAAGTGTATGTCTCCTTAACTCCACTCACCTTTCTCAGACAGTACCAGAGCACAGCTCTTCTCAAACCAGTTGGGTTTCTTTTATGATCACAAAGAGTTTAGCATAAGGCTTTCCATAAGCCTTTAGGCTTGTTCTTCATGTGCAATAGCAGATTAAGTTGGTGGCACCTAGCTTCCCCACCCAGTAGAAGTAATGGTTACAAATGACTGCTTAGGTCAGGCCATGACTACATGCCTACCCTGAAAGCATCTCGTACACAAGTGGCACTCCAAAACTAGTCTTGACTGTGAACAGTCAGTCAGGACATCACAGCTTGTGATGTGTCTTTTTTTTTTCTCCTCTTCAGAGTGGGAATGGTCAAAGTTGCACTCATCCCATGAAACTACAGCAGATGTAGAGCTTACAGGGAATTACAGTTTAGCCCAAACAAAAGAAGCATTGGAGGGGGTATCTCTTAGGGTGTTCTCTCAGGAAAATCTCAATGGCTTGAGGAACAGAACAAAAGACACAATTTGTCCTGATCATCTCCTGTGGCAAAGACGTGAAAGAGATCAGGATAATACTCATGAAATGTACACACAACACCTTAAAATTTCTTTCAAACATCTTTTATTCTTTTTTATATGCGCTAGATCAAAGGAGCAATTCTGGAAGTGGGTCAAAATCAATATGAGATCTAAAACAATCACAGCTTGTGATTTCTCTGTATAATCACTCTGCTACAGTGCACATGATATAATCTGAAACATTACCCATTTACAGGAGGGGAAAAAGACACACCAGGATTAAGATTGGAAGAAAGGGGACAGTAGTGTTGTACGACTCCCTGAACACCAGGCTAGTAGCTGCATGTGTCCTGTGGAATAAAGGAATTGGCCTTGCTGGCCACCATGCTATCACATGCCGTGAAAGCTCTCTGCTTCAGAACCAAAACAAGGTCTAGGAGTTCCTCTGGTTCCTCCCTGCTAGTCTCAGATGCCTCACCTCACTGCATGCTCCCTGGAGGCTTGACTGAAACCCATCCATCCGTGGGAGATGGAGTTGTTAGGACCGTGTCATCACCATGTTTGTTGTGTAGGGCAGTGCACTATATAAATATTAAGGTATTAGGTCAGCAAGTGAAGTTCCTTCTCCTGCCTAGTCCCATCATCTACACCTCCAAATGAGAGAAATGCAGCTTCAGAAATACCACTTTTGTGCAATACGTGGGACAAAGGAAAGGTTTTGTTCCAGCCACGCTTGAATCTAATCCCAGGAAGCTGCAATTCCAAGGAAAAAGGAGTTCACTGAATTCCAGTAATAACAGATGTCCATAAATGAACTGCAGATAAGCCAGAGGCCAGCACAAAACATTTGGAACACAGACCTGGCAAGCACCTTCCTCTCTAGAAATCCTATGCAATTCAGTATCCACCAGCAGCTGGAGAACCCAGATCTCCTCCTCCATCCGCTGTGCCCATGCAGTTCCTGGGCAGTGACTGGGACAAAGTGCAATGTTTCAAGGAGCTGAGCGGGGAAACAGGGGAAAGGTCTCAGTGTTGCTCAGACCAAGGGCAGCCCATCTGACTAATTATTGCACAGACCAAAAAGCAGAGCTGTTCATGCAACCTCACTTGGTGAGAACTGGGGAAAGGGCACAAGATTCTTCTAGATTTCTCCTCCTCCCCTCTGTCCAATTTCAACTCGCAAGTGAAGCATTTCTTTAATTCCTGATCACTGAAGTTCCTCCCACACATTTTTAAAAGACTCCCAGAGCACTGTTTCAAGACCACTAATACGGTAAAAAGCCTAAATCTGGACCTAAAAGCAGCCTTGGAATCTGAAGCAGATTCCTATCAGCTAGCTCACCTCCACTGCTACTCCAAAGATAGAGATGCCTGGGCAAATAGCACACCTCTTCCTTGAAGGACGTGCTACCTCCTTCCTCCTGCTACCTACCTCACTTCTGGCTGAGATGTGCCACGCATGCTGATTGAGGAAATCCCAAGGGGTTGTTATTTCCTAAATTCTTCTGCACTTCCTTTCCACAAAGCTACTGCCCTCATCCAAGCAGCAGCCAGCGTACCTGGCTCCATTTGTGACAGCAGATTCTATACCCCTCAGGGAACACTGGTTCAGCAGCACCTTCTCTTTGAGTAACTGGCACCACCATCTTAACAAGCAGCAAGAGCTCTGCCGAAGGTTACTGCACAAAGATGGACAGACCTTAGTATTTCTGAGGGTAAGTAGCTACTGAATAGAAGGTGTTATTGCCAGCAACCAGCTCTCTGAGGTCTATGTAGTCACAGCCTAGAAGACAGTTCCAAATTAACCCTATGAAAGTTATCACCCAGGTTAGCAAATATTCCTAGGAAAGGGAGTGTTCCCCTTTCTGCACTGGATGTCACCTCTGAAAAGTGAGGCACTGGAGCTGGTTGGTGAATAAATGGGTTTTGGGCCTCCGGTTTCAGGTCTTGCACACTGGGTCCACAGCACAACTCCAACTGTGAAGATGCTCTGAAAGACAAAAGATCTTTCCTATGTTGTATGCAAAGTCCTTCCCTGTACTTATCCTTCTGGGAACTGGAGACAAGGCCTTGTCTTGTGTAGGTAGATGAAATGGTAATTTCTTTTTCCCCACAGTGAAAGGCAAAGGATGCAAATCTGAGATCGTGTTCTTCACGTTACAGCTCTTTCAGAAGCAGCCAAGCGACTCAGGTCCTGATAAGACAAAGGAGAAGAACCCCAGCTAGTGCTAAGAGAGCAAGAGATTGCTCCCCACTGTGGATTTCACAGGAGGGAAATTCACCCTAAGAGGTCTTTTTCTGTTCCTATTCAGAAAACAAGGAATTAGAGAGGGAAGACACGGAGAAGGACCTCTTTGCCTGGGTCACTGACAGAGCACCCAGT
The DNA here is from genome assembly GCA_013398125.1 of Aegotheles bennettii. NCBI lineage: Eukaryota > Metazoa > Chordata > Aves > Caprimulgiformes > Aegothelidae > Aegotheles > Aegotheles bennettii. The sequence goes on along the minus strand of VZRW01004504.1, from coordinate 6,053 downwards.
CCCCTTCAGCCACAGAGCCTGGCGCAGTGTAAGAAGAGAGCCTGCTCTGCACTGTGACCTTCCCAGGAAGACACATCAGTACCAAGAGGGTGCAGAGCTGCTGAAGCAGAATGTCAGTGCATATGGACGCTGAGGTTTTAATTAAGAACAACCCAGACTTTTGTGCAGAGCTTCTTGTTTGTACCCTGTCTGTGGAGCTGCCTGGTAAAGCAGGAAGTAAGAGGAGGTAGAGCAGACCTATTTCTTATCTCTGTGTGGCGTGAGCTGAACACAACCAGAACCACCAACTCAGTTGTGCTGGCTCCAAAGGCTTCCCATCACATACACAGGGTGATTTATGCTTCTAAAAATCACAGTGCTCCTTTGGAATTAGGACACTCCTTGCTGAGCTAATCTTTCTTCTCAAGCAATGCTTGAATTGCTTCTTTGGACTGTCTAAGGAGACATAGGGCTTGATCTTTCTCTGGATAGCCCAGGCTAGGAAAATAGAGGCACACCATTAGGGATATGGAAATGTTCCCAGGCAGGTAAGTCCCTGCTGCTAATTCATGTTAGGGGGAACTCCACCTGCAGGCTAAAGAAAGAGGAGGGAACAGGGATCAGACCATATGGGGTATCCCTGAGTTGCAAACCACATGAAAAGAAGAGAGGAAAAAAGGAACTGAAGGACAGGTACACTTGTACTCTTAGAGATGAGGACTGGGGATTTGGGGCTCAGATACCATCCTGGCTTGATGATCTCCCCTTTCAATCCTTGCATGCAAGGAAGAAACAAAGAAGGGCCCCCCCCCCTCAGAAGCTGTGCCAGCTGTAGTAGTTGGGTGTCCCTTGCAACATCTGAGGTCAGGGTGTGTGCCAGAACAGCCTCTTGCTGCAACACTGAGTTCTGCACAGGCACCTCTGGAAATTCAGTCCCTGTAGTGGTTTCCTCTGCTATTGAGAGCAGGCTGCTGACTCCCTAGTGGGATGTGAAAAGGCAGAAGCGTTCACAGAATGCTAAACAGGGGGGGAGGGAATAATAATACAACTTTCCTCTCGGCCCTGCAGCAAGTTGCTCTGGCTGCTACAGCTTCCTTTGAGGGACCCTGTCTCTCCATAGCTGCCCAAGGACTGCAAAATGGGACTTTGTTTCAGACTGACAGTGATGCAGTGGCAAATCCCCAGGCAAACAGAATTTGTTAAAAGTCTATAGGCACTTATTCTTCATCAGGAGACTTTTAAAGCCTTCCCTTGGCAGTGCTGCCACAGCACAGCTTCTGGTGCACTCACATCAGACTGGACGAGCAGCACATTGTACAAATGGTACGTTGGCTCCTTGCACAGGAGGTTCATCCTCAAACACATTGCAAGGAGGAGGGTGGGCTTGCCTGATCTTCACGCACGAAGGGTGGAGAAGAAAGAACTCTGATGGCTGAACAAAACTGGGATTGCTGGGACAGCTTCTCCTTATACCGTTTCCATTATGATCAATTATTGATGGCAGCAATGTACATTCACAGTTCAAAGCCTGCTGGCAGCTGTCAGGGTTGCAGATGAGTACCAATAAAAGCAAAGGGCTTTTAGTGCTGATCGGGAGTTTTCTTTCACGTTGGCTAGATTAGATCACCCCAGGTCTCTTCCCATTCTGCCCCCTCTTTCTTTTCCAGTACATAAAATCCCTGACAGTAGATTTTTCAGGCACACCTCTCTTAACCCTAGCTCCAGTTCTCCTTCTTGAAAGCAAGTTGCACAGCATCATTCACATCCTGCACTATGTAAGATGCCTCCACCAGGCTGGGGTCGAAGCAGAAGTCCCGATGGCCGTGGAACACCGGGTCCTTCGTGCACTCCTCTGTGTTATGGGGAACATCTGCCTGGTGGCGGTAGACCCCAGTGCAGACCAGGATTGACTCACAACTCTCCAGTGAATTGTTGCAGTCCTTCCTCAGCTCAAGATGATCCTCAGTTTGGGGACTGGCTGCCTGGAGGCTCTTCTTCACCCCAGCCTGGACCTGGTTCTGGTGAGCTGACTTGAGGTAGCTGTTGTAGAGGTTTGCCCCGTAGACATCGGACATTGGGTTATCCCTGGGTAAGGTCACAGTGTGAAACAAAAATAAGAAACCAGCCCATGCATCAATTTCTGGCTCTGGCAGACAGGGATTAAGGCAGCACTGAGGGAGGAAGGGGTGCCAGATATTTGCTAACATCGAGAGAACCAACCAGACTGGGCCAGTGAGTCTACCTATGGCGTGTCCTGTTTAGCTGTGGTGATGGCCACATGCTTCACAGCCATCTTTCAAAGGGGAAAAGACACATCACAGAATCATTATGGTTGGAAGGGACCTCCAGGGTCATCAAGTCCAACCTTTATCCCATCATACATCCAAAGCACCCAAAGCAGTTTCAGCCATTGCTGTGCTGTATTCCCTACAGTCCCAAAGTGTTTGGGCTAACAGGGCTGATGGTACCACATCTGGGTCTCTCGACTTTTTCTTTATTCCAGTCATGCTCTACACCCTACAGTAACAGCTTTCATAGGCTGATGGGGCCCTCCAAATTATTAAGAGTAGGGTGCAAAAACCTAACAAGCCTCTACTCCAGGAAGTGAGGCTCCAGAGACACCATGGGGATTTTGGTACTCATTCATTAAAAATAAAACAACACTTCAGAGCATGCAACTCCCTAAGGACACCAGGAGAAAACCAGGCTCTTACCCAACTGCATAGAGGCGTCGGATGGGGGACTTCCAGCCCTGCTTCTCTGCCTGCTGTTTTATCAAGTACTCGGCGTAGCGGTAGGTGACTGGGCTGGGTTTGCCAATCAAGGCCTCGTACTTCAGCTCCCGGCCTGTCACTTTCTTATAGATGTTCTCCAAGCAGAGAAGGAAAGTGCCGTGGCCAAACCTGCTCCAGAAAGGAGGTCATCAGTATCTCCAGTCACACCAGTGAAGTAGCAGACACTCCTCAGTGAGGACCATCTGCTGTAGCCAAGGTACTGCCTAGTTTGGGCACGGTATCCACCCACACAGGCAGTGCTCTGGCTGCTGTTTCTTAGAAGTTTTAGTCTTTGTTTCTCATGGTGCTAATTAAGCCATGCAGTTAAAACTCTAAACATGTGATAAGAAAAGATGATCTGCAGGAGAGATGTATGAAGTCTATGCACGTCTGAGAGATGTATGGTCTAGTGGAGGACGTTGGACTAGGGTAGTTGGACTAGATGACCTTTAAGGTCCCTTCCAACTCAAGATATTCTGTGATTCTGTGAAATAGGCTAAAACAAATACCACACATGATTTTCACCTGGGCATCTTGGCTTCGGCCATCCACAGGAGATCCATGTTGCAGGCAAGGACAGGCAGATGAGGGTATGGTGTATCTTTCAGCTCTGCCCCGGGGTTCCCGTTGCTCAAGAGGACATCAATAATAAGTTGCAGGCTTGTCTCCCACCTCACTGGCTCACCAAAGAGAATCACCCCTGGAAGGTTTCAAGAGATGCTTGGAAACTCACAGCATCCAAGTACAGGACCCACTACCAAAAGCCACCCGCTTGCCAAAATACTCCTCTGCTGGGATGCCCTGGCTAACACAGCCACTGCTGGAACACGGCTGGTGCCAGGGCTCCAGCCTGTGTACCACTGGTCCCAGGTGTTGAAGAAAAGTGGACTTTGCTCTTATCAGTTTGTGCTTCCTGCTGCGTGAGGGCAGTGAGGCTGCTCCTGACTGTACCCTGGGAACAAGCTGCCTGTGGATACCCATGAGCCAACAGCACATGGGAAGGACATTGAGGTGCTGGAGCGAGTCCAGAGGAGGGCAATGAGGCTGGTGAGAGGTCTGGAAAACAAACCTTATGGAGACCAGCTGAGGGAACTGGGGTTATTGAGCCTGGAGAAGAGGAGACTGAGAGGAGACCTTATTGCCCTCTACCACTACCTAAAGGGAGGTTGTAGTGAGGCTGGTGTTGGTCTCTTCTCCCCAGTTGCTGATGACAGGATGAGAGGAAATGGCCTCAAGTTCCATCAGGGGAAGTTTAGGTTGGGTATTAGGAAGAAGTTCTTTACTGGGAGGGTGGTTGGGCACTGGAATGGGCTGCCCAGGGAGGTGGTGGAGTCACCGTCCCTGGGGGTGTTCAAAAAACGGGTTGATGAGGCACTTGAGGCCATGGTCTGATGGTCTAATGGTTAGGGATATGATGGGATAAAGGTTGGACTTGGTGACCCTGGAGGTCCCTTCCAATCATAATGATTCTATGATTCTACATCATTAGCTCCCATCCCTGCTGGCTTGCCTGCCTGTTAGTTCTGCTCGCTGTCCATGTGTAAACAAAGGCTGCTGCTTACCTTCTATAGTGGGGAAGCCAGTGGTTGGAGGAGGCTGCCAGAAAAACATGAAGTGTGTTAGCAATGCCGTCTCCAAAACAGAACTAAAAATGCTTCCTTTGAACCTGCCAAGGCAGTCCCATAAATAGGCAGGACAAGGCCACCTGGAATCCCAAAGGAAGATCTCCTCCAGCCCCCATCCCGTATTGGATTTCACAGATCTTGCATTCCTGTCTCAGAGCTATAGAGACATCAAGCAAACCATCTTACCACCCACTGCAAGGAAGAGCAACAAAAGACAGGCATGGCATGAGATAGGAGAGGGGAAAGTCACTGCCCTTCCAGCACGAACCAACACTGGAAAGAGCAGGGAGATGCTGGCTGCTCAGCACCAGTCCCAGGCTCTTGCTGGAGAAGCTGCTGTGCTCCTGCAGCTTTGCCACCCCGTGCTGTAAGCACCACCACACCAGACCACCCCTTCTACTGATGCATCAGGAATTTACCAGCTCCTTTGGCCTCCGGCTCTGATCGACCATGTCCAGAAGGGGATAGGCCTTCCTCAGTGCCTCTATGGTGACCACGTGCTTGAACCCCAGGCTATTTCAGATCATCAAGGAAAGATGTGGAGACTGTTGTGGGGTTTTTTTAAAGTTATTTCCAAAGTTATCTACAGGATTAAGAAGTACAAGTCACAGTAGCAGAGCAGTTATTTAACCTGGTAACACATGACCTGATGGCTTTGGGCCAAGCTGTACACAGGGCTTCAACCTGAAGGTGGCCCTAAAGTTTACAAAAAAGCCCCATACTGGGGTGATTTAGTTCACGATCAGCAACCCTTGGAGTTAGCTAAAGAGCAGAAGTCGCCTCAAGACTGGATGTGCTTTGGGAGACCTTTAAAGCCCGGGTTCTCATACTGGTGCAGTGCTGGTGACTGGTCAGGCTTCCTGGCTAGAAGGACCAGTGAAGCTCTGGGCAGCTTAGCTAGAGAAACCAGTCTGAGCTGATAAAACACTGCAAGTGAAGGATGACTTGCATTTGCCTTCAGAACACCTCGCCCTCAGCTCACGCTGCTGGCCTCAGGGAGAGACAGGACGAGGTTTTGTACCAGATGAAGCCAAATATCAAGTACAAGGCATGGCTGTGTGTGTCCAGGCTGAGATGTCCCAAGCCCTGTGGGCAGTTCTCACCTCCTTGCAGACATGGGATACCTCAGACCTGCTGTGTCCTAGTGCCAGCAGGCAACATGCTTGTGGGACTGGCGTTTAGACCTCATCCCTGTACTGGGATGCTCTGGTTCAAATGAGTTCCTTCAACTGCTGTCAGATTCCTGGGGAAAACCTTAGCTGTGGGAGAGCTGGGAGTGGCTTTGCATTCAAAACAACAGGCAGGAGCACAATTTTATCTCAAAAGTGAGAGAAGCCCAAGGCTGATGGAATCCTCATGTGACATCCAACCAGCAGGTGAGGTGATCAGTGTGAGAAGCCAAACGCCAACCGAGGAGGTGACCGAGATGGAGACCAACAGGAAGAGCCTCTCCCCACCAAAGGATACTTCTGGGCATTCTCCTCCACGGGGCCCTGGCCAGCCACCAGCATGCACTTGTGGTGGAACTGGCTGAAGAGCCTCAGGGGGCTGTGGGACAGGATCACCTGCTCCGGAGAGACCTGCGGGGAGAAGGAGAAGCTGGGGGACCCTTGGGAGAGATTTCCCCCCTCTCCCTGCGGGGTGTCACATCCCTACCCCGTGCCACCCTCCCCTC
>VZRW01004503.1:8400-19650 GCA_013398125.1 Aegotheles bennettii | reverse complement strand
TCTGGGTTGTGGCTCGTCCTGACTGAGACAGCCTCACAGCAGCCCATAAGGTGGGAGGTATTATTACTGTGTTTTGTAAATGTGAAAGAATTGTGGGATATTGATAAACAGAGAAATTTCCAAATCAGTCAAGTCTGTGGTAAATAACTTTTCCCTGTAGGAATACACCACTCTTTCAGATACAAGACAGGTACAATGTTTATATGTTTCAGCAAACGAGCCATTAGTGAATTACTTTAATTTGATTGCACAGGATTGAGACACTTTTAGGATGTATCCCGTGAATGTCACTGAGGTGCTGTAACAAAAAATAGATTGTAACTGAGAAGTGATGTATAATCTCTGTTTGTTGGTCTTGAATATTTGCTGTAGTTGACAGTAGAACAGCAGCTGGTTAGATGGGTCTGCACAATACTGAGGGCTAAGAAGATGTAGCTCTCTGTTGAACTGCGGTTGGCCTTCCTTATCATATTACCTCATCTCCTAGCTGCAGGGATCGGCAATCTTTCAAGGAGGTGTGCACAATATTGTTTTCCACTGCCTTGAATTAGAGGTATTAAAGTAGCAGGAGCTGTAAGTGCTGTTTCTCAGATTTTTGGCTGAGTTGTGGGGTCCTGCGAGGGGGTAACCTCCACTACCTGTCAGATTCGGCTTTGGAGGGCATCGGGGTCAGGTAGACATCCCTCCTGGTGCTGCAGTTTCCAGTACCTGACTCTGCCTGAGTTTTGGTGTCTCCCATCAGAAGTCCTTTACCACAAGCTTGTGGCTGTCAGCTGTCAAGCCAAGTTTCAGTACCTATAGCCATTGTTCCATGGAGACATGACTAGCGATATGGTAGTGCTGCTTCTACCCCCATTTTATTAGCTAAATTTAATTAACAGGCAATTATAATAACCAGACAGACAAATACAATAACCTACTGTCATGCTTCATTGTAAATAATGGCTGTAGCAGCCACACTGATATTATTCAGCTTCACTGGAACAGGCTTCCCGGGGAAGTCATTACAGCACCAAGCCTGCCTGAGTTCAAGAAGAGTTTGGATGATGCTCTCAGGCACAAGGTGTGATTTTTGGGGTGTCCTCCACAGGGACAGGAGTTGGACTCAATAATCCTGATGGGTCCCTTTCAACTCAATATGTTCTATGATTCTATGAATATGAATGCTTGACATATGCCATCGAGAATGAGATGATCATGATGCCTAAGACAAACTGTGTATTAACATATGGTCCCTGGCTCTGGAAACCTGGCCATAATCAGTAACAGTAAAGTTCTGAAGATTGAAAGGGTGGTCACAACCATTTATATACAATTTAATGCAAACCAGAAGAAATGCATAACCAAACACAGGCAGGACTTGAAGAAAAGCTATAACTTCATCCCAGAAATTCTGTGCTAAAGGCACTTTAATGGAAGTGTTTTAAACAAGACCCATTCTTAAGACAGTTGAGAAGTCTTTGTGCAAAACAGAACAAATATATAAGTGAAAGATGTCAAATGGTGTTTGGCTGTAATTGGATACAGCATGAATGTCGTGAAAATGTTAACCTAATTCTGTTCCAAATCTGAAACAAAACCTTGCTCTTGTCACCTAAGATTTCTTCTAAGCTTTGCTGAGGTGCAGTTGTGGAACCACTAACTGAAATAAAACTGTAATTCTTATAGTTGAACATGCCCTTTTGTCACCAGTATTGTCCAACACTAGAAAGTGGAGGAGGAGAGAAAGTTACTTTACAGCCCTTCATGTAAAAAAAAAAAATGGGTTGGGAAATAATAAAAAATGTTCAGATATATTAAGCTGTAGGCTTCTTCCCTTCTAAAATAAAAGAAAGCAAGAGATTGTTGATGGCAAAAAAACTACCTTGTGGGATTTTATAGAATTGTAAAACCCATTCCCCTGCCCTTGGGACGATGTAGTGAAAATGCATGGTGTTACTCACAGTTCTGCTTGTTTTCATTTAGTATCTGATTTGCCTTTTGTCGTCAGCGGGGTGCAGTTCCTGTGGAGTGAAACAACACATATAGCTGGATTAAAGTGCCTCAGAACAGCTGTGTGCTGCCTTAGGCAGTGCCTCAATGGTTAATAGGACTAATGAATGTGCACACCAACAACAGTGAATGAAGCCAGTTTAAGGTTCAAGACCAAAGGTTATTTTCAGATAAGAGAAAGGAGAAGGTGAAAATATACAGGCAGGCAGGAAAACTGTGTTGTGAGCAGATTTAGGCCCTTGGCACAAAGCGAAGATTCATCTCCTTCTGCTGCTACTTTGCAACAAAGGTTGCAACCTGAAACTAAAATACTGCTTCAGGCTTCCTTAAACTTCAAAGAGGCTCTGTTCTACTGGTGAGGATTGAGCAGAAGGGAAGGGTAGTAGCTAGAGCTTACTAAAAACTTGTGGGGCTTTCTGCTGGGACACACATTATTGAGCAGCCATTTTCCCACCTTTTGAAAGGATAGACATGTCCCTCCTTGTCTGTCCATGCTGGTGAAGATAGGTGTGCAGGCACAAAAACCTGGTACCATAGAAGATTCAGTGATTCAGTGGTAATATATTTTTGGGCAAAAGCAGAGTGAAAGAGCATGCAGTGCCACATGCAATACTCCTGTCTACCTCCTCGGTCCTGGATGTGTCTTTTTCTAGTACACAGCAGAGGCGCAGCCTAGCAAGTAACTGGCTGGCTGGTTGCTCCATTCACTCTCCCGAACCTGCAAGATAAAGAGCTGTTACCACAGAAAGAGTAGCAGTGGGTCTCTGGTGACAAGGTAAGCAAGTACCAGTGACTGGCAAGTGCATACTGTAGCGAAAGGGGGATCCCAGGGTGCCAGAAATGTCTTGTCTTGGTTCTGTGTCTGAGTGTTGAAATGCTGAGCCAACATCCCACTGCACTTTGTTATTCTGGAAGAAAGTTAGTCCATTTACACCTCAGATTCCTGGGGTCAGAGACTGGCCTATAATTGAAGCTGTCAGCTCAATGTTAAATGGAGAGATGTAAAATACCTCCTTGAACATCATTTATTAACATTTAAAACCCGTCAAGGGACATATAAAACATTCCTCTTTTTGTAACATTTATAAACTACTGAGGAGCACAGACACATTCCCCTATATTAATTACTCTAATTTAGGCAATGTCCATGGAGGGCCTGTGAGCACAGCATCTATGATTCCCCACACAATTCTTTTATTTCTAGGCACTGAGGTTCCCCTGAGCCCACTCCAGCTGCAAATTCTCTTGGCATAAAGCAGGGTAATGCCAGAGAGTGAATGTATTTTCAGACCTTGTATACATGAGGGGGTTGCACTAAGTTTACTGGTAAACCTGCTTAGTTAAACCAATGCAAAATGTGTCATGGACAGTCTTATTTAATCTGTTTGCTTCTTTTAGATTTGGATTAGGTTTGAAATCAAGTAAACTTACATTTAACATCTTTAAATAAAGATGTATGAAGGCATTTGCGACAGTTTAACTTGAATTGTTTCAGTCAGATTTAAATGAAACCGGTGAAACTTTTCTTGTACTGAGATTACCTTGTAAATAACAAATTTCTGTATCTCTTCTACAGACCTGAGGGTTTGCAGCTCTTCTGGCTATTCACAAGGCATAATTATGGTGGAGCCAGTGGGAATTATAATCTCTGCTGGATCAGGGTAAATCAAGTGAGGGGCATTTAGTGGTCAAGGAAAGAACATGAAAGAAGACAGCTTTACTTGTCTCAGTGAAAATGATCACAGCAGCTCCTTTGAACCTCTTCAGGCCTAGTGCTGTGAAAGGGTTGGGCCTGCCATGGATCCTCAGTGTCTTCTTGTTGCTGTCAGAGTATCCCCATGGGGCTAGCACATACAGGGTACTCCAAGTGATGCATCTGACTAGGGTAAACTCAGCCTGAGCATCTTTAGATGGCAAACTCCCTTTGGAGCATTCACTCCTCTCTGCTGGGCTTTCGTGTTGGTACCCGTGTGCAAGAGCAAGAAAATGGGCAGGTGTCTATTGCCCTTGAATTATTTCAGCTCGCTGATAAAAAGAAGGAAATGGGGCTTCTTTCAGTTCATGAAACGTTTGCAGTAGACATGCCTCCGGCAGTAGTGTGATGTTTGGAGAACAGAATAAATATGTTATACTGAATGTCATCTTGAGTTTCCCCCATGAAATAATTTGAAGAGTGTTCCCCAGCTGCATCTGTTGAGCTGCAAGGATTGTTGCTGAAAGCACATAATGCTGTGTATGCTTAATTTTAAATGACCACCATGGCAAAGTCAGTACGTATTATAGAATTACTGTGGTTTTGAATGGTACAGATCTATGGTTTTCTTCATCACAGGTGAAGCCATATAAACACTGCATGTCACTCTTGCTGTACACTTGCCGTGTTGAATGTTTTAGTGAGTGTCCCAAAGCAGTGTTGGAAAAGCACTGAGAAATATCTAGAGCAGTAGGGTTCTTGTGCAGGGGGGATCTGATGAGGTCTAGTTCCTGGAGGGGGATCCTTCTGCAAAGGTATTCTTCCCATTAGCTGTGCCACTAAGCCATATATCATAGGAGGACTGAAATCTGTTTTTATCTATTCAGGAACAAGATCCTACAGCTGTTCCTAATTACAGGTAGGGGTCTCAGAGGAGGTCTGAGTTACAGCGTATGTGGATATCAAAATGCATAGCTCTCATTACTTGAATAGGTAAATAATTATATTCATCATCTGTGCAAGAACATAGGAAGCGTAGCCCAGGAGATGTTAACAATCAACTGCAATCTCGTTTGCATTACTGGCTATCAATATCTTCAGTTCTTCTGCACAGTAGTTTAATATTGACTATGTAAACCTTCTGAAAAGGGGGTAACTTTTTTTTTTTATTGGTGAATTGGACATTTACAAATATATTTCTTTTTTTGTCAGATTGAATTTACATTATATTTTTCTATAGAGGATGTGTTTTTATGGTTCTTTGCTTTCTTTTGGGGAATAAGGGACCAAGTGTCTTCTGTAAAATCCGGGCTACCACAGTTTCTGACTGGTTTCCATTCAGCTTGAGGTGCTAACCATCATTACAAGACTGTTTCCTGTGTCTGAAACAGATACTTCCCCTGGGCCCAAATTTTTAGTTGTTGTTGTTTCTCCTTTTGAGGGCAGTTGTCTCTGTCCCATGCAGCATACAGATTTTACAGTCCAGTAAATGCAAGGATTTGCTCTTGTTTTTTTAGAGGACTTGCCCTCACTGTAGGGTTACTTGCAAAAAAGTCATGTGTAAGAAATGCAATAAGAGGCTCCACAACCCATATTGATAAAATGTATTGCTATAGATTCAAAAAGACATGAAAAGAATAATGAGAAATGTAGCTATTTGCATGCAAATACACTATTATTAATATTTTTAACTTAAGCTGTCTTAACTGAAGCACACTGGTGCCTTTTACTGAAGTAGTTTGCACAGTTGGACAGTATAGGCAAAAACATGGGTTAGTACCACACACCAGATGCTAATATGACTCTCCTGTATAGCTTAACCATGACATACAAAATGGCTCACCTACTTGTAGTAATCTTAACTCAAGGGTGGTTAACTCAAGGGTATGTAACTGGGAAAATCTTTTTTTTTCTGTTAGAAATTGCAGCTGTATCCCAGGAAGTGCAAAATACAGCTGACAAGATTGGTTCTGCCCTCTGCTAATAGTGGTAACACAAGTGCTTTGGTGGTTTGTACATATGGAGTTGGGAAATCCTTCTGAGAACCTTCACACATGCAGTAATGTAAAATACGCTGCAACTATTACTTGAATTGTTAAGTTTGTTGAGATGAACGGCAGTTATCTGCAAATGGGAACAGGAGAAAATCTGGTGATTTCAAACCAGTGCATTTAACTTGAATTCAGTACCAAGCACATTTTTGGAGTTATTAGTAAAGCAATCAGTTCAGGAGCAACTACAGCAATACAGGTGGTAAATAGATGGCAGCATGGATTTATTAAAAGTAAATCATACAAACTAACTTAATTTCTTTCTCTGATAGGATAAAAAGCTTAGTGGATAAGGTAAATCCAGCAGAATAATGTGTCTCCGTTTCATGAACTTTTTTCTTACAGTTCCATGCAACAGTCTTGTAAGAAAATTAGAAGCATGGATAAGATGTAATTTTTATAAAATATGATGAATTGTAGGTACTTTTGAGTGACAGTAAATATATATGTCAAGGTATATCTAAAGTGTTTGTTACATTGGTACTTAAATGTATTAATAACTCAGTTTTCAGAGAAGAGAGCACTGTCTTTCAGGAATCAATTCTGGCTCCAATACTAAGTTAATGTGCTCTGTTTTCATTAATTGCTTCGATGGTAGGATTAAGACTTAATTGATTGCACGTGTGAATGATATTAGTCTTGTTGGGACTGCAAATACCATGCAGAGATTGGTCATTAAAATATATCCTTCTCTGGATGTGACCCTGGCAGACACCCTAGAGCTTCAGACAGTGAGTATGTGCATAGCTGGGCCACTTTGGAATTTCTCTGTAAAGCAAAGCTCTCTGTGTCCTTCCAGCTGGGTTCAAGAGATTGGCTCTCTAACTGCAATTGCATTTAAGAAAAAAAACCTTGAAAAACTTACATTAAGGGAACATTGTTTGTAAAGCCAACCACTGAGTAATTAGGAAATAATAGAATTCAAGTGACCCGTATAATTTTATTTCAGCCCCCTAATGCATATGTATTATGAGGCAGTCTTTAATTCCAGGAATCCATACTATTTTTAACTCAGAATTCTCCTTTGGTAGCCCTCTGCATAGGAAGGAATTTCATGCAGATTAAGTTTTGCTTCATGCAATTTCATGAAAAATTCCTCAGAACTTCATTCCAGGCCAGTTTTAGCCCACTGTTTCTAATTATGTTATTGCAAAAGGAAGATGTGCATGCAGAATCATGGAAGCACTTCAGTGTAATGTTTCAGAAGCACTAAGAAACATGCAGTTTTGAAGTGCAACAATGATATAAGGAATTTGTGAAATCTAACATTTTTTGATGAATCAAATGAAACTTAAAAAATCCTTCCAAATTCAAGTGTCAGTGCAGGTATTTTGCAATATCTGTACTTAAAGTCATAATACGATTGCTGTGTATACTGATTCTTTGTCTCTGAAGGTTTGCACTATTGCCTTAGATGCATACCAATTAGGCATTTTCTGTTGGATGCTCTGGATAATACCATTAGATGCACAGTAATTAGGTGTTTTTCATCTCATTAATATTAATTTTCATACATTTAAATGCCTCTCTTATAGCATTTGTTAATTAACATATATTTACAATGGTATATTCCTCTTCCCCATTCACCTATTCTGACTAACTTAATGAGCTGATGCATCAGATGACTTCTCTTACAGGATTCTGCTGTTGTATCTTTGGTGGGAACAAAGAAGTGGTTATTGTGCTGTTTGCAAACGGTATTAGCACAGCTATTTTTTATCAGAAGGAATTCAGGGCATGGAGAGTCTGTCCTCAGTGATGCTGTTGCAAAATAGAGGGCTCCTTACTGTCTATTTCCTCTTATTTGTATTATTAAAGTTTGAGCCCAAATGGGGTTTTCGAATATAGTTTGTACCCCTAAAAGTTTGTGTTTTGTACATTTTAGATAGTAGAGTGCAGCCTGCAAACTGCAGTGAGGGACTCACCAACATTAAAAAATATCCTTTCTCATTCTTGTAAATAGGGCTAATTTAAAAGGTAAACTAAAACATTCAGGGGAGTTGAAGGAAATCCCTGTCTCCTGAAAATGTCTGCAAGGAGGTGAAGTAGTAACTGAAATGCTGCTGTATAATTACACCTACTGGGGGTATTCATTATGATTCTTGGGTTACTCTAGAGTCTCACTATTAGTATTAAGTTAGACAGCTTGCCAGTGTATCATACACATATTTTAACAGACTGCACAGCACTCCTCACGGTAATGTCTGTGGTTTCAGTTCCTCTGCTGTTGCTGAAGTACTACTACTACTACTAATAATAATAGTAAATACATACAGGGAAAAAAATAGTTCCTTTTATAGATTTAGCAGATAGAGTTTTTGTGACAGTACGCTACAGTTTTTTGAGTCTCATTTCATCAAAAATTAAAGGGAAAAACTCCTGTAAAATTCTTCACACTAATAAATCAAAAAGCAATCTCAGCAGTTAACAGATTATTCAAATTCAAACGGAGAAAAACACCTGGAGGGGAATTTTCAAAAAGGCTCAATGTCAACTTAATTCTGTTCCCACTGAAGTCAATGGGAGTTAAGCCAGTACAGACCGTTTTTCAAAATCTTAACCCTAGGATCTGCATACCCATCTAAGTTCGATAGGGTTTATTCTTTAGGAGATTCCAAGTTATTAAGGAAGAGATTTTCAGTACCACCTGGGGGATTTAGAAGCACGTTTGAATTAGTCTTCCACTGCAATTTATGCTTCTAAATACCTGAGACAGGTTTGAAAATCTCAAGCTAAAACCCTGTCTCAGCTGTTGGTTAAAGCCTCAGTGCACATGTCTGTTCCTATAAAAATAGGATTCCAGTCTGAGGCACATGCAGAATTTTGCGTGTGGTTAAATGGTATGCCAGGAGACTAGGCTGTCACATTATCATTAACTATAAATGAAGGGCACTGTCAAGTGAGGAACATTTGAGCAACATTGCAAACACTGCCATCACAGTCCTGTGGTGGGTTTTGCTTAATACCAAAGAGTCCCATTCTGTGACCTCTGTTTAACTGAGAGGCATGTAAATCCCTGAAGAAGCCAAGAGGGTAAGTTAGTATTCATTTTGAGCATGATGGAAGGATCTGGTGCCCCACTTTTTGTATTGGCATATCATTTAAGAGTGATGGATGCAATTATATGTCAGTGAACATGATTTACATGGGTTTAAATGGCTCCTTTTGATGTGTTCTTTATACAGTGTTACTGCAGCCACCCAACAAAACCCTGCCCTGATAGTGCAGTGAAGATGATCAGATTTAGGTGTCTTGACAGCCCCCGCTTTTTCTCCTAGCAAGAAAAGACATATCCCTGCTTTCCCAAATTTCATGGAAGAGAAAATATGATTCCTTTTAAGTGTCTGGAAGAAAAAAGAGGGAAGAGTTCCGTCAGTGCATTAGAAACTGGGAGAGCTTCAGCCGGGGTTCTTAGGAGAAAGGGTTCAAAGCCCAGTGCTACTTTGAGAGCAGCTTGGCTGGCAGTGCTGAGTTAATCACCTCACTGTTTGAAGGCTCCAGCTATAACGTGCTGGTGGTTTGGAGTCTAGTCTACCTTTTTTGCTCATAGGATGCAGTGTATGTTTCACACAGAAATGGGCATATGCCTCTTTTTAAAGGTCAGATACTGCTTCAGATACATCCAAGAACTGCCACTGGTGAAAACTAGTTGGATGGCTACTGAACAACATTGCTGCCAGAATGATGTTTTGGACCAGTCCATTTCAGGATCTCTTGTGAAGGTGCCTTGTTTTACATTTTTAACTCTGCTGCAGTGTAATTCAACAGGAATTTGGTCATGCAGGAGGAAATGGGAGTAAGAAGTTGATTGTTGTTTTCCTTTAAAAAGAATGGCTAAAAAAGGATACTAAATTTGAATTATTTTAGTGTGAAATATACCACACAAAAATGAAGAAGCAGCTTGTAATTTATTACAGGGACTGTCCCAGTCATGAGAAAATTAAGCCTAACAGGACAGCCAGTCTTACTCTTTACTTGGGTAAGCAGGTGTGTGAAGGAGAGTAAGTCTGGTTTTGTATCATCTTTCCTTCTCGGTAAGTTTTGTACTCATGTCACGGGGAGGAGAAGCAGCAACATTACAGCAGCATACCTAAAGAAATGCCAGACACTTTTCTCCTGTGAGCAAAGGGGGATGAAGCAGCAGGAAATTAAAGGAGCCTCATCCTGACGAATGAAGGAAGGTAGCAAGCTCTACAGAGCAAGGTGAAATAGCTCCCCACTCTGTAAAAGGAAGGGGTCTGGGAGGTGAAGTAGCTGTAATTCACACACAGGCCGTGCCGGCCTATTCAAGGGACTACTGTGTTATTCAATACAGGGTGTAGAATTACCATGTTTATACACTCTCAAACCTAAACCAAGCCCACTGGGGCCAAACTGTTTCAATGGAGAGCATTTGGACTTGCACTGAAAATGACAGTTAATGAATGGCTCCAGAAGGTTCAGATTGCATTAAGAGTTGAGCTTTACTGTCTGACCACAATGTCTTTTTATGACAATACTTTTGTTTATATAGAGATAGCCCACTGGAGGTGCTTGATAAAGGAAAACATGAACAACAATGTCATTGGATTAGCCCTTGAGGGAGAAGGACTTTTGCAGAGAACTGCTGCTCTTGAGGCCTTCTGAATACACTAAAGCAGGGAAGCTCTGGGCATTAGAAGGGTGGAAGAGTGTTGGAAACAGGTAGCTCCTAAACAGGCCAGGCAGTGTGAGGCTCACCATCAGGTCAAAGAATGGTTTCATTATGGGGACCCTAATGACACAGGAACCTAGAATAAGTGAGGAGGCAACTGAATTGGTGGTGAGGAAAGTGAATCATAGAATGGTTTGGGTTGGAAGGGACCTTTAATGGTCATCTAGTCTTGACCTCCCTTCAATGAGTAGGGATGTCTTCAATTATATGAGGTTGCTCAGAGCCCTGTCCAACCTGACCTTGAATATTTCCAGGGATGGGGCATCTATAGCTTCTCTGGGCAACCTGTTCCAGTGTTTCACCACCCTCATCATAAAAAATTTCTTCCTTATATCTAGTCTAGATCTACCCTCCTTTAGTTAAAACCATTATCCCTTGTCCTAGCACTACAGGCCCTATTAAAAAGTCTGTTCCCATCTTTCTTACAGGCCCCCTTTAAGTATTGAAAAGCTGCTATGAGATCTCCCTGGAGCCTTCTCTTCTCCAGGCTGAACAACCCCAACTCTCTCAGCCTGTCCTTATAGGAGAGGTGTTTCATCATTTTTGTGGCACTCCTCTGTGCGGGGTAGGTAATAATGGACCTTGCCAAATCCAACATGAATCATGCAAAGACCCCTTTATTTACTTTTTATCCCTTATATACATTTAGATCACACGCCTAAAATGTGCTCGCTGGTTGGTTAACGTCCCTCTTATGTGGGGCAGTCATGCGTGCTAGCAACACTCCCATTGGTCCAACTAGCAACACTCCATTGGTCCATACTCTTCCTGGTAATACACTGTCCATGTTATTTGGAAGTAAAGTTGGCTTACTTCCCGGT
>VZRW01004481.1:0-12097 GCA_013398125.1 Aegotheles bennettii | reverse complement strand
TGTGATTCTGTGATTATAGAGGGTGCTAGACTTGCTTGTCCCATTTTCAGAAGTAAGACGAACCTTCCTCCTGGTACGTTTAGTGACCCTCATCCAGCCCTTGTAGTCAGTAGTCTCTTGCCTAGTTGCCACTAGAGTGGAGGCTTGAGACTCCTGTGAGTCCTGAGTCTGAAACGTCTCTGAAAAAAAATCTGTCAATCTCCTGCTCATTTGCACGAATGCTGCGTAGCCTGTTCAATTCTTCTTGTAGCTTCTTCACCTGGTGGCACAGGTCTTCAACAACTGCACACCTTTTGCAGAAAGGCTGATTGTCAGCCCAAGCCTCACAGAGAGGCAGCAGACACTCCTGACACCTGCTGACCTGGAGAGCTCTATCTGCCATCCTCAGGTCAGTCTGGCAGGCAGTCTCTGCTGGAGCTGGACCAGTGACCCCAGCTGTCACAGGGGGTTGAGCTCTGAGGCGTGTCGCTACCATACGTTCACCAGCTTTCACAAGTATGCTGCTAACGTTTGTTACATTTGTTAGCTGTGCTTGAAGGTCAGGAAGGATCCTTGCCCTCTCGCCCTGCCCATGCAAACTGCCCTGTGTGAACTGCTGTGCCATGCCACTGTGCCACACTCCTGTGTCACATCCCTGTGCCATGCCCCTGTTCGACCTCTCCTGGTCGCTCACATTCCTCAGAGCCATTTAAATTCCCCATGGTAACTCTGGGCACGCTGCCTACTGTGCCTGGTTGGCCGAGCAAGCTTGTGCAAGCTTCTGGGTTTCCTCCATGGTTCCGAGTGGCTGCACAGGGTGCCCTGATCTCGGAGACCCATCTGTACAGAAGGTTCTTACTCTGCACCCCTGTGCTTACCTCAATTGCTGCTGTCGCTGCTGCTGGTCGCCTTGCCAACCTTGACAAGCTTGAGATGGGCCCATGCAAACCACATGAAGTTCAACAAGGCCAAGTGCAAGGTTCTGCACATGGGTTTGGGCAATCCCCATGCACAAATGCAAGCTGGACAGAGAATGTATTGAAAACAGCCCTGAGGAAAAGGACTTGAAGGTGTTGGTTAATGAAAATCTCAACATGAGTTGGCAATCTGAGCTTGCAGCCTGGAAAGCCAATAGTATCCTGGGCTGTACCTAAATAAGCATGGCCAACAGGTGGAGGGAGGTGATTCTCCCCCTCTGCTCTCATGAGGCTCCACCTGGAATACTGTGTCCAGTTCTGGAATCCCCAACATAAGAAGGACACTGTTGGAGTTGTTGGAGCGAATCCAGATGAGGGCCACTAAGAGGATTAGAGGGCTGGAGCACCTGTCCTGTGAAGAGAGGCTGAGACAGTTGGGGTTGAGCCTGGAGAAGGCTCCAGGGAGACCTTATAGCAGTCTTCCAGTATTTGAAGGGGCCCACAGGAAAGCTGGAGAGGGACTTCTTGCAAGGGCATGGATTGATAGAACAAGGGGCAATGGTTTCAAGCTGAAAGAGGGGAGATTTAGATTATATCTTAGGAAGAAATTCTTTCCTGTGAAGGTGGTGAGACACTGGCACAGGTTACCCAGAGAAGTTGTGGATGTCCCCTCCCTGGAAGTGGAGTAGTTATAAAATGCTGTCACTGATTCATAGAAATAAATATTGCTAGCCATCCCAAATTTTGTATTGACACCATTTTCAATGATTCTGTTTTGATTTTCTACAGTGAATAACTTTGGATAAAATATCAGTTTTATCCAGGCTGAATTTTAGGTATCAGAAAAAAAAACCAAGACAAAATCCTTCTTAAACTTTGTGGGGATAAATTATGTATATTTTGTATATGTGTGAACTTATGAAATGTATAAAGAAATATATATCTGAGTAGATCTTCCAGTACTTTCCTGGATGTCAAGGAAAATTCTGGATATTGCTGCACACAGTAAATCTGAGACTGAGATCTCTCCTCATGATATTTCAGCTTCAAATGTATGGATATGTTCACTAAAAAAACAAAACAGAGTTAATGTAACAGTTTGACCCAAAGGCAATTTAGTGAGAACTTCTATAAAAATATGTGCCAGCTATAAATTGTTTCAAAGGCAATTTATGAAAGTGACAAGAATATATACATATGTACTTTCTTTAGCTGTTTGACTTTGCTAAAAATAAGAATTTAAAGTATATTCCTTAATCCTGAATTCTTAATTCAAATATTCTAAAAATAATTTACGTAGCGCACTGTAAGGTTAATATAGCTACAGAAAATTGTGGCTTATGTTTTTCTGATGACTAAAGAATTCAAGTTTTTCATTTGAAGAATTAAGCTGAGTTTTCATCTTTATCTAGATGTTTTCCCAGAGCTATGTCTTTTTGCAAGTCTTGAAGGTCTTCAGTCTGGATTAATTTTGGATTATATACCATATAAGAACATGGTCTTTTAGGGCTTTTATTTC
Organism: Aegotheles bennettii; assembly: GCA_013398125.1. NCBI lineage: Eukaryota > Metazoa > Chordata > Aves > Caprimulgiformes > Aegothelidae > Aegotheles > Aegotheles bennettii. Next base: position 9,682 of record VZRW01004481.1, on the reverse strand, counting down.
CCTAAATCATAATTTTCAAAGTTTGTCCAGAGTTCTGGATTAACCACCTACATGTTATCTGAACAGGAATATGTGCCTTCTTAGGTATTTTAGCTCATTGTAGAAAAGGTGTTTAGCTTATTGAGAATCAAAACAATTGCACAAATATTTTCAGATCTAAATTTACTTTATAATTAGGATTAACTGAAATTACTTGCACAGCCTGGAAGAGACCACAGAAATTGTCAGATAATGCAAGCCTGTAAAAATCAATAAAACCTTAAGATAGATCCTCCTTAATCACAATTCTTAAAATTATATTTAAAATAAACTTTTTTTTTTCCTCCCAGGTTGACTAGTTTCATTTTTTAAAACCATACCTTGGAAAAAATAAAGCCTTTCTCCAGTAAAAAGTGTTTTCTCCATCTCCACCCCTAAGTGAGCTTAGAGGCTTTCTTTGAAAAAAAGATGTGGACATCTGGGCTTTCTCCAAAACCCAGGAAGAATCTGAAGAGCCATCACCAAGTAATTCCTCCTGTACTGATAGCGACAAAAAGGTGTGCAGTTCAGCTTCAGCTGTGCATATGTATTAAGTGAGCTATATGGAACATACATCATGTTTTACCTTCCAGTGTGGGGAAAGGAGATGTTTCTTCCTAGCTGGACAGACCACAATCATATTACTCAGGCTTCTCTTCAGGTTGAATTTAAAATGTTGCTTTAACCATAAACTTTCATGTTTATGTCTAGATCATTCTTGTCAATGATCTTGTTCGGTCATTTCTGTAGAAGAGGAACAAATATTACTGAAAAGAATACGTGTTTGGTTTTTATTTTTTTAAATACTTCTATTTAAACAACTGTTTATTTTTTTTTTTAAGTATTTATTCAGTTATTTTAAATACCTTACATTTACACATTCATTTTTCTACTGGCTATTTTTGATGTACACATATATGAAGTTGTTAGATCTACAAAAACTGTGTATGTACCTGCTTCTATATTCAAAACTTCTATTCAGATGAAAAATCTAAATCCAGATAACCTTCACAGTCACATCTGACTATGACTGTTTCTTCTGTTATTACAGGATTTAGTCATAAGCTAAAATTTGTAACTCTGTTAAAGACCTATAATTTTCCATAATAAATGCTCCATTATTTGAAATAAATATTTTATAAATGTGCCAATCCATTAACCTAGCCCAAAAAGTTCATGTAGTCAGATTTTGTCCATAATGAAGAAGGACAAGCCTAAGCAGAAGAAGCAGAGAGCTGAAACTAAGTCTGTTTGGCCAAACTTAGTCTTTATTCTTTTTTGAATTAAAAAAAAAAAAATAAAAATAATGTAGGTCAGAAAACCAATTCCCATTCAGATTTTCACCATCTCTTCCTTTTCCGTTCCGTTTCTGAAAGAGAACCATGTAGCTGTATATTCTACTCATAAATAGAAGTGATTTTTTTTCCTTTTAAGAGAAAATTGAATGAAGACATGTTCAAGACACAGAAGAGGAGAATCATATAATGGCAGCCTTGGATAAATAGTCTGGGTCTTCTTTGAATGGCAGGATTTTCAAAGTGTGAAAATGTTTTCCTTGATTCAATCCTTTAGTATAGGCGCCATAGTATAGGTGCCACTGTATAGGACATCTTACTTCTGTGTGTGCTGTAGTGAGTTCTTGGCTTTATTATCACAGTAGATTAACTTGTCTAGTTTTACATATTTTTATCTCCTTATAAAAAGCCTTACATGCTGGAGACAGAGTAACTCCCCTATAGAAAACAGTGGCATTTCTGAGATGTAACCATGTCCAAACTCACTCTGTTGAATACCAGTGGTATTAATTAATAATTAGTATTACTAAATTAATACTAGTTGTTAAATACTAGTTGATGCTTCCATAACAGTAGCAAAGCGTGAGGTGATTTTAGGAATTTGTATGAAATGTTACTTTCTAACTACAGGCCACTAAACATAGTTGATGCTCACAGAGGAATTGAGTCTATGGTTCCAGCTTATGTAATTTGTGATTTTTGGTCTACAAAACCATTCTTGGTCTGCAAAATGTTATGTGTAACATAAGGTCACACTAGAAATCAGCTTTGGGTAATAAAAAATTTTACAGTCTGGTGTGAGTTTTAAAATATGATAAAATACTTAACTTCCTGGTTTCTAAACAAAGTTGAGATCAAATATATGTAAGTGCTGCTTGGAGCACAGTTACAATAACCATAAGAAATGTTCCTATGAGAAGAAAGCCTGATTTTATAGGCATTACAGACACAGTATACTATGTGACAAGAACATTAGTATTATATATTTTGTATGAATATGAAAGAGAAGCTTGACAAGAACTAGCCTGCAGTCTATAGCAAATGTATAGTACATATATAAACAGATATATCTGTATAAGGAACTCAACACTGGATACTGAAGCTTTTTGGACAAGGTTAAGAGAAATGAAAAGCCCCAAGGTAACAAGTTATAGAAAAAAAAGGAAAAAAACCCCAAACCTGAGGAAAACAAAACAAAAACAAACAAACAAACAAACCCCAAAACATCCCAAACCATTGGTAATATGTAAAATACCTGAAATGTTTAAAAGTCACAGAATCAGATACTATACCTGAGAGAATTTATTTACTTAATTTCATATGGTAGAAGCATTAACACAAAAAGAAACAGCTATCTATGGGGTAGGGAGGTAGTAACAATTCTAATTCTCTGCTTTAAGTAGTGGAAAAAGATGAGTGGGGATAGGTTTGGATTAATTTATGAGTAATAGAAAGAGCTATAGACTACAGATTCTTGGGAATTTTGTGATTATTCTGAATGACTAGAAATAAATATACAAAGTTAGAAGTTAGGCAGCAGGAAGTAGGACATGGATGTCCAGCAGTACAAAAAGAAAATCAAAGTCTCAACCCTAACACATTTTTTTTCTCCATCAGTAAACAGGACTAGTAAAAGTCTATAATATAGTTGAAGGAAAAATTTTAGGGCAATGAACAGTTCAATTTGAAGATAACCTGTCTTCTTCCCCTTTACAAGAGAGGAGAGGAGCAGGAAAGGATTAATCTGGGAAAGATGGGAAGGTCAGAAGATCAGATGCTTCTGATTATTCTTCTCTCTACCCAACCTTTAAGAAGATAAATAATTGGAAATGAAAAAGTTCTGTAGCTGTACAGAGAATGTGTAGGATGGGAGACTGTGAGCCTAAATCCATAAAGCTTTATGAGGTAAACATTAGACAGTCACTGTAGTTGATGTGATGTTTGCAATTCTTTCATTGAATTGTCTATACACTTTCATCATGTTAGACTTTACAAATGGCCCAGGTCCCGTAAGCAGAGATGCTAAAGAATAAATAGATAATTTCAGAGTAGATAATATCACAAAGAATGCAGAAAAGCAAAGCAATCCACTAAGAATATGTAACAGAGGAAGAATGTGTGAGAACAAAAGAGAGGGTTAATCAAAGAATTGAAAATAAACAGTGAATCATATACCAAATAGTACAGAAGAGTATAGAAAAAAGAAAAGACATCCCAAAAGACCATCAAGGCTGCAATCAAAGCATGTGGTAATAGATACAGGAAGCAAAAGAGAGCATTAGGAAAACCATAAAGTTTCATACTGACTTAGTGCATTGTAGACATTAAGCTGCTAAACCCAGTGAATAACTGATGGAATCAACCATAGACTGTGGTATTCCGTGGTTGAATGAATATGGTAAAACCAAATATTACAAGAGGGGTACAATTCTGTACCACTGGCATTAATCTATGAAGTAAGATGTTAAATAGAATAGTGGAAGAAAAGTAATGGCACTTTCTAGTGACTTTCAGGAGTAAAATTATATATAGTGTTTTATGTTTATGAGCAGGCCATGAAAAAATAAAAACCTAATTGTTGAGAAAAAAGTTTTCATTTCGCTAATTGTTTTCTGTCTTGTTGCATCTGTAAAGGTTTCTATTGCAAGATCCACACAGTCATACCCAAACACACACACTATTACAGAGAATAGCGTCAATTACTTTTAATGTTAATTTTTAAGAAAGATAAGTTACATTATTTATTTTTATTGTAAAGTAATCATTCACTTCTGCTACTCAGGAAACTCAGGCAACTAAATTCAGGAATTATTCAAGAAAAGAACTGTAATATGGGTACAATAAGAAACTATACATATGTTGAACATCATTAGCAAACTAGATTTCCTTTGTCAGCTGTTTTACAGGCTCAGGATCCAATTCTGGTATTGACTGCATCCAAAGCTTCTATTAAAATACTATATGTACTTCCAAAGTAAGATTCAATTTTAGTTGACATATGACTTTTTGTAACTGCAATCGACAAAGTCCTGTAAGCCTTCCTATTCCTTTGTGCTAGAAATCTATAAACAAGTTGAAATTATATTGTCTAGGCAGCTGAAAGATTGTTTATAGAGAAGACCACAATTATAGAGATAGTTTTAGGACTCAGTACTGTCTTACACCCTTCTGATGGATGCATCAGGAATTACTGAGTGCAGATTCAAGAAAGTGCTGGCAAATTTTATATCTGGTAGGTTGATAGAGCACTATGTAGATTAGCTTTTAACCTGCAGCTGTATTATTTTGTGCAGTGATGCCAGCAGATCACACGAGTTAAACAACCTTGCAATTGTCTGAGAGTTGCCTCATGGAAGAGAGCTGCTTGTGATTTCTTTTTTCACTAAATTATTTTCAGACTATTTTCTCACTGTCTCTGGGGATTATTTGCTAGCCGCAGTTCTTTTCAAGTGCAATACTACTTATGGTACCTTGAAAGTCTTAAACCACTCCATCGAGCCTCACAGTAATACTGTAAACAAAAGGACATAGTTTGTAGGGATGATCATGTCTCTTCTGTTATTAACATTATTTTGGACAGTTATGTAATGGTGAAAGAAATAACATTTTGAACTCTTAATTATATTTAAGAAATTGGAAAAAGGAAAAGAATATGTATATTTGTAGAACATCTTTGTTAATGTTTTTTGTACTTTTCAAGAGCAAGGGTAACCATTTTCAGGAGAAAAAAAATCTCTGTGAACAAGGTTAAATTTAAATGGATCTTATGTAAAAACCCAGTGGGAGGATGTCAGGGAGAATGATTACCTAATTTTGTATCTCTGTCCTATCAGAAAACTCTCTGTACAAGAAGACCAGAAAAGTATGACGGATGCTTGTGGTTAGCAGATTAGACTTTGCAATGTGTTGCTCCAACAAAATGTTACTTTCTTCAGTGAATTTAAATGAGAATGAACATACAAATGTTTGTAGATCCTTGTAAGTTATAGTGTGTTCTGTTTCTCCACTTTGAATCTTCTGCTATGCTCAATGTAGAAAACTTTAAAAACTTTTAAAAAAAAATCCAGAGAGAATGATTAGAGGCTGTGGCATATGAGAAGAGATTAAGACAATTTAATATACTATGCTACTGCTTGAAGGAAAGACTATAAAGAATGATATGACTACTTAGAAATACCTCAGAGGTAAAACATGAGAGTTACAGGGGTTGTTACAACTTTATTTACTGTAGTGTCTCTTATACCATCTACATAGACTGTTAACTCTCTGAGGAATATAAATTGAGCACAATGAGGCCTACTACACAGAGACATTTCAGAAAAAAAATCTAGAAACTGGAGACACTGTACAGGGATATTCAGGTTACATTTTAGGAAATAACTATAAGAGAAAGGTTTTTAGTGCTTCATCTTGCACCATTAATGTCTTTGGGGATTTGAAATGTGACTTGAATAAAAAATTAAGATAGAGCCCTTCAGGCAGCAGTATGAGAAAACCAAGGAAGTCGTTAATATGTGAAATTCACTTCTATCAAAGATATTTTTAAAGAGCTGTGTGTGAGGGAATATCAGAGAGAGGATTATAATAGGAAATCCTTTTTTTATTTTTTTTTTTTTTGTAGAGGTCTGTGCTAGCTGACCTCAAAGGCTTCCAAACTGACTTTCATCTAATGTTTTAGAAGTGTCAAATGTGAGTATTCTGGAGAGTGAGTAGATCAGTTACTCATTATATGCTATAATACAAGATACTGATGCTGTCCTGACAGATATGCCACAAGTGAAGGAGGTTTCTTTTTTTACAACCTAATTGTAGTTAGTGCAGACGAAGAATAAAGCTATTTATATATTAGATTCCACATGGTTGCAAAGTTACTTGTTTCTATAAATCTTATTGTGTGACAGACCATTTTCCTGTAGGTATTTTCACAACCTTAGGTGTTTTCATACCATTATAGATCAATAAAGCTTCTGCACAAGGGTGCACTATCAAGGCACGACACAGTTTTGTTGGGTTATTTTCCATTCAACAGCTATTTCATTTGAAACACTTATTTTGCATTCTAAACTGTTTTCAATGTCATAATTTCAGAGCACAGCCTATAATTTTATTGAAATAACTCTAGCTTTAAGAGTTATGATAGAAAACTGGTTTGAATTACAGCCAAACTACAGCAAGACTCCGTTTTCCAATCATACTAAACACTGACTCTCCTTGTGATTTAGTGGAAGTTTTGGGTGGTATAGGATGTATTGGTAGTTTCCGATATAATGCACAGCCAAGCTATGGAAATCATTGTCTCTGGGTGCTGTGGTTGCTAAAAGCATGCACATTTCACAGGGAGACTGGAAACATTAATAGAATAGAAATCTACTGTGGGTTATTAAATAGTGACAAACCACTTCTGGTAGAGGAAACTCTTATTCCACACAATTCAAGGGTAACATAGTACTCAGCAGGAGTGTCCTTGCCGCCTTCTTACACTTATCTCTACACATTCATTCTGGTGATTGTCTGAGGAAAGATTTCATGCTGGATGCAGTGAGTATGGCTGCTGTCACAAGTGAAGAATTTTCATCAATAAAAGCTAGTCACTTTGCTGTTTGTGTATGCCTGCACTTTATGGGTAATTATCTGTCTGTCTCTATGTATGATTCTGTTTCAGTCCTTATGTTATACTGTGGTGTCTGAGAGCTCTTTTGTTAACAAGTGGGAGACTGATTTTATAGTGTATGCACAAACAGAATCTGATGGATGACCCATTTGGCAGGGTGGGGTGTTGAAATGCAGGGAATGTTTTCCTTCTGTGACAAAAATAATTCTGTGTTACTAACTCTTATTTTTATCTATATACAATTTTGATATATGCTCAAATGCTTCAATTACAGGATATGTACTGTAATTTTTCTGTGGTGATGATTATCATAAAACCAATGTTACATATATTTTTCTTTAGATTCTTTGCAGGGCAAGAGTTAGCATTCATGAAAAATTTAGTTAGGGTCAGGAAATCTAGTCAGGTGCTAGTTAGATTAGACAAAACAATGCATGCACTTCCCTGAAAGCTACAGAAAAAAAAAAAAAAGCACAAAGAAACTGCTAAAAAATAATCCCCTGACAACAGCTCATGAACAGATTGCACATAATTAGACTACATTGTAAATAATAGTGGTATAAGAAAAGGCAACTGCTTCATCAGCATTTTTCATTAGAAACACTTTGGCTGCCAACTGACCAGTGTTATCCCTCAGACATACTACATTATGTAACATTTCTCTGGGAAGAACATATCCTCTTATTGACCTTCCTGCAGTTACATGTCCATTAGTGATTTCCTTAGGGCTTTGTCAAGGTGCATACAATGCTTCTTCATTTGAAATTAAATAGAAAAAATATCATTTCCTTTTTTGTATTATTTCTTAATTCTTACACATCTTTCTGTCATAGACCTTCAGAATGAAATTCCTTTCAAAGCAAATGTTTGTTCTGTTGACTCTTCCTCAAAACTGCCTAACCATTCTTAAAACTATTTGAAATCATGTAAGACTGAATTTGAAACCAGATTCCTATAAATAGTTCCTTTAATTGCAAACTTAATCTGTCTAAAGCTGGTATCACAGTGAAAAAGCTCTGAGTGAAGTCTAATTCTAGTATTCTTACACTGAGCAACAAGTCCTTACTCTGTGAGAAAATCCATAAGATTTCTTTGTACATTTGTGTTCTCTGCTTAATACTTATTAAATTGTTCAAATTCAGTCCATAATAATGACAGCATTTTCATAGAATCATAGAATGGTTTAGGTTGGAAGGGACCTTAAAGACCATGTAGTTCCAACCACAGTGCCATGGACATGGACATCTTCCACTAGACCAGGTTGCTCACAGCTCCATCCAACCTGGCTTTGACACTGCCAAGGAGGGGGCAGCCACAGCTTCTCTGGGCAACTTGTGCCAGTGTCTTACCACATGCACAGTAAATAATTTCTTCCTAATACCTGATTTAATTCTACCCTCTTTAGCCTGAAAATATTCCAGCTTGTCCTATCACTCCATGCCCTTATAAAAAGTCCCTCTCCAGCTTTCCTGTAGGCCACCTTCAAATACTGGAAGACTGCTATAAGGTCTCCCTGGAGCCTTCTTCAGGCTGAACAACCCCAACTGTCTCAGCCTCTCTTCACAGGACAGGTGCTCAAGCCCTCTGATCATCTTCATGGCTCTCCTCTGGCTTGCTCTAACAGATCCGTGTCCTTCTTATGTTGGGACTCCATAATTAGACACAACACTCCGGGTGGAGTCTCTTGACAGCAGAGTAGAGTGGGAGAATCACCCCCCTCAACCTGCCGCTTACAATTTTTTTGATACAGCCCAGGATACCATTGGATTTTTGAGCTGCAAGCTTGCTATTTTCTCATAGAATTATTTATTGTAGGTTCTTCGCTATAGATAATTTTAATTGACCTGCAAACCTGGAAAGGAATTAGAATATGTTTAGTATGGTATATCATGTATTTAAATATAGCTTGCTAATATAACATTATAATACTTAAATTACATAGAATAACAGAATCATAGGATGAGTATGAGTATACTACCTAGTCCATCTTTAGGCCCATGCTTCAGAAGTGTGCCATTTCAGCCTGTGAATTGTAATTCTCTTCATGAATGGAGTAGCCTTATGAAGCATCATATTTTATATGTGTATTTTATATATTTTGAGGAAAAGCTTAGAATAATAAAGCCATTAGGTGAAATATATATATCATTAAATATGAAATAATCTTTAGTGTTCAGTAGGATCTTGTGCCCAGTCCTGTGGCTATTCTGACCAATTTATACTAACAATCAACCCCCTCCATTGTGCTCACACTTGATACTTAAGTGATACTCACACTAATACTATTAAGATAGTAATACAAGATTAAGAGAGACTATTTTGTCAATTATGGCCACCTGAGGATCACAGAGGTAATAAAATGCTGTAAGGATATCAATTTATGGACAGGAAACAGATGGCAAGTTAAAAATGGAAAGTGAAGCATGTTAAAAAGTTTGCATGGCACTAATTGCTTTTTTGAAAAGATATATAACAATCACAACATTATTTAGGTGTGTTCTCATGTTTCTTGCTGTTTTTAAAGGTGGTTTTGAATAGTCAGGAAGCCCTAATGCAGGGGTAGACAAAAGTGCTGCTTTTATATTCATTTACAGCTCGTAAGTTTTGAACAAATCTATACTCGGGATCTCCATCTTAATCATTTTTATGTTTACTCACTGGTGAAATTAGAGTATGATAAGGTCTGCGACATTTTTTTAAAATTCTTTTTTCTAAAAAACTGTGCAATTTGCTTCTCAATGCTAGGGATAGCTTCACT
>VZRW01004478.1:0-12914 GCA_013398125.1 Aegotheles bennettii | reverse complement strand
TAGACTCCCAGCAGGATATCTACTGATGCTTCTTAGGGATGTTTCAAGCTCATCCTAATGTTTTCTTCTAAAACCTGGACAGAATTTAAGCATTTTACAGCCAAAGTCTGGATTGCCACTTGGGAGAGGAATGCTGGCCCAGAATACTTCTGAGACTTGCTGGATCTCACTTCAAGCATCCATGAATTTCCAGACTCTCTTGGTGTCTAGACTGTTACCCACTACTGGTACAAGCAGTGTGCACTGCTGTCAGGAACCAAGTGCTTACCCCTGCTTCTATGTTGAAGGAGGCAGGGTTGACACATATTTGCTCTTGTTCTCAATGACAAAAGCAAATGTCCTAGATCTCATCTGTGGTCACTTAATCCAAGTGTCAGCTGTTCTTGGAACTTGAACCAATTACATCATTTATTTGAAAACCTTGACCCTAAACATTTGTGGGGGCAGGAATGCAGCTGCAGTCTCCTCACACCAGAGAAATGGAACCTGAAACAAGTAGTTAAACAGGCTCCTCACAATGTCTGAAATGTCAACACTTGCTCTGCTTTTCTCTAGCCGCATACAGGGCTCAATTTTAGCCTTTGTTCCAACTGTTACATGCTGCCAGAGAAGGCCATCTTAGTAAAAAACCCACTGATGTAAATGAAGATTACTTTTTTCCATTGCTTTCAGTGCACTGTGGATCCAGTCCTAGATGGATAACTAAGATTATCTCAACAGCATAAAGTCAGTGCAGTCAGCTCTATACAGCCATGCCCCTCTCCTTTTCCTCCCCTCCTTTCTTGCATGGCTCACATTCTCACCTCAAGCTGAGCAGCTGAGTGCCAACCAGTCTACCAAGGATTGGGGTGAGAAATTTGTCTTTGATGTGATTTCTCCATCCCTGTTTTAAGCCTGTGCTGGAGGCCATTAGGTTGATCTAGATTATCTCAGATGGCTCCAGCCAAAATTAGATATGTTGCAAAAACTTTTCAACTTGCAAAGTATGGTCTAACCTTTTACAGTCCTCAGTTGAAGTTGCTTCACTTAGAGTAGGACTGCTCACTGTTTTTAGGTGGGGCTTTACTGTACCTGTCTTTTATTCTTTGTCAGCGCTGTTGTTGCCGCTTGAGCCCTCAGCTCCCCGTCCCCCACTTTCCCCCACAGACCTGCGAAGCTGCTGGTACAGCCATTTGCAACCTTTGTCCTCTGTTGGACCTTCACCCCCGAGGCCCTCAGTGGTGTTTTGTGTTTTGTACAAGCAGCACGGTGTGCCCAAGGAATGCCTGGGAAATGGGGCTGGCGCTGGCAGCAGCTATCAGCCTTGCATCTGTTCTGCGCTTCACCTCTGGCGCGGGTGCTGTGGCACACTTGCAAATGATGCCACGGTGTAAATGCACTTTTTCACGGAATGATGGTGCACTAGAACTGTGAGGAAAAGCTTTGAAAAATGAACTTGGAACATGCGAGACTGAAGTAGCAGCAGTTGTGGGATGCAAGTCCTGTGCTTCAGCATTAGGGGGCAGGGCACCACCAGGTACGCACCGTGCCTGGTTAAACTGGGAAAATTGAGGGTTCCTTTTAAAGGCTTCCAGATCTTTCCAGAGTATTATGCTAGTAAAATAACACTTAATACAGTTTTGCTTCGACTTAGATTAATTGCTGCCATGAGCACTGTTTAAGGTGTACGTAGGCACTCTTGAAGTGAGCTTTTCATTGGTTTCTTACTGGATCTTAATTAAAATAGAGATGCAACCATTTATGTTTATCAGGCCTCAGAATCTATGTGCTGTATAATCTGTGTGTTGTCAATTTGAGCACAGAAATGCTCTCCATCATTTACTGCAGGTAAATTCTTCTGCCCTTCCTTTTGAGCAGGGGTCTGTGCAATCCTTCACGCCATCTCCAGTGGAGTATCATTCCTCGGGGCTCATATCCAACTCCCCAGTGCTGTCGGGGAGCTACAGCAGTGGCATCTCTTCACTCAGCCGATGTAGCACATCAGAGACGTCAGGCTTTGAAAGTCAAGGCAGCGAACCAACAGTGACTGTCCCAAGCTACAGCGTTTCTGAGGAGCCTGTGAGAAAAGAAAGTAAAACTCCGCCACCTTACAGCGTGTATGAGCGGACTTTGAAGCGCCCCGTTCCTCTACCTCACAGCCTCTCCATCCCACCCGCCGCCGACCCACCGGCGCTGCCGCCCAAGCCGCAGCTGGTCCGGCCAAACAATCTGGAAAACAGCAGCAGGAGGACTGAACAGGTTCCCCGGCCCAGGCCTCTGCCCCGCAAAGTCTCTCAGCTATGAGAAGTCACTTTTATATTTAATTGCAACCAATTCTTTACCGTTTAAGAAATAATATTTTTTAAAAATGGTAAAATGCGTTTAGTTAGGCACTTTAATATTTCAGCCACCTTTTCTTTTTGAGTAATTTTGAAAGGCTTATTAATATTATGTTGCACATTTGAAACGAATTTACTAATTTAGGTTGCCAGATATTATAGGAAGCATGAATGAAAGGATTTTTTTTTAATTTCACAGTGGTGAATACTGATAAATGCTTTTATTTGTACTTTATTTTTATTTAAAAAATTAAATCTAAAACCCTACAACTCTCATCTGAGTTAGCTGGATGCTTCTTGCAAAATACAAAATACACTGACTGGATCTTTACTATTAGAGATAATTGCGCGCTTTCTAACAAAGTAGTCTGTAGACTAGGATGTTACTGAAAGTAGGCTGAAAGTTGTTTCACTTATCCGATGAACAAGTTGGTCATTTCAAATATCTGGGAAAAATGGAGATGTAATGCAAGTTATACTGCAGAGAACTGTTGTAAGAATGTGGTTTGAAATTTTGGAAACACACACTTGGTTTATGTTATTTTTAAGACGGAAAAATACCTGCATTTCATTCAGCATAGAGCACCATTCTGGTGAACCTTGATAAGGCTTTGTGCCATTAGTATATTACTATCCCTGACACATCCTTTTTTTTTTGAGGTGCAATTTACTTTTATTCTTCCAATTGGGTTTTTTTGCTTGTTTTTTGATTTTTTAAAGAGCTAGCAGTTTGCTAGTGGAGGTTCTCTGCTGTTTTTGAAAGTTCACCCTAAAATACAATTTGTGTATGAAATACGTACAAATGAATTGTTCATTTAACTTGTGTACAAGATTCGGTACTGACGAGTACCAAGGCAATACACTAAATGAACAAATTTTTTAAAATGCAAATTACTGGATATCGATCAATACATTTCAAAAGCTAGTTGCAAAGTTCATTAGTAATTCCATAAAAACCTAGCAAAAATTTTGAACAGCTCTTTGGATGTGCATGGACCAGTGGAGTCAGGTTTTGGATTTGCTTTTTAGCTTGAGCTCATCACCATCATCTTCATTGTAGGAGAATGGTGTTTGGCCCTAGGTTGTATTTTAATGACTGGCATCTGAAGAGCTCTGGAAAGCTAATGCCAAGCCGTAGGAATGTGGAGGGAAAAGAAAAAAAGCACCTTCTTGTATGTGTTTTTTGTATCCTCTTTCTTTTACTGACTGTTTAACATGTGCTTGGGAACAGATGTGTGGACTGCATTTTAAACCATGCTGTTAAAAATATTCTCCCTCTTTTGTTGGGAAACTCATGTTGATTTTAGATGTGTTTGATTTGTTGATAGATTAACTGGAAGAAAGTGACCACTTTTTATATTCTCTCAATTAAATGTTCAGCAGTTACAAGCTGTTGACAGTAGTTATAGAGGTTTTCTATAATAAATGTTCAAGTATTTTTGTACATAATTGGTAAATTTTAATAAGGAGTGTACCATTATGTGAAAAAGAAGCAAACAGTTGTGTATGCAGTAAGATTGTTATAATTATGCCAAATACTTTATGTATGGAAAAAAGAATATTTGTAAATATGTGCTTTTAACAATAATTCTGCCATATTGACTTTACAATTTTGAATGTCAGAAAAAATTAATATATGTTAAAATATTTATGTTTTAGTGAAAGTATTCATAACTTGAAAGGAACATATGAATTTTAGCTTTGTATCTTGCTGATTTCAAAGTCTGAAATTCCTTGAACTAGCTCTTGCTTTCTACTATAACATTTTTGTGTCTGTAACCACATCATAAAAAGTGTAGAAGGCTAAATATTTATGCTGATATAAAGAGGTAATGCCTGAGATTTAAATAAGGTGTCACAAGTAACATAACAAAGCTGATTTTATTTTATTTTTTTTCATCCCTGAGTAGTTGAATAGATTTTCTTGACTAGTGCTTGAGCACAGTATGAATCAGTGTTATTTGCTCCTGAAGCCATTTTTTTTTTTATTTCTGGCGATGAGCAGAGTTGATGACTTTATCATTTGCGTGCATTACTGAAATCAGCTTTGCAGCAAAACATTTCATGAAGTTTCTGTTTACCTAGACACTCGTGTTGCTTGCTGCATAATATTAATATGGAATAAAAGGACTTGATTAATCTTTACAGTACAACTTGTTTTGTACAGAATGAGAGATGATAATTCTGTTTGTCATGGAATTAAAGTTCTGACTCCTTGTCTTGTTAAATCCAGGGTTTTTTTCTGTCAAAAATGTCCTGACGGATCTAGTTTTCTCCCTATTTGGATCCGTAATTGCTTTGTGAGACAACGTGGAGAGTATTGACCTGCTCTTCTGAACAACTGGAGAATGTAAAATTTACTAGGAGAGTTCACTGTAAATTAACCTGCATGAGTATTTGGTTTTTATAACCATGACATCAGGAATACTCTGAACGAAGGCAGACAGGTGTAAAATTGACAGAGTACTCTAAAACTGAGCTGACACATTTTCTGCTTAGCCAGGTTTGACAAATTGATTCTGTAGATCAGCTTTTCAGCCTGATTTCCTATAAAAAATGTAGTATGAAGTTTTGTTATGTATGTTGCAATACCCAGCGCTTGAAAACCTAATGTAAATAAAGGTCTCGTTTGAATTTTATGTATTACTCATAAATGTAGTTTTATCACTTGCTGGATGACAGTGATTCAGAAGCTCATATAAGAGGACTGACCTATGAGAGCAAGTTGCTGTTACTACTCAATAGCTTGAATGTTGGCCAACATACATGTAATAGGTGAGATGATCTTGTATTCAAATACTACATCAGTTGAGATGGTGATACCTCTGGGATGCCACAGAAGCAACTGCAAACTCGGCTGGCTGGCTTTGAAATAATGCAGTTCAGACTGGTTCTCATGATGGGCTAATACCTCTGTAGTGTGAGTGAACTCGATTATCAGGATGTCTCAAGTCAGATCACAGCCAATAGCACTCTGTCCTGAAAGAAGCACAAAGCTGAAATTGCCCCTTGATAGTCAAGGTTCCAGGGTAGTGCAGATATGTCCCTGTTCACACAGAGCAGGTGTAACTACGTGTAAATCTTTTCTTCTTTATGAAAGTGGCACTTTGCCCTCCTGTCTGACCATTCTTCTTGTTCATGGATTTTCCAACGGTGTCTGCAAAAAGCACAATGACTGAGCAAAAAGACACCAATAGGCAGGAGTCAGTGCCTGAGGTATAAATGATGAAAAGCATCTTGTTTTGAGTGTAAGGCATATAGCAGCATTGTATCAGTAACCGCAGGTACTGACAGACACAGCTCTCTGTTCCAGAGGTCTGCTGGTGGCTGGATTTTCCCACAACACTGATGATCCAGGTAGAGTCTTGACATATGCTTGCTGAAGGGTAAAGCCCTATCTGCTGGGACAGTGTGAAGGGATGTTTACTGGAGCCCTTGAGATTCTGACCTTGAACCAGATTCTGTAAGAGAAATTTCCATATTAATTTGTCTTTATCTTCTTGTCATTTTAATTCAAGTTTTGACATATATTTCATATTAGAAACCAGAATGATTAGTTACTTTGGATAATGTTAACAAAAAAATATTGTGATTAAATGGCTAAAGTATGCAAACCTTAGGGATATGAAAGATTTAGAGCTACGTTCTTAACATGCGCACTAAGCTTTAGGATGGAGTGACTATTCCTGGGTGGTACAATAAGGCTGCTGAAGAAAGAACATTAAATATTTTTTAAAATTTGGTTACTCAGTGAGGATCTTGGCCAGGCTAATGGCTTTGCAGACTTCAGTGGGGACAGAGCCTGCGATATGAGCCCCCCAGGCATGGCTGGGCAAAATTACTCTGCTTAGAACTTGTGTTAAGGATACAGTTCATAGCTCCTCTCTATTTGACTGATGGTGGATTTGTATTTATTTCAGGAACACTGTGCTAGAAGAAAAGAAGGTGAACAGCTGAAAAAAAAGGCTAAATAAAACTTGAGCAAACCCCTTGATGGCTAGATAATTAATCCAACTGTGTTTTCATCTAGCCAGGAAAAATAATAGTGGGAGAAATGGAAATGTTAGCTGAAGTTGAAGCATCACATTTTTTAAGCTACTGTAGCATGATTTTATACCAGCTTAACTGCTAGTTGAGCTGAAGGGTGCAGAAGGGAAGCTGGAAGTCCTGACAAAATATAGAGTTTTTTTTATTTTACAAAGGCTTTGAGGTGGGGTTTTTCCTCTTTAGCTTACCAGAGGAAAGATGTCAGAAGACACAGAAGACTGACGGCCACGAGTTGCACAGTCAGTTTCTAAGTGGCAAAGCCCTGCAGAATATTAAAATATTTCCCTGGTTTTGCTAAACAGTTTTTTTCTTGCCCCATGGTACATAATTGATAGTGTGTTTTTCAATGAACTTCTCAGAATTTTAAGGAGCAAATCCATGTCCAAATTTCATAGGAAATAGCTCATAAGCTGTTAAAATTTTGGTTATATATGTAAATATTCTACATCATTGATTTCCTATTGGTACGAGATTCCATAGTGTATTTCAGTTCTATTTCCTTAAAATTATTTTGTAGAGGGTTTTTCTTCATTATATTCTTGCTTATTTGTGACAGACTGCTATCACTGCTGTTTTTCAGACCTCACTGACTTCTCTTGAAGTATTTTCTCTTGCTTTTCAAAAGAAAGGCTGTCAGCGAGGAGCTGCTTTAGCCTTTCCCATGGGGAATATTTCAGAAGCACAGCCCGAAGGGAATGCAGCACAGGCAGTGTATCCCTCACACCAGGGAAGGATCACAAGGGCCTTTGGAACAAAAGCTGGGAAGGAAGTTCACCTGTAGAGCACTTCTGTGAGTTTGTGTTCACAGGCATAGCAACAGCTCAAGAACAGGGATTAACCTAATTTACTAAAACTGGGAGGTGGGGTGTAGGTAATGTCCTGCAGGAGGGACTAAGCTTTGCTAAAGAGTGATAGGCAATCCCAGCACACCCTGTTAAATATATACCCTTTGCCTTGTTTCCTGATGCTCTTTTCCAAGAAAAAATGTTAGGTAGATACACTTTTGATAAGAGGGTTGCTGAGCACGGGATAAGGGGAAACAAACTACTGCTGTACAGGGAACAGATAAATGCTGAACCTACAGTTTAAGCCTAATATGACTTGAGAGACCATTGCTCTGGGTCTTTGGGACAGCTGCTATTCAAGAAATGTATTGTGTGCAATGACCTGTCCTTATACTCTGAATATGCTCTGGTAGAGCCAAAGCAAAGAGCTCTGCAGAGCCAGGTGCCCGCACTCTTTAAACTCCCGTGCCAGTCTCATTTCTGCTATCTATCTGTTGCAAGAGGAGGGCTTGCTGCAGGTGTGCTCTCTGGAGCAGAGTCTGCTGTGGCCTAACCCCTGTGCTTGTTTTTGAGACATTCAGTTGACCTTTGTGAATACGGTGCTGCGGTAAATCCAAGGATGTGATACAACACCCAGAAAAATGAACACAAAGGTTCATGTTGATGTTGTTAGAAACTGGCATGTGTCCAAGAGGAGTTGGGCAAAAGCAGTCGATACCTAATGAATTCAGTGCCAGCTGAAGAAAATGAAACAGCCTAACACTGACCACAATACACTTTACAATGAGCAAAACACATCAATAAATTCAGCTATTTATATTTTTTTTTTAGCTAATGCATTAGGAGATGAAGCAACAAATATTACTGTGCTGCGCTATTCTCAGGCCGTTAAGTGCAGCAAAGGAAGATTGTGCTCACTGGACAGAGGCTTTTTATGTTGCCAAGGAGAGTTCTGCATCTGCAGTCCCTCTTCCAAGTTCTGTCTCAGAACAGAAGCACATCCTGTCAATACCCCTAAAGCTCTAATTCAGTGGCATTTTTATAGCTATAAAACCTGAGCTGCATGTTGATAAACAAGGAAAATCAAAGCAAGTTGTAACCTGCTACTTTGAACATGCAGATGGGGGCTGTTGTGGAGCAAGCAGTGGGAAAAGGACATAAAATTGTTTTTCAGTCCATAAGGATCTTATTTTGACTTCTGGAAGATACGCTATTTTTTGAGAAGTGCTGAATTTTACCACATACTTCACTAGGTTTTTCCCACTCTCTGTGAGATAATGCTAAGGGTTGTTTTCTCTGGTGTCTATGTAGGTTTTAATGATTTTATTCTTATACCTAAGGAAGATGGTTTTGTTTGGTTTTTTTTCCTCAATACTGTGCAGAGAAAGGGAAGAAGACAGAAAAGACTGTGGTCTGTGCTGTGTGATCTCTTAGCTCAGAAGTGGTTTACCTTCAGAGAAGTTCTCTAGCTTGATCCCAAAACTTCAAAAGGTAAAGATCAGTACTATACTGTGAATTTACTGTTTGTTTGAATATAGAGTAAAAGTAGCATGCCAATCCTAGAAAAGAGCGATCAGTTCTTCAGGGAGCAGACTGTATTTATGAATGAAGCGAAGCCCACCAGCACCTCCTACATCTGCTATAAAACCCCCAAAGTATCTGAATGGGAAAGGATAGTCGCTGACAGACAGAGGTTCTCATGTTTTTCCTTAAGAGACCTATTTACTTCCTGCTCCTCTTCCCCATGCCCAAATCTCCTTGGCTGAAAGCACAAAGAATCATTTTGCAGAATCACAGAATGGTTGAGGCTGGTGGGAGCCTCTGGAGCTTATCTGGTCCAACCTTCTGCTCAGGCAGGGCCACCTACAGCCAGTTGTCCAGGACCATGCCCAGATGGCTTTGGAATATCTCCAAGGATGAAGACTCCACAGCCTCCTTGGGCAACCTGTGCCAGTGCTCAGACAGCCTCACAGTAAAAAAGTATTTCTTGATCAGAGGGAACCTCCTATGTTTCAGTTTGTGTCTATTGTCTCTGGGCCTGTTATTGGGCACCACTGAAAAGAGCCAGGCTCTGTCCTCTTCATCTTCCCTTCAGTTATTTATATACATCGATGAGTTTCCTTGAGCCTTCTCTTCTTCAGGCAAAACAGTCCCAGCTCTCCCAGCCTTTCCTCATAGGAGAGATGCTCCAGTCCCTTAATCATCTTCATGGCCCTTCACTGAACTTTCTCCAGTATGTCCATGTCTCTTTTATACTGATTTCTCCATGAAATGTCTTTGTAATCACAAAATTGATTAGACAGAAAAAGTACCACTTTGGCAACAGTTTCCTTTTTCAGAGCAAATCCTGTGGTGTACCTGTGCTGGCCACAGCCACTGGCCTCACTGGAGGTTATGTGGCTGGCATGGGTGAGGAAAGAGGAACTAGCAGGGAGAAGGAGCTAATACATGGGGAAAGCAGGGCTTCCAAAGCCAGCTTAACTGACCTGGATTACGCAGTTTCCCACACAGCTCTGGCAAAGCAGCAGCTTGGAAGAGCTCCACAGCCTGGCTGCTTGCTGCTGGTCCCTCACACCCACACTCGAGGACAAAAAATGAGTGATCGCCATCTCACTGTGGAAAGTGTGCTTCTGCACACGCCTCAGATGTGGTGAGGTACGGACATGGATGTGCACCACAGCATGCTGCCCTCTTATTTGGTGTCCTTAGTGATTCAAAAGTGATGTCCTTGTGGTATGCTGACTGTCACAGCTAGCTGTCGCGGTGTTATGCACAGCTGTCTTACCGGCAATAAGCTGCAGCACCGTAAAGAACACAGAAATAGTTAAAATGTCAAATTGCAAAACAAAATTGCTATTTATCATTCTCACCAACCCTACATTTATTTAGCTTGAGAACTGGGAAACCTAGCAGATTTTGCAAATTCTCTTAGTGAGCTTTTTCTGGTTCAGTGCTATTTTTATTGAAGACATCACCAACCCATCTTGCAAGTGAAGCTTTCAGCAGTTGTGCTAGATGAAACCAGACAGAGCTTGAATGACAGGTCTTCAATACTGTGTTGCTCATTAGAGAGATTTGTATTCCACACTGTGCTGAAGGAACAGGAGTGACCTGGGAGACTCTGAGCAGGCACTAAACTGCAGAAGCCGCAGCAGAAATGATGGCAGATGGCAGGGTCAGCTCATTAATTGCATTTACCTAATTGAGGACTTGTCATATATTGTCAGGTAACAATAAAAAAAATCATTTGTCAGAAATTCCACCTGGTCATAATTGATCATCATTAATAAATCTGTTCCAGAACAGGCTGCCAGAATCTCAGCTATGATCATGTAACTCGAACTAATTAGAAAATGACAACTGATGAGTTGCTTTGGTTGGGTGACAAAAGGAACCAAAGCTGTGGCTGCTGTTGGCAGAACTGAAAGCTGCTTTGTGAAGGTGGGCTGACAAAACATCTGGCTAGTTTGTTGTTTTGGGCTTTGATAATTTGTGTGTTGTGGAACACAGAGCTGTAACACTTGTTTTTTTTCAAAATTTGATTATACATAAACACTGTGGCTAGATTAACCTGAATTTGCTTTGAAAACCACCCTGATTTCTACTTTGGTCTTTAAAAAAAAAAGCAATAGACAGGATGCTACCCCCAAAAAACAAAAGGAGTCTTGGTTTAAACCATATTATGAATTTATTGTGGACACAATATGGACAAATTTCAAACAATACATTTACCTTACAGGGACTTATTTGTGCCACGCTGCACTCCTCAGAGAACACCACGCTCCTCAGCACACCTGCTTTCCTGGCTCCCTGTCTTTATTCTGAGTGGCCAGTTTGAAACTGGTGCTCTGTGATACATGCAACTGCTTGCAGCAAGGCAGGATCTCACGGGCAGGAAAGCATCATGTCATTCTGTCCTTGCACAACGTCATATTTATCATCACTAAAAGTAAATTCATTAATAATGACAGAGAACAACAGTTTTTCAATCTCGCTGCTGAATCCTCAGTCTGGCTGTGGTGCAGTCAGCAGCACTTTGCAAAGGGTTTTATTTTTTTCTGAAGCAGACAAATTGCTGTGGTTCCTCCTCAGGTCTTCTGTAGGTGTCTTATTCTGTGCACCTTGCCTGGAGAGCAACATATTGACAAGGCATACAGCAGTCAAGGGAAGAGTGAGTGATCTGCCTTACCTGCTTTGCATGAATTTGAGGAAGTGCCTATTAAATGATGCTCAGCGCAAGCAAAAGGGCAGGCTCCCATCCTTAGGTGTGCTTTCCAGTGGGAAATCATGGCATAACAGAGCCAGAAAATAGCTGAATAACAGATCAGGGCAACTGAAATACTGACTCCACGGGGGAGACTGGTCCTGGCTGATGAAGTTGTTAAATTACATACATTGCTGAATGAGTTCTCAGCATCCAAAGAAAAATGTTTCAGGTAACATTCAGGTCAAAAAGCTTTTGAGTTCTTCAAAAGAGATATGTTTTTGCACAAACAGATTCTGATGGGATGCTACTTTGTGACTTTTTCTAAATGTATTTGGAATAAATAGCAGAGACTGTGAAGTTGTTCAGAGGATGTGTTGAAAAACAGTTTACTATTATTTTAATGATATCATGAAATTATTTAAGCATCAACAATTTTTCAGTGTTTGTATTCTCACCTTTTGTGCTGGTTTGTCTCTTCAGACTAAAGACTGTTTTAAATTCAGTGGTTTATTAGTAAGATTTTTTTTGTATGCTTATGTGTTATGCAATTGAAATAGCCACTCATTTCTTTGCATAATTTGAATTCTTCATACAATTGGAACAAAAGTATTTAAACTTCAGGACTGGCTCACTAAATAGGCTGATTGCAACCTGCATGATTTTTTTAAGTTCCTTCCTCTAAGGTCATTATATCTAACAAGAGTATGGAAAATTGTGTGTATGATCTGGTACATACTCAGGGTGGAAGTGGAAGCTCTTTAAACCATTTACAATCAAATAGTTCAGAGGCAATCATCTTCAATAGACTAATCCTGAAATGTTCTGATGTAGTGGAGAATTGAAGCCATAAAACTGCAGTTGCTGCGTAGTTGTGTTTTATTTCTGTAATGTGTTTTGAAATCAAGTGATGATACACATTTGAACTTCAAAAATCCTTTTTTATATACAGCATGCAATTAATAAAAGTGTAAAATAAAAGAATTCATATTCTTTCTAAGCTGTCAGAAATAAATGACAGGAATGTGGCATGTTAAAATATTTGGGGTTTTTTTATCTTTAGACAAAATCTGTCAATGTAAAACCTGAAGTAAACTGAGAATTCTAAAAGCACAGCCAGTCTACTAAATGTTCCAGATTCAATAATTACCAATGAAGTATTACATGCAACATTGTTGGAAAAAAATATGTTTTAAACCACTAAATGGTTATCAGAGTAAGTTTCTGAAAACAAAAGTTTGGATGAGGGCTTTATCCAGATGTTGTTCCACGAATTTCAGAGTACTCATTCCCAATTTGCAAGAGCTAAATAATGAAAATTGTTTTCCCTTTACCTCTCCATTCCTAAATTCAGAAAACTATTCATCTTCCCACGCTGATTTCACACCGAACTAAATAGAAAGGAAGGAAAAGCCCACGACAAACAAAACAGCAACAAAAAACCCCAAAACCTCAAACCCATATACTCTGAAGCCTAATCAAAGAAAAAAAAAATAGAATTATTACCTTTAATTGCCTTACCACTTTAAATACCTTCCCAATTCTTGCAAGCTCAGGATC
>VZRW01004475.1:41232-75070 GCA_013398125.1 Aegotheles bennettii | reverse complement strand
GCGAGGCGGCCCGCAGGCGTGAGGGCGGGGAGGCTCCAGGGGCTGCGGCTCCATCCCTCCCGCTCTCCCTTCCCGCTCTCCCGCCGTCCCTCCCGGCCGGGCGGGCGGCGCCTCGAGCGGCCCCGGGGTGCGGAGGGGGGCTGGTTCGTGGGAAGGCGCGAAGGACCGCGGTCAGGCCTCTGGGAGCGAGTCACGCCTGAGTCTCTGACTCTCTTCAGGCTCTGCNGCTCGCTTCTCCTCCTTGGTGAGAACGGGCTCACCCGCGGCCGTCCCTGCAGCTCGGATGTCACCTGGGCATCCTTGGTTCCTCAGCTCTCCCCGGTTTGACAGGAACTCGAGGGTCCTGTTTTCTCTTGTAGTCCCATTATTTTATCCCATACACCCAGAAAGATCTCAGGTTTTCTCTGTGATCTTTGGATCTTTCCTCTGTGGAGGAAGAGATCAGCCTTGTGTGGGTATGTGGTGGCAGAGCTCACTGCTCATTGTACCCGTTCTGCTGAAAATGGCTCAGCAACAGCCTTCTGCAATCACTCTATTACTTCTCCAATGTCTTTCTGAAGCCCCATGACTGGGCAGAATTTTTCTCTGCCAGCTGAATTTTGTCCCCTTGGAGAGGGGCCTGTTACATGACTGCCAGGCACTCCAAAGCATCAGTGCAGCTATTCACTGCCTTTGAGAACTAGAAGAAGGTCAAAGGCCAAACTATGCAAGGGATATTCAATCAAAATCCTGCTGTTTGCTGGTTCTCTCCTATCTTGTTTTAATTGCCACCATCAAATCATGTCATCATGAAATGTTTCTGCCTCCTTAGGTGTTAGCAGCTGACATTTACATGTCAGTGATGCTTTTCAAGTGCATGCTTAAATGTTCTCTGGTCTTGATGGTGTATATCATAGTGCAGAGACACTGTCAGGAGTGTGCAGGCTTGCACTGTGTACTGATTGGATGTCTGGTCAAGACAAGGTCTTGAGTAATGTAAGCAAAGACTCAAATTAGTATCTCCTTGCTCCTCTTAGAAACAGAATTTTGTCATGTAGCCATGCGTTCTGATGCAAAAGCAGTTAGAACAAAAAAACACCTGAGTTTACTAAGATTGCATATCTTTATCAAATATCCAGCAGCCAGTTGGTTAGTGTTGGTATAAGAAATAGGCACTTGTGTTTAAAGTACTTCTGAGTTTGGAGTCCAGATAAAATACAAGTTACTTTTCATTCTGGGAATGGGCCATAGTCTACAAACAGTGCAAACAGAGCTGTGATCATAGCTCTATCTTCATCTGTATTTTACGTGGCTTCTTAGTCACGTATTTCCTCAACAGTGCTTCCTTGGGTGCCTAGCTCAGTGCCAAGGGCTCTACTGATTGGTAATGTGCCAAAAATAAGGTATTTCAGCACAGATTATTTCTGAGGTCTGGTGTTTCCTCTTTGCAGTATCCCAAGTATAAGTCAACAGAAAGAATAGTAGGTGAAACTATTTCTCAGTGCAAGGAAGGTAACTTCTAAACTACAGAGCAATTCAGAAGACTTTATAGAAGCATAAAGGAGTCTTAGTTCAGCTGAAAGTATAACAAAAAACTTCCATGCACCTGAAGTCACAACACAAGTTACTCCTCTAGGACTCTCAACACCTCTCTTATCCCCTGCCTCCTGTCTGTATTGAATTGAGTTTACAACTGCTGCTTTTTTTATTTTTTTTTGCCATTTAAACTTCTCTTTAGTTGACTTAAGAGGTGCCATAAACACATATGTATTGTTTCAACTATTCAAGGTGTATCCAAAGCTCAGGTTCTCTAATAATAGCAAGAAAACCTTGAAAATGCATACTGAAACTAACACTGCCTGGCCTTGCAAACGGTTGGAAAACAGCTTTGGGAGCTAACATGGTTACACTGTCACTTGTATGAAAGGAGAGGAGACTGTTCTGACAAGCATGGTGCTGGCCTCACACTCAGAGATATGCCCTGGAAGCTGACCTCAGAAGGAGTATGTCCTTAAATTCTTAAGAAGAAAGAAACTACAGTGTTCTGTATCTATCAAGTGTTAGTTAACTCACTAGGCTTTGGCTTATTTTAAATTCCAAAGAAATCTGTGAGTCTTCAGAATTACTTTGTTACCTTCCGTATGGAAGTAGTGGACTGATAAAATTCCTGGACTGAACAATACTCTGCATCCCACTTTCCCATACGTTTTCACCCCCATTATTTTTCCACGCAGTTTGTGTTCCTAGACACTGTGTTGAGTGTTGCCTTGTCAAGCTGCAAGACTCACCCAGTCTGTTAAGAGACCAAATGCTGTTCGTACGTGTGCAGTTGCAGAGTAGTTTCTGCCAGAGAGAACTCTGTGTTCCAAGTAGGTGTTTGGCGTGCTGGTCATTCTCTGCAGCTTGAAATTGAGATGCATACTTAGTGTGCTACTTCTTGAAAAGTAACGTTACAAACACAAAAGTTAATTCTAAGGTTCTCCTTATAAATAAATACACATCAACTGATGTCTTAAGCTGAAGAGCAACTCCCAAAGTCACTGCAAAAGACTTGATTTGGAAGAAAGATTCTGTTTCAACGCTGCTGGGATTCAAGCTGTCATGTCACTTGATGTCAAAGGTAGTTGTGGTATCTCAAGCATCCAGGCCCATTGGCAAGTAGGAGAAGTCTGAGCACATATATAGGAACTCAATCTCAGGGAAAACAACTTTATGTAGTATGGAACAAGGGAAGGGTGACCTGTTCTAAATCTACGTTTTCTTTTGACTCCCATATCAGTATTCATTTTCACTGCCAGAAACTCCAGCAATCAAGCACTTAGCTTGCCATTGTCAATTAAGGGAGGACCTTTTTAGAGGTGATGGTGATCCTGCCATTTTTTTATGGGCAAGAGTATGGTAGTCTGTCATGAATGTTTACCACAAATTCACCGTGAATCTGTTGACAGGGAGTCCAGACTGGAGGCTTGTTTGCTACCATACATACTGTCTAGTGCCAGGAATGCTGCTTCTCACAAAGCATGAAGCTCCTTGCTGCAAGTCTCTGGAATGACAAATGCATGAGGCCTCATCTCTTTTTTTTCCTATGTAATGATCTGGGACAAGGCAAAGTAGCAGCTGGTTAGAGATCAGAGCTCTGCAAATCCAGTAGATTTTTCTGGAGAAAATTACATCTTAAAGACTCGGGCTTCCAAATGTAAAACATTTTGGGCTGCTTGTATGTAAAGTATAGGGGAGTAAATGGACTCATAAATATTAAGAAGTTCTGATGTGTACATCTCCTTAAAAAAGGCAACTGT
This sequence comes from Aegotheles bennettii, assembly GCA_013398125.1. Lineage (NCBI taxonomy): Eukaryota > Metazoa > Chordata > Aves > Caprimulgiformes > Aegothelidae > Aegotheles > Aegotheles bennettii. The sequence continues at coordinate 71,792 of VZRW01004475.1, read as the reverse complement.
GGATTTAAACTAAAAGGGTTACCTGGTTACCACACTGGTCCATTTTAGCCATACCTGATCTTCTAACAACTCAGGATGTTGAGCTGCCCACATCTTCTTTGTACTTGCTTTTGGACTAAAAAAATGAAGAGAGCTTTTCCTTGACCTCCCTGAATGTTCTCTGTAGTATCATACAAAGAGGATTTTTTTTAAAGGCCATTAGTTCTGCCTACAGATGACATACTGAAGCTTCTTACGCCCTTTTCAGCATGAACAAGCTGGTGGAGGAACCACTCTCCCTGTTTTTATTTGACGTGGAATTCTTCCTGGACAAGGCAGCTGCCACCAACTCACTTTCTCAAAACCACATTCCTTGCAGGACAAATCTGGCTTTCTTTTCTCTTTCTCTATAACTCTTGTTCTCAGAAGGGCAGATGTTCCATGCAACTCTTCTGTTGTCACATCAAGTGTATTAAAAAACTCCAGGAATATTTTCTGGGTCACGGTGTGTTTCCATGGGCAACTACTGTTCTCTTCCTATCTGACTTCTTCATCAGATCCATTCTCAGATACGTGCTTATTTTCAAGAACAGTGATTAACAGAACCTATTGATTATTATTAGCATATCTGGTGTGACTTCCAGGTCAGGTTGCAAATTTGGATGAGCAATATATCAATCCTGGCTGGATAAAATTGAAATCTCATGGTCTTCTATAGTGCAGCACGTACTTGCTAGTCACCTACAGCAAGATTCATTAATTCAGGTCCTAGAAAAACTATGGTGCTTAAAGTTAGGCATATCAGTTCAAATTGATCTTTCATTCCTGCTTTTTGAAGTTCTTCGCAGCTGTGAGCTGCTGGGAGAGTGAGGGTAACAGTCACCTCCTTACGGTGTCAGACAGGAGTATGAAGCAGCTCAGGATGCATGTGTGACCTCTACTGATGGTGCTGGTATTTTTTTTTTTTAAAAAAAGGTTTTCCAGGTGTGGAGTCAACATTATTCTTATAATAGATCAGAGGACCTCCGACTATAAAGCAAACCCTTTTGCAGTAGCCTAGGAGAATCATGACAACAGTCATAGATTTATAGGACAACATATACATACTGAAAAACAGCAAAGGAAAAAAAAACAAGCTAACCAGAAGAACCCACAGGATGCCATTTTGTGTCTTGCAAAATATAAATCCAACACTTGCATTATTGCCACCTTGTCAGATTTTAGTCAAGCTCCCTGAAATATGTGACTATTGGGCATATAAGGGAAAGCAGCATAAACTGATACAACCTGACAATAGGTCAGTCAGGGAGAAAGTAGCCCCTTTTATTTAACCTTCCATATTCATTAACAGGGGTTTTTTTCTGATTTTTTTTTCTTGCAGCTCTTTTCTTCATTTACTCCAAGGTAGAAGCATAAAAGTTTAAATCACTAAATTACGTTGCTCTTGAAATTGGGAACAAAAAACCCTGCAGTACTTCATTTTTGTATTTTAGCAGTAGCTGTCATATTGTCCAGGTTCATAATAAAATGGTCCAATTTGCATGATCCCTGTACTACTCTCATTAAAGTCTGATGAGTGCTGTGTGGTGATCCATGCTATATTTTGACAGTGGATGGTAGTCAAGAAAGTAGGGGAAACTGATCTTAAACACAAGGGGTTTTTTTCCTCCAAAATGCACAAAAAAGTCAAATGCTTTTGCTGGCTATATGGAAAAACAATACGCGTAGAACTATTGTTGAAACTAGAAAACGTTTGGAAGAAAGTCTTCCTGATACTATCACTATGTTGATGGACAAATTGTTCTCCAGTGTCAGAAATACCTTACTAACTGAGTGGTGAGGGGAGTAAAAGTGAGCTAATCTAGGAAATGCATTATTATCATGAAGATTTTTTTTTCTTTGTGAAAGTGTTAAACTATTAAATACAAAATGCTTCAGTTATAGACCTTACTTAGTATTGTTCTGTCTTGCTTGAATCATACAGTCATTTTTGTCTCTTGCCCTCTCCTCCCATTGGTCAGCTCGATTGTAAAACCTGGGTTGTGTGTGAAAGACTTAATGCTTGAATTCATCTGGGATTTTAGTGACAATTTATAGTTGCAAGAAGTACACACAGTTATCAGTTAAGCAGTAATATCCATCACTGTGCGGTGTGTCGGCAGAAATCATGACATTTCCTTTGAGCAATAGAAACTTCAAAGGAATTGTTACTTATTTAAAAATAATAAACAACATGCCAACAATTCAAGCTAAACATGGAAAGCCATGAATTTTTATACATAACCTTAACTGCATTTTGGGCTGATCAATGAAATTCAGAAGTAATTTTTTTTTTTTGTATTCTGCAGATTTTCTGTGTGAGAGAGGCTAGTTCTCTGCATGCTGGCGTGAACACACTTGTGTCTTCTACCAGTAGAAGTGACTGTTAGAAGAGCTACTACTATCATATTTTTTGCACTCTATAGATCTCTAATGTTATACTAACTGACAGTTTCTGCAGAGTTGGAAACATAAATAATATGAAAAATTCAACTTGTCCAGGAAGTGGTTCATTTACAATGCTTCTGTTAGTAGATCTTTTTTTTACTTTTTTTTTTTTAATCACACCAGCTCCTTCCCCCCCACCCCTGGCAGTTTTGGCTGTGTCCATTGGTGTGTGTTACAAATGTGGGTGTGCTTTCATTTTTCCTGATAGTTTCCCAAGGTAAATAGGTAAGTGTTCCTCCCACTAGGAACTGGATGTGGCAGCTTATGACATACCATCTTCGAAAGAAGTCAGCCGTTTGACAGAAGATGGTCATGAACAAGTATCTCTGCTCTTCAAAAGCAGTGCAAAGAAAGTGAGATTTCTTGCCTTCATGACTATGCAGGAATTTAATACATAATAAGGTGGCATCACTTTGATACACAGGACTCAATAAGGAACAGGGTTGTACCCAAAACGTGTGACTGTAAGTAAAAAAAATAATAGATACAAATCCTATACCAAAACACCAGACTGAATTTTGAATTTTTTTTTTCATAATATTGCTGCTATCAGTGGTTGGATTCCATATAGAAGCTCTTTAGCTGTTCATGCTAGACTGTCCTCTGCATATCCCTAAGTGTTGGATCAGGCTGGAACAGCTGAGAACAGCAGGAGGGTATGAGGGGGACGAGCAGTTTCTACCGTAAACTTGACATTCATAAAGCCAAAAGCTAACCCTGTCTGTAAGTATACGTTTTCCCTTGCTTCCCTCACCCATCAGCTGCATTTCACTTGAGCACCTGTGAAACAGGAAATTGCTAGCTGAGGAATGGTTTGGAGAATTTCCCTTCATAAAATTTCTCAAGATATGGTTTGGTTTCTGTTTGAATGTTTGCAGTTGTGTGTTTGTTTGTATAAATATGCTCAATACTAGTAAAGTCAGTTTGTGAACAGTTCTTCTCTAGTGTTTTTCTGTTTTGTTTTCTGGTCTGTAAATGAGTCCAGTGGTGGTTTACTCTTGCAAGGAAAGTTAACGCATAGTGTTTCTCTCTATGGATATATAGTCCCAAATGGAAAGCCAAGTGAGAGAAAGGAGATTGCCATTGGTCTCAGTGGGAGAATAGCTTCTTGGGAAAGGGGGCTGCAAAGGGCAGCTTCACTGAGAACGGGCAATACTCTCCAAAGCCTTGTTATGTTAAAATCAGGAGGTTTTCTGTAAGTAGTGGATACACAAAATTTTACTGTAAGTTGTGGATTTAAATCTTCATATAACAAAATCAGTGTTTGTCCGGTGGCTGCTTAGTATTGACGAGAAGAAAATCCCTCTAATATTCCTCCCTCTCAAATAAAAAAAAAAAATCCACATCCCCTATTGAATTTACATGATTACACGTAATCATCTAAGTTTACCACTTTACTAGAATCTCAGTAGCTGCCTGGCTACCATGAAAATGCCAATGTGTCTGGCACTATTTTAAAGACATCAAAATTTTGAAAGTATGTGGATACTTTTCTTCTTCTCAAGGGTAGTCTATATAAAAATGACCATATATAAAAATTTCTGAAAAAATATACATTGGTCCTCCTCAGGTTATAGTTGTTCCATGTGCAAAAAGGAGGACAAATGTTTTATTATAAAATTTAAATGCCATTGTTGCCAATCATGTTTGTCATTGGTTTGTTTTTTAGTAAGTGATTGGTTCTGCTTTTATTACAATCCCTTCAATGTGGCTGACTGTTGCATGACACAGTAAGATGATTTCATCTGGTGAGGTTGACTGCAGATTGCTATCACAGGATCAAAAACCAAGTTAAAAATTACAAAAACCTGGAACCTCTGAAAGCTTATGAGCTGTAGAAATGACCTACTACTAACTCCTTACTCCTGCTAAGTAATGGTTAATTTCATTGCCAGTTAGATTTTAAGTTGGGAGTGCTGCACACATTGCTGTTGGTCTTTTTTCACAAGCTCTCTTTTCATACTGTTCCTGTACTGATGCAGCAGCTGTTGCTGGGAATCAAAGCCCTGATCCACACACAACGAGGAATAACTCTTTTTTCAAGATAACACTTTCGAATGCTGTGTTACCTGTGTACACATCTCTTTCCTAATGGAGCATGGTCAAAAAGAAGCACGATTCTGCACAGTTGGCAAGGCTAAAAAAGAAATAGCATCTACAAAATGATAGAATTAGTAGATTATATAGGAAAATAACTTTTAATTTTAAATGAATCTCTTACCAGGGTTTTCTCACTTGATTACTGTTCATATATTTCTTTATTCCATGTACTGTGTTTTACAAATCATGTTCTTATTTACAGAAACTTTCAGGAAAGAACTCATGTCTTACAACATACATTAATTCTTAAGTTCAGAAGTATAAAGATTATCTTATTGAACTAATCACTCCTTAAGCCCAGCTTTGACATGTTTCCATTATGCTTAATTCCGAACTGTAGGAATCACAGCTAAGATGTCACTTCAGGAAAGTGCTTAGAGCAACAATAAATAAACTATAAGTACTATAGGGGTTGAAGGTTAAAAATTAAATATTTAACTACTATTTGCTTGCTTTGCAGCCTTAGTACATGGGCTATGGTTCCTGCTCTATGTTAACATTTATAAAGTTTTTCACCATGAACATGTACTTGTTTGTATTAGAAGCTTGACTGTTGTATGCGAAATGAGAATCATGCCTATGGGTATTTAAAATGGAAGAGTAATACCAGCTAATGACTTGAGTGTAACTAGTAAAATTACATCAGGGAGAGTATTTCAGATTTTGCAGACTGGCCAAATTTATATTGATGAGAAATATATAACATTTAGCTCGGTAAAATTTAATGAAACCAAGCACATATTGAGGAAATGAAAGCGTACAGGCTTATTTGTTGCAATGTTTGGAAATTGGTTAACTTTTTATTTGAGAGAGAAATGAAGTTACACTTTATGGAAATTTCTCATTATTTTTCTGAAACGCTGTTACTTCTTTTGACGTAAACACTTATATGGTCTTGCAGATAGGTTTCTTTAGTAAATCAAATTTATCGAACTTGCTGTTTCTTTACAAACAATCATATTTCTTTACCAGGAGTACACAGAGGCATATTCCTTTGCAGAAAGAACTGAGTTGTTTTGAAATACAGAAGGAAACCAGAAGACCTTCTGTTCAAAGTTCCAAGTGTTTTCTAGAAAAATGCTCCATTGCTTTTCTGGCTGTTTTCAACTTTATAACATCCTTTTCTGCCCAAAGATACACACACCTACTCTGAAGAATCCCCAGCTCATTGCTCTGGGTGATGTCAGTAGGCTCTGGCAAAATTAATTTGCATTCATCATACAATTTGTATCATAGATTTTGTTTTAATTGCTCCAAGAAGTACAACTGTTTCTCACTTTTATTCTCTATATGTGGTCTAACTGCTTCCTCCAATTTCAGCAAAGTTTTGCTTATTCTAAACTGTTGCATGCCATAAATAACTTCTTGCTATGAAAGGTGTGAGATAGAGCATTTGGGATCTTAATATTAATTGCAAAGAACTGGGAGGTTCAAGATGAAAATAGGATCAGTATTTTGGACTTCCTAATGAAGATATGGAATCTGAAAAAATCAGAATAGAATTAATTAATTTAGTTTATTTATTTATTTGCTTGTTAATTAATAGACTTACAGTAAAACATTGGACACTCAAAAAGTGTTAAAAAAGAGAGATGCAGATTCAAATACACCCATGCTTCAATGAACCAGATAGAGCTTGCAGGCAATCAGTGGATGCATGAGTGCTAAAATAGAATGAGATAAATCTCAGTTTTAAAGTTGGACACTTTATTCAGAGATTGGATCAAATTAAGAGCATGTGTATATGTTCTACTAGCATAGAAGTAGTATAGTGAATGAACAAAAAGGTAAGCCTAATAATGTTATCCGTAGAACATCTGAAAGGAAGTAGAACAGAACAACATGTTTTAACCAAAGAGCTCACAAAGCAATCCTCTGATATATCAAAGCTAATTAGGACAGATTCCAACAATTACAAAAGATATTTAGTTGTAAAGAGATAACCAGCAATGTTTTGTCTTATCTCTTAAGCAAATCATTAAAGACTTCCTGTTACATTTCTTCATGACTTCTTTTGAGGAAAATCCGTTACCCTCTCCTCCGGAGGAGATTGAGACCTACCAGAACAATTCATTTGGCCTACTCCCAGCCACCCCATCTTCTGAGATACGGCCAGGGAATAGTAATAGCCTGCACGAATAGTTCTTGCAATAGTGATCTGCTCTGATTGTTGCCTTTCCTCATTTTCCCTGTCACGCTACACAACATAGGTTCAAAATTTTGATCCAATCAAATCTGTTGCACATGTGCAGACAAACTCCTGAATGTATCAGGGAAGTCATCACAGCACAGAGTTGAGCCTTGAGCTTTGCCATAGCAGCAAGTTCGGGCAGTGCTGGCATAGCATAGTCTCAAATTCCCAAGGAAAATATAGAAATTATCTGTAACAGTTAGTGTAGGGAGAAGGGCTGGCACCATACAGGAAGTTTCTCAAAGTCTTTTCTATCAACACCATCTTTTGCTTTCATATGATTTTGCATGGGATAGTGACCAGATAGTCTGGGACACAATCCTTAAACCAAGCAGCAGCAATTCTTCTTACAGTTAAACAAAGTCTGGACAGAATAGTTTTCCAGCAGCTTACTGGGAGAGTCTTTCTTTCCTATACGTACGAGAAATGCGGGGAGTGGGGTGGAATAGAGATAATTAGCTAGCCTGTATCCCAGTGTGATGCCTTAAGGTATGGTTGTTTATTTTACACATAGATGTCAGTATTTTAAAAATAACTTTTCAGCTGAACCTGTTCTCATGCTCTCAGTTGGCATTTGTTCTTCCTTCACAGCCTTCTAATGGAAATTACTACATAGTTATTGTTCTCCGCTCAACCTTTGGATTTCTAACTCAAATCTATCACTCTTTTTGCGAGGAATATGTGTGCTCCACAAGCATGTTTTTCCAGGCTTCCTCCTTGTCACACTGTAAAACTGATGCAAAGCATGTCCTGCCATTTTTCTAAACTGAGGGAGAAATCTTTCCACAACAGATGCTTCATTGCCACTTGACCTATCTACAGTCCACTGTTATAAAGTCCCATCCATAAGCAATCTTACTTTTTAATGAAAACTGTTTTGATCTAGAAAAAAGTAGATAACATCTGTGTGTTTTTCGCGTGGGTTTTTGCCCTTGCTTAATTTCAATTTATTCTTCAATAACAAAGCAACTGAATGTAATATTTAAAAATCAGTTCGTTTTCTGAAACCAAGCAAACTTCATCCAAGCTCAAAATCCTGACAGTCAGTTCTAAAATTTGCAAGTACACACTGAAGAAAAATATTTTGACATCCAGGCTGTCAGATAATCTGTCAGTAACAGCTATATCATTCAGGGAGAGAAATTACAACTTCCAGAGTAATTTATTGGGAAAATAATACATTTACTGCAGCAAAATACCCTACTGGATCCTAGAAAAGTTACTTAGTGGTTTTGCAGGAGAAGTAGTTGGCTTCAGAACATCGGTTATTCTCATGTGACAAAAACAGAAAAAGAAATGCTTACAGAAATGAGCGAAGAGTGGTACCTGCAAACAGCAGTATGTTCACATACGTTTGGGTCACAACAGGAACCTCACCCTGAAGGATGTAATGCATGGAGAAGAGGGAAGGAGTGCTCAGGATCGCACCCCTTACAGAAGAGGCTCGTGGAGCGCAAAGGGTCATACACCAAATGCTTTACTTGGAATAATTTTTAAATGCTAGGGAAGTTCTTGGTGCTGTTGTGCTGTGCCTGGAAAAACAGCGCTGTCTTTGGGCAGAGGTGTTTCCTGGCATGATGCAATGACTGCTCTGTAAAGCTTTCACAGCTGTCAGTTTTACATCTTCCAGTTTTGCTTCACTGACACTTTTCATTTTTCTTTGTCTGTTAAAAAGTAGTCTTGTTTCTGTAGAGAAATGTCTGAGCATTATGTGTAATGGCAGTAGTAATAGTTTCCAAAGTGCTCAGAGGACTAAAGCCCAGGCTTTGTCTGCTCACATAGTGCTGTTGGATGGTATCAGTCCAAGGCTACACAGTGTCTCTGCTTTTAATCTGACATAATTTGTGTCCCATACTGATTTACACATAAAATTTAAGTTATAATTATGGCTTCTTGGAAAGAAAATACATTTTTTTTCATGCATTTTATCATGTAATTAACAAATAGTAAATTTGTTACCCTACTTATTGCTGCTGTTGGCAATGATGACAATAAAAGCCATGACTTTGCAAGAGTAAGCAAAACCAGCTCATGTACGAAGATTGGCAGCTTTAAAGATTATTCAGCACTTAAAAGAAAGGTGTTTGTAACAGAGGCAATCTCAACTTTCAAATTGTTCTTAACTCTAATTAGTCAGCCAGGTCTCATTGGAACTTACCTTTCCCTTGGTGGTTCATGCCAGTGTGCCGTCAAGCTACTTCTTCCAGAGTCTTTTTTTCAGTGCCTTTCCTGCTGCAGGAGATGTTTTCCCTTTTCAGATAGAGTAAGTCATTAGATTCAATTGATTAAATTTACTCTGAACTTCATAAGTTCCAAGTCACTTGTTAGAAATTACAAAATAAAATATGTAAGACATTATCTTAGATGGTTACATCTTACTACATCATCATCAACCCTTTATTCTGATGTCATTTTTAGTGGAAAGACAAGCTAAACAATTATTGTGAAAATTCCTTGTTTTATTAATTTCATTTATCTTCAGTGAAAATAACAAATTAGAAACTGTTGCCATATTCATCTTTACTTATCCTCCTATTTGTTCTGTATTTCTTCTTTTTCTAATGCAAAACACAAGAGAGGTTAAGAGAAGGCTGAGGGGGAAGGGAGGAAAGGAAAGGATAGAAGAAGAACAAAACCAAGGAGGAAATAAAATAAGTTTTGATACTCTTTCATGGAAACTTTTAACTTGAAAATACATCCTATTTAAAGGGTTTGCAGTTATGCTATATGGAATAACAGTAGTTTTGTCTTTTAAAAAAAGAAAAAACCAACAACAACAAAAAACTAAACCAAAACTCTACAATTTCTAATGTAAATAAGCATAGTTCCACCAAGGTCAATTGAGGACAAGCTATGCAAACTTTAGCCACTGTATTAGCCCCTACTTAATAAATTTTAAAATACTTCTTTTGACTTGACAAGGTGTGCATATGGTATCTGAGTGACCAGACTGAAGGGCTGTATCCTTTAGCCTTCCTCTGTCTCCTCACTGTCGTATTTCACTCACAATCTTACTGCATCAGACTTAGATTATTAGCCCTTTTTTTGTCAATAGAGCATCCAGCATATTAAAATGTTTTTGTATAAATTATAATCATAAGAAATTTGAGCCCATTTCAACTAAGAAATATTTTTTTAGTCAATTTTAAAAATAAGCAGTTTAAGCTTTTTGAAATGTATTGTAGATGTAGTCATGATTTATGTAGTCAGTTATTTTTGTATATATTGAGAAAAACAAGTTTCTATTTCACATTTCATAAATCAGACTTTTCTGTATATAAATCGCATGTCAGAAATTAATATCTAAATAACATGCAGGTTGGCTTATCCATGTGGCAGCTTGTAAACAAAAATATTTGAGGACTGCGCGTTTGTGACGTGATGAGGTGTAATGCAATGTACAAACACGTTATTTGGAGGTGTCCTGTTCCCCTACAATGAAAATAAAATGATAAATCATGCTTGCATTACTGATCACAGTTCAGCTGGTGGAACTTTCAAAATTCAGATGGCAGTGTTCTTTTTTCCACATAGGTATGCTGAGGGATTAAATATTTTATGCGTGACCTATCTTTGCATCATAGCAATATGTCAAAATTGAAGTGGGTTTTGTGCGTTTATATTTAAGCTATGTGGAAATTTTTTTTCCCCCATATTAATTATGTTTTGATCAGACACAAATTCTAGTTGTACCAAACTCATTGAAACATTTTCCACTAACTTCAGTGGGATCAGGAACCGGCTGTCAGAGGACAGGGGAAGAATACTGCTGCCTCCTAGAGCTGATCTACACCTGTGCTGTTGCCAGCAGGGAAAGTTAATGTTCTTGCTTCCACCAGTGGCCGTATTTCTGGTTGCATCTTTCATGCGGGCCTAGCGATCATGTGGCTCTGCAGAAAGCAAGATCAGCTTGCTGATCCACCTGAAGAGTATCACAGGAAAGGAAAAAAAATTATTCACCTTGTGATAATTGCTAGGGCAAGCAGTGTCAGCTATTGTTCACATGGTACAGATTCCAAGCTGTGAACCAACATCCGCAAGACATTTAAATTCAATACAATAAGAACTGAGAACACAAAATGCACTACTGGTAATGTATTGCATTTTGTGAAAACCCAAAACCAACAGGCCAGCTCTTGTGGAGAAGATGTAAAGGCACATTATTACATTTTTCCAATATAAACACAGCTGGAAAAGGCTAAAGAAAATAATATTTAAAACCCAAAAGGTTGAGCAGGATACAGGAAGAAAACTAGAATGAACTAAATGTAATTGTTACCTGACTGAATGGCTATTTAAGTAAGCGTTGCACAGCAGAAGCTTCCAAGCAGGGTTGAGGATCATCAACAGGTCTAACATATTAGTACATCAAAAAGTACAGTGCATGAAAGTAATTTAAAAACCCCAAGCATTTTTACTATTACTTTGTCAATTATGTAGAGGCTTTTAACATTTTATCCATTTTTTTGTTTGTTGTCAAGCCTGTGAATATATTAAACATTTATAGGTTCCTCTATAAAATTATTTATTGTTTGTTTGCTACTACATCTTGTAAAATAGTCTTGCATTTATGTTTATATGTCTTGTTGGTTTTTGTGCCACATCCATTTTTGTGAAATCAAGAAATGCCAAATAAGAAAAATACCATTAATGAACTGTGCAAAAGGTAAGCAGCTTCCTAGGGTGGTAACTAGAGGAGAAAAAAGCTGGGTTTGTTTCTCCAGATAATCCTGTGAACCTTATATCCTTAATTTGCTTTCATAGATTTCAAAATATTTCTGTTGCTTTCAGTCAAATAAACTAATACCAGTTCCAAATGCGTATATCTTATTTAATTAAAACAGAGTAGGTTCTTTCTGCTATCTCAATTAAGTGATAAAGACCAGACTTTGTAGGATGAAGGCCAGACTCCAGATCCTGATGTTTCTGAAACTTCATTATTTTAAGAATTTTAATAAAACTTTTATTGTTTTCTTACTATTGTATTTACATACTCTTTGGTGCTTTCTTTTGTAAAAGATGTCAGGAATCCCAAATTATGTTCCTGTCTAAGTTTTTTTTTTGTAGTTTAAATGTTCTTTTTTGCATACAATTTTGTATCATGCATCCTTTGCATAGCTAGTAATTATTGTAATTTGTAATTATTTCAAAAGAAGAAAACAAACTTGAAAAACTGAGTAAACCTATCCAGTTACATGACTACCGAATAGAGAAACACAGGATTAGTCAGTGAAGCACACATGGCAAGTGAACTGTAACTGGGACTTCGGTGGAACATTTGGCAATGTGTTGTTCAGTTTTACATGGATTAGTAAAGGTTACCTGAAATGTGCAAGCAATATCCTAAACCAAGGATGAGGATAAATATCTCAGGCTGGAAGGAACGCTGGGGAATACGCAGTACTGTTCTGTACAATTCGGCATCTCAGTAAGCCATTTAGAAAAAAAGGAAGGAAGCTGATTATTATCAATTAGTGTGAATTCTAACATGCAAACAGTAGAGAGGAATGCAATAATGCAAGTGCAGGACTGAAAACAACAAATGATAATTCCTGGCCAAGTGCAACCGAGTGCTGATAAGGTGATGCAATCAAGAACAACGCTGTTCCACAGGCGGGACAAGCCTGGATGACAGAAAAGCTGAATGGAAGCTAGAAGAAGCATCTGGCAAGTACATACAGCAGAAGGCAAATGCAGTTTTGAGATCAATGTGTATTGCCTTCTTTTCACAAGACTTTTGCGATCCCATTTGAAATACTGATTTCAGTTTCATCTTAATAGCAGAAAAATATTAAGAGGATTTACAAAAGAACAGAAAACTGACAGGGAGATTAGAAGTTACAATTTAAACAGCAAGATGTAAAAAAAAAACCACAAACAGATGAAACTGTTACTGATTATCCTAATTAACAATCTCTCGAGGAGTGGAGTTTGTAAGCTCCCTAAGGCTTGGATCCCAAGGTTTGATGTTACGTGTTTACAGTTTCAAAGACTAAAATTGTCAGCAAAAGAGGGAATATTGACCATGGTTTTTGAGCTTCCTGGTTATCCCATTCCCAAAATTTGTCAGATGCTTTTGTGTTTTTCTGAAACACATTTAAATATTCAGAATTGATACAGGACTGAAATATGTAAGCTGAGGAAGCCCTACAACACCAAGAAGAGAACTGGAGTAAAACTCATTAAATAAAATGAAAGAAAATGAAATTTCAAAATATAAGATTCAGGCTAATTATTAGCAAACAGTTACTGATGTCTATATGGCAGCATAAATTATTGCTTTGAACATTTAAAACTAGATAGGAAAAGACATGGAAAAATCAGTGATTAATTCTGCTGTGGCTGGATGTATTAGGATGACTAATAAAACAGGTTTTTAATGTCTAAAATCTGTACTGCATCCAGGAAATTGAAACTGCATATACTTGCATGCAAGGGATGCCAGAATTTGACCCTGTAGTTGGTAAAATCCATTGACTTCAATTTGGCAAGACAATCCCAAAGTATTCTATCCTGCATGAGAACAAAGACTATAAATAAGTAATGTATTTATTTTTAAATAAATGGGAAGGAGTAAATTTTCCTGTACTCCTAAATGCTCATAAATCATTGTGATTTACTGTGTCGGTGTTATTTTTTCAGTTCTGCCATCTATTTCAGTTCAGTTTAAAGGCAGTACATATGGAGAGACTGACTACAAGATTTTCAGTCTCTGGAAATCCAAATCTGCCAGAAAAGAATTTTTTTGAGGCCGAGCTTACCCCTTTACCTACAGGAAGAAGTGGCAACACGTTTAATTAGGCATTGTCCCAATCAAATTGGCATTTTGTTTATTAATTCAAAGTCTATGGGATATAGCCATACCTTTGTATAAAGATGTATGTTGAGGATTCGCTGGAAGAAAAGAAAATAACAGAGGCCAATAGTAACATTATATGTAGTTTTGATGCTGCAGGGGTAGGTAGCTTAGTTGGAGGTTACCCTGTTGTAAGAAGGGGCAAGATGAACACATCAGTTAGCATTTCTGCTCACTGGAGTGCTGGGAGTGAACAGGGAGATGGGAGCAGAATTTCAGCTTTATAGTGTGTTTTCTATAAAAAGCTCCCTTTTGAAGTCTCTCTCAGTTTCATTCTGCTCATTTTTCATATCAAAGCTAAAACTTCCTTTCCCTTCCTCCATTTCACGTCAGTTTGCAGCAGAGTGAATTAACTCTTCCAAAACAGGAGTCGATAATATCTTGCTTCAGGAGATGCCTAATCGCTGTGATGAATTGTCCTAAAAAAAAAATTCACAGACCTTTACAGATGACATTTTCATTTGCAGTAAGTTGAAGATGGGTTTAACAAACAGCTGCTTTCCACAACAGCCAGGATTAGTCATCTTACCCTTACATCAAACATAGTTATTTTATATAGGGAATTATGAAAGAGCCAAATAATTCTGGATTATTGATCTATTTGTCTGCTGGGAGGTTGTGAGTGAAAAATCTTTTGCTCCGTTGTTCTTAATTCAGATGCCATTAGTGTAGAGGTTACTCTAGGATCACTATGAAAGAAATTGATATAATGCCCACAGTGCTGAAAAAAAATGTTTCTTTTCCAAATGAAAATAAATGGAGGTTAACATAGAAAAAAAATGTGCTGTTTGGTAACTTAGAAACCACAATGTTTTACAGTAGCAACATCAATCAGAAGATGCTGTAAAACATGGCTTAAGGCCTTGTAGAATTGTACTTAATGCTTCAGACATAAACAGCCTAACTACAGTGTAATCAGTAATTATTACCCTGTCTTCTAAAGGATCTGTTTGCACTTACTTTCTTTTGACTATCATCATAAAAGATAGACTAGCTCAATTTTATGTGTGGTATAAATGTGCTTTTTCTGATTTCACAAGAATTGCCTGTGGTCGTTTAATTTGTCACTGTGATTGAGATCTTTCCTCATTTACACTTCCAAAGTCCTATTGACTTGATCTAACAATGTATTGTGTAACTATGAAAACCAGTGCAGGATATGATGCAGTAAATAGCATTTGCATTAAGAAATGGAACATAATTTGCCCTTATTTATACCCAAGTAATTGAGAGTGCTTTGTAGTAATTTCTACAGTATGTTTTTCTATATTTAGAAAAACAACAATGTATATTTTATAATAATGAATAAGAAAAACTGCAGAAATCTTCCAGCTCAGTGCAGGGTTTATTGTTTTACAGCTTTCTGCCTCTTTCCTGACTTATGTTGTGCCAGTTTGCATAATGGACACGTCACCTTCCAGCAGGCACCTTTCAGGGGTGCCCTTGAATGCACCTGCCTCCCTGGATCACATCACGCTCCCACTACAGCCCCTTTCTTGCTCCTCTACTGCACTTTGCTGCCTGTTTTAATTTTTTTCACCTGAAGAGCAGAAGCAGTTTAGCTTTGTAATTTTACTACTTTTTTAAAGAATTTGTCATGTGTCTCCTTATGGCTGAGTAGTTCTAAATGTCAGTTCAAAACCAGGCCAGGTGATGTTCTGGCCCAACCGGGCTGGCCGGCAGTAGGGTCCTGCGCTTGATTTCCCAACCAGCTCTACATGTCCGAGCTGACAGGTGACCACTGGACAGAGCACCGTGCCCGACCGAGTGGTCCTTCATCAGGTAGCCTTCTGGGGGGGCATGCAGAATATTTCATAGAATCACAGAACCATAGAATGGTTTGGGTTGGAAGGGACCTTAAAGTTCATTCAGTTCCAACCCCCTGCCATGGGCAGGGACACCTCCCACTAGGCCAGGTTGCTCAGAGCCCCATCCAACCTGGCCTTGAACACTGCCAAGTGTTTAAATGTATTTCTTTAAAGTTTGTTCAGTGTCAATTAGAAGTGATTTGTTTTCAAATTCCCCCTTTATTGACATGCATGTCTGCATTTAAAACCAGTGACGGGAAGGGAGGGACTGCTGAGTAACGGTTGCAGTCAGCCAGGAGAGACTTTGCTGAAGGTGGATATGTGTGCAGGCCTGTGCCCTGGAGTGCTGTGCAAATTTGGGAGCTAGGAAGAGTAGTAGGACTGAATCTGTATTGCCCATTGAAGGGGGAAGAGGCACACCAGGCTGCTAGACCCAGAAGGGAGGGCAACTCACCAGCGACATAGTTCTAGAGTCCCCTCAAAAAGTGGTTCTTGGGACTTGTGGGTGAAGGAGAGGATGGAGACTTCTGGGAGACACAAACATGAGCAGATGTATTGATTTTTGTTGGAGAAAAGGGCTAGCTGAGACCTCACAGATGTGTGTGTGGTTTTTATGTGTGTTTGGGGTGTCTTCCCCTAAGTGCTCTGGATATCTCAAATGATCAAAGAGAGAAGAGAGGACTTGAGAGCCATCTCAGGCTGCTGAGATCAAATGTTCACATCCATCAGTTTCTCCATGACAGACCTTTATTTACATAACCACTATGGACAACCCGCAATCTATTCAAACTCTTCTTACTTCTACCACCTACCTGCCTTGGGTGGTTCCCTTCACGGAAACTGTTTATGTGTTTTACTGAAATCCACACGATCCTGAGTGTGAAATCATGACCCTTGGTTTCTCTCTGAAGTTCAATGATGCGCTTCCATTCTTTATTTCAATATTGTTGTTGCCTGAGCTACTTTAATCACAGCCTAGCACTACAGACCTCAGCACTGCACAGGAATCTCAGTTAAGAATTTAAAGAAATTTCATGAAATACTTTTCAAACTCTTTTGATGTCAGCATAAATTAATACTCAGAGGTGAAAAGGCATGATACTGTATGTTAAGAAGTGTTTGTACAAGACTGCCCTTTAGCAAACACAGACCAGACTGTGTCGCTGCTGTATGTGTAAGGTACCAAAGGAGTTTTTTCTGAACTGTGTTGATAAGAAATAAAAATTCATGTCTCATTTTTTCTTTATTTGGTGGAAGATGCCACTTATTTTGTAAAAGAAAGCAGCTGTTTGCAGCACTAGACATTAAACTAGGAACTCTATCTGTTAACTAAGAGCGTTTAATAAGTTCACAATGTGAGTGCTAATGAATGAGTTGATTTTAATATGTATCACATTTCACTGTGGAAACATCTTAATGTTCTGTCTACCCACAGTTTAATTTTATCCTCATTTGACATTCCCAGCAGGCAAGGCCAGAAGTAAACTGGGCTAGCCAGTATTACCGATCCGGATGCAAAAAAAAGGAGAACCCTGGGATAAATTTGAGCCAGCTGAGAGGACAGAGAGATGCCTGAACCCAAAGCAGTGCTCCCTGGATGGCAAGGATGAAGCACAGGAGCACCCCATTCCGAAGAATGATGGAGTGGTCAAAGCAGGCGCTTCCTGGAAACAAGCACAGTGAATTTCAGGCTGAAAAAGGAAGACGTGTAAGTAAAAAACAAGGAGGGAGAATGGGGATCAGTTTTTAATCAGATTTTCTGACCTCTTGGATTTGCCAGTCCTGCTTGCCAACTGGGGAAGTCCCCTGCTTCCTGCTTCTTTATGCTCATTCCCAGCCTCGCTTTGTGTGGTGAGGCAGTGATGTTGTTCAACGAGGGACAAATCTGAATTCTTTGATCTTAGTATCCTAACTTCACATTTGCCAGATAATTAAAAACAGAAAAACATGCACACACACATTAAAATACAGCAATGTATTTATAAGTTTAATTGAGCTGTGATTAATTCCTCAGATTCCTTCATTACAAACTAATAAAAATCCATTACAGGGCAATGAATGGATCCTGCTAGGAGCAAGCTGATATCTTCTCTGTTCTGTAGCCACATAAAACTTTGCAAAGAATGGGCAAACGCTAACAGGACAATTTGGCAGTATTTCATATCTGTGTTGCACATGTGAAAGCGACAATTCAAGCTGTAAGAACATTTAGCATCAGAATACCAGCAGACCTTTTAAGTCTCACACGCTTCTGCTTCTGTGTAGGATAACTCATTTCTTCTGTTCCTGAGATAAGGAGAAACTTGTTTTTCCCTCCTTTCCTTAAAAACAGACACTATAGGGACAGATGGATATTATCTTCTTTCTAATGGCATGAAGGCAACGTGTCAGATACGGGTGACCTCAGAATTATCCTTCTTGACAAATAGGTTGTGAAACCATCGCTTAGTCTCTTGGCAGGTCCCAACCCTGCCTTCACCCAAGGAACCCTGAGCAGCTGCTGCTTTCTCTCTACCACTGGCTATATGTACGCATCTTTCATTCCCTTTGTTATCCTGGGCATTTCAGGGCTTTTTAATCCATCTGGTGCAAGGTATGTAACTGCATAGAGCAAGCACAGTTCCAGGGCTTTATCTGCTCCTTCTTCGGTTAGATCAGTTAAACACAGAAGCACCTGCCAGATGCTCCACCAGAGCTACGACCCATCTGCATGTAGCTTTAGCTAAGAAGTTCTGAAATACCCTTTCAGTGCTAAATATACTGATTCCCTGATGGCATCTTGCACCATTTGCTCCTGCCCCCAGATTCATGCACTGCTAGCATCCGGTTTTGCTCCTCTTAACATTTGGGGAGGCAGGGAAAAGCACAAAGAGAAAAAAAATTGTATTTTTAGTTCCTTTTATTGCATTTCAGTATGATCACTTTCTGATTTTAAAGGAAATGTAACTGAAACCCAATGTGATTTTGGAGTAAGGAAAATGTTAGATAAAAATTAATATTTTAAATCAGGGAAATTATTTGTGAATTAAAGTACTTTCTTCTTGTGGCTTTGCAGAATGACCCTTCCTTTGCCTTCAGGATAGCCAGAACAATTTTCAGGCCAAACCAATGTTTGAATTCTTGTTCTTCCCGAAGAAAATTACTGGGTGAGCTTCTATCTAGGAGCTAAACCAAAAATTTGCCCTAGAATTTAGCTGCATTTCAGTTTTGGGGAGGCCACCATCTTGTCTGTCCTGCTGGCTTTCACTGATAATGGGCACACGGTGCCACGCAGCAGACTTAGGGGTAGCATTATACCAAAGTTGCTCCGATATCTGCTTTCCCGCTGACCATGCTAAAAGCACGGTCTACAGCAAACACAACTTCATTTTCATAAAGGAGTGATCTGCCACTTTAAAGTAACAATGCCCAGCAGTGTCTCCAGTTGGCTGTTCTGGCTAGTACAACCCAAAATAAAACAGTGGGAATATTCAACAGGAAAATATCCTGCAGCAAGCTCAATGTTGCTTTTTTTTTTTCTATGTTGCTTGTCTTTTTGCTATGCCACAGCCAACTAAGGGAGAGGTTTCTGTTCTTTGGTTTGATTAACAAATATGAACAGCAACGTGATAGTCACTTTCTGTCCCTTGGGCAACTGGAGCTGGCAATGTAAGAATACCACACCAAGCCAAGCAAGCAAGAGCTGCAAGATATGCCTGGTGAAAAAAAACCAAACCCTGCTGTGTCTTGATGTGGTTCCCTGCACTAAACCCCTTTTTGGGACAGAATGGCTTTGAGCCCAAATCCCTTCTGGGACCTGCTGGTAGCACAGCAATGCAAGCTGCACCACCAGCATGAGGAAGGGCTGGGAAGCTCCAGAGAAGGGTCAGGAGCAAGCGGCTGCTCCGGGAAGACAGGCACCATGTATGCTGGCTTCCCCTGGGTCCCAGGTTGCCTGCCTCATCTCCCTAGGAGCATGGAGACCTGTGACTTTGGTCCTCTGGAGACAGAGGTTTCCAGTTAGATGTCTGCAGATTTTTTAAGTCTATTGCACTTTACCATGATGAATCTGGATCAAAACCAATGCAAAGCTGGGATTACAACTACCCATTCCTCACTCAACAGCCACGACAACATTCTTCATTCACACTGCTTTTCAAGCCCCATGCTACGATCATATGATATCCCTAAAGTCAATGATCAGCAAAAGATACTTCTGCAGGCCAGGAAACACGGAGCAAGAATTCCCACAAAGGAATCCTCCAGAAAAAATTACCCATTACTGTTTTGTACATCTAAGGTATCCAGCTAGCCCTGATCTCTATGGATTTGAGTTTTTAATTTTTTAAACTATTTATCCTCTTAAATTCTTTGTGAGATACATTGCAGCTAAGGAGACCCCCACCTAACATGATGTAGATGGTCTGAGACAAAAATAACACCTGAACTCAAATCCCAGGCTGTGGCTTTGACCACTGGGCCAACCTCCTCTATAATCTTGCTGGATTATGGAGAAAAATGATCAGTTCATTTCACCAATAATCTAATAATATAGATTTTGCATTATATATATTTTATATACACAGACAGACAGACACAAAATGTACATTTCTTTCAGATAATATTTATAACCTAATGGCATTTATATAATATATGCATGGTTTATATAACATTTAAATTATATATATGGTTATGTTTTCAAAGTGCTTTAGTATGACTACTTGGCTCTCACTGCAGAATTAGTATTTTTTACTTTTGCCCCCTTGCTCATTTCTTATTGCAACCCACAAGAAAGCAGCTTCATCAGTAACTTATTTGGGCTGACATGCACCTGTAAGCATGTAGCATTTATTTGCCATATTGCTACTCACAAAAATGTTGCCCTGCTATTGCACTCCTTTGTTTAAAGTTCTCTCAAAGGCTCTCTACAAGAGCTGTGTAGGAGGCTTTACAGCAGGGAGGTTTGAAATTGTTTTTCTGAAAATTATTCTGAAAAGTCTGTCCTTTTCAAGGTCTTGGCCAGCTGCACAGCTATTTTCTTCTTTTCATTTTCTTTACTTCTGCAGTACTGAATAATAGTCCCTATCTAGCATTTTATATATAAAATATATGGTTGAATCTCTACCATATACTTCCCTCTTCAGCAGCTTCTACTGAGCACTGAGGGTCTTTAAGTGATACTCCTTTTGCCAGGGTAGTATTCAGTCCCTTAGAGACCAGCTAACTTAGGGACCAATTTAACCATCATCGCACTCATTGTGTATTCCTTATATTGCATTTAGTCCCCCAGATGTCAACGGCTGTCTCATATTTATGGAGCAAACTGATACTACCTATATCAAAACCTAGTCTTCAGCAGTTGTCTCTTGCTCACCTGTGATGCCAAACAGCCTCACAAGGTATTTCCAGGAATACTGACCAGCCAGCATCAGTACAGCCACCAGTCCCCTGGCAGGAAATTCCCTCCAGTTTTGACTACAGCCATGGAAAGGACAACCAACCCCCCCAGCACTGGTCATCTCTGTGGGGTCTTAGACTCAGCTCGTCTCAGCAGAGTAAAAGCACTACATGTTGACTCAGAACTAAATGTTGTAAAGTAGGTGTTTCACCAGGTTGGCAGCCAGAAGTTTGGTCCTATGCTCCCGACAGATAGAAGCCAAATGGCCCACAAATGAAAATGCTCATCTGCTTCTAACTGTGCCGGTTCCTTTATTCGTGGAGGCCACAAGTGTCCTGCACAAAACTCAGCACTGATCTGGTTCCTGCATACTGCCCTGGGCGATTCAGCTGCCTGAGCAGCAACACTGTCCTCAGCCTGTTCACCCAGGAAACTGACCTATGTTCACAAATCCTTATAGGATCCATCCTCAATTATGCTGTGTCACAGGGCACTTTGCATGAAGACGGGAGCAACCTCAAGGTTTTTGCATACATTGACATATAGGTGAAAAAGTGAATACTTTCATTCCAGGCACTTAGACTACAAATCCATAGAGAACTTGAGTAAACATAACTTTCTTAATATGTTAAAAAGTTCAGACTGTGGAATGAAGACATTTTTGAGAAACAGATTCTAGTCTTTGAAATAATTAGACTGAGCTGAACAGATTTTTGGCATTATTTGTAAGCCAGTCATTGTTCAGCCTTTGTACTTAGAAGAGCAATTATGACTCCTTTGGAAACATCCTTAGTTGAACTCTTAAAATAACAAAAACACTCCTCCATAAGACCACATCAACATATGGTTTTCGTAATGACAGCACAAACAAATCGCCCACTCATCAAACACATTTAGGAAGAAGACAGGAACAAACAGAACAAACAAATTTTCTAAAGATTACTTACTGGTCCTGATCAATCAGAAAAAAAAAATATATAAATTGAATTCAGGAACCGCTTATGGATATAGAATACACATAAAATATGCAAAATAAAAATAAGCAAAAACATAAATACCACCAAGCACTGTAAAGCAAAGTTTATAGATAATACTCTGTGAAGTTCTATTTGAAAAATATTGAGCTGCTGATGCTGAGCTTTATGGTCCACTCATGAGTTTACTTTTTCACTTTGGTGATATGTCATGAATAAGCAAGAAAGAGGTAAAGTACGTTGACACTAGTTATCATTATCAGAACATCCTCCCTGGTTTCACCACCTTCCTGGTAACTCCAGGGTGAGGTCCCAGCTGAGCTGGTGGGTAATGTTCATCCCTGCTGTAGCTCCCTCTGGTAGATGCTGCTGCATGGTAACTACATGAGTGTTAACTTTTTTTGAGGTTCACAGACCCCTGTCCCGTTTCTGTGGCTCCAGCCAGCTGGGCGTAGCTCCATGGTGTGTACTGACGAGTCAGAATCTCTTCAGAGATGTGGACTCCCCAGCTCTATCTATCTAGGCCTCTGGAGCCTAATGCTAACATAGAAAATACCCTGGCCACATAAGCATCCATGCTTTCCAGCAGCCTGGTCTTTAGAAATGTGGAAGTTTAGGTAAATGGACACAGAAAGGTTTTGAACTATAAGTCACTCCTGATCTTACCTTATGTAATATAGAGAACTTCACATGAACACACACACATACAGAAGGCCTATACCTTTTCATAGCTTCAATTTTCTCATCACTTTTGAGCACATTTGAGGTACTAGTCAGGTTTTTCCGAAGCCTGGAAGGACTCCTCCTTTGGATCACAATGTCTGTCTCTCTGCTTACTGCATGTTTTTACACATGCTGGAGTCTGTGCTCAACAGTTGCTTCTCCATCACCTCTTCCTCTGCCAGGAGACATGCAGATCAGTCCTTCTGCATGAGCTGTGTCCGTGCAGCACACGTACGGCTTCCTGGGGCTGAGCACTGAGAAACAACTCGGCTGCCAGCAGCAGCCAGTGCAGATTCCACACAACTCCCTGCAAAAACTTCAGCCAAACTTTGGTATACAAGAAAAAGGGAGCAAACAAGCCCCGCACTCAAAATGGGGTTTGCGACCTGACAGATACCCAGGGAGAACCATCAGTATGAAACAGAATTTTAAAAAATAATGTAAGCAGATTCCTCCAAGAAGCAATCCTGCCTGCATGTAAGTCTGTTGTTCTGGCTTGCCCTCTTCCAAGTTAGTATGTTTTGTGAATAGAGGAATAGACTAGAAAACTCTACATGCTAGTTTTGATTCCAGTTGGAAAGTGGACCAACAAAATCTCTCACATTTGTCATTCACCGGGTACCTCTAGACGAGACTGAATAAGAACAGCATTAAAACACTGGTGGCTGAACTGGAGCCCCTGCTACCATGTTCTCACTGTTGCTGCAGCCTGTATGACTGGGCAGATGGTATCAGCTCCAAGAAATATATGGCAACCAAAACTTCTGTAGATAGAGCCAGAGTGTCTTGCTCATTTGACAATGAGCAATGAGTTAACAACAGAAGACAAACAAGGCTTCCTTCTCTAATCCCTACCCATGCCATTTTCAGTTTCAATCAAAGTCAGGATTGCTGCTACAGATCTTCAGCTCAGAATTACATCCCAAATAGCTTCAGCAGATGGCACTGCCTCTGTCCTGCCATGTGCTGAAAGCTCTGCATAGTAGTGCTCGGTCTTCTTTAGGGGGAGCATAGCTCTCAGTCTGCAAAAATCATTATCAAGTCCTTGGAGAGACCGTAAGTGATGAAGAAGATCAGTGGTCATGGTGGGTGGAATAATTCTATGGAAACAAATATTAATGAAAATCAGGCAGAAAAGGTGAACATTATCTGTCTTTGAACAGTTTATCAGAGGCAATCTCTGCTTTCAATTTTTATCAAAATCTTTTTATTATTTTATCAGAGATCAAGATTAGTATTTAAAAACTGGAAAAACTAACTGCTAATGTAAACAATGCTGTGATATAGTCTGTTACTATCGAGCTTTGAAAGGTAACTAACTGACAGTCTGATCCTTAAGACTTAATCTTTGTTACAAAGAAATTATTTCAATTTTATTTGACATTGCTGTTGTAAAGTTAGGAAAAGTCTTGGTGGCAAAGGACTGTTACTCTGTACAAGTGCAATAAGGAATGCCTCTCTAATTTGTCAGTCTGTCTCCCCAGTTGCCAGAGGCCTCAGTCTTTGCAGGAAAATTATCCCAGAAAAACAAATCCAGTTCTCCTAATCTCAGGGCCACTAAAGTAAGCTAGCCCTTTGGCCAGAGAAATGTTATTTTGATCTGCATCTAGGAAGGGGATACAGCCACAGGGAATGGGGCAGTTGGTGGCAGCCCTGTACTCCAGGAGTCTCACGTATGACTGTGTTGGCCATGTGCATGTTTTCAGTTATCTGGGTGAAATTTATCTGGTTTCATTTTAGCCAAAAATAGGAAGCACAGAAGAAGATGTGAAAGGGCTCTTCATAAGCTTGAGGTGAGCTGAGAGCAGCCAGGTGTTTCAGTGAATATTACCTATGACTAGCAGAGCAGTACCTGATTGAAGGACTTTCCTTGCCAGCAGTGATGACTCACATGAATTATCTTTTCTCTTTGTATACTGTCTAGTGTTTACTCATTACAGTTCACATTGTTTTTCATTTCTTGAAAGAAAATGAAAAACATTATTACTGCATTTCCCTTCAGTTCAGGATTTTTAACCTTTTCTTGGTGCAGGGCTTCACAAACAGAAAAGTCTGACATTTTTTGGGCTCTTTGCTGCTCAGATGGCATTTCTGGAGGGTCCTCAACTTTTTCAGTGTGGGTTGTTTCTAAATCTACCCTACCCGGTTATTATCCTATTACTGTTAGCTTTGTAAAAAGCTATGCACAAGAGTTGTATTGTTCTCTTATGTGCACGTTTACTACAGAAATGCAATAGGAACATCTGTTAACTGTGGAAGTGGTATGTGTGATTGTTTCATCATCACAGCTTCTCCAGAAAAAGGAATTTATTACATTTTCTTTGCGAGACAGACTGCCAGAAGGTCCTCTGTCAGTCCATGTTCTCACTCTCACCACTGGTTTGCTCAAGTACTCCAGTTACAGTGGCAGGGAACTCCTGAATACCTACAAGATATAACAGGGGAATCAGGTATTTGTCTCTGAAGGACAACTTAAAAATAAAATATATCATTATATTCATGATCAGGGCTAAGAGCTGTTCAAATAATTTCTCTAAAATAATACAGTACTATTCAGTTACTTTTTCTTATATTTTATAATACAGATATACAGTAGATCAAAGGTTACCTCCAGAGAGTTAAAAACCTTTTATTTTTTTACTTGTAACAAAACTGCAAATTAAGAGCAGAAACTTTGCAGAACTCTCTTTTAAAAAACAGAAAGAAAAAGTCACTTAGCATATACATGAGAAAAGTATTTTATAAACCATGGAATTTTTAAAACAAGAATATGACAAGAACTGCATCTCACTGAAACCTGTCTCACATTAAAGGCAACCTTCCAGTGCCTTGCAAGACTCTCTGCTTTTTAAGACTCTCAGTTCTCCTCCTCACCCTTTATTTGCCCAGGTAACCACAAGAAGCCTCAAATTCAGCTCAATACTCCAGTCTTTATTAAGCATTTTGACTGTGCAAGATTAAACTTCATGAGTCACAGTAGTCATCTTTTGCAGTCTGCTCCCACCGCTTAAGTATTAGCTACCTCCTGGAGAGATCCTAAAGCAATAATGAGCTCAACTTCACCAGACGTGAACTCTACCTCAAACCCTTGCACCCCTCTTGCCGTGATCTCGCCATTTGCCATGTAGAGGGCACACAGACCATCCAAACACAATGATGGGATTTATACAATAGCATCAAGTCATGGCCAAAGCTCCGTGTTGCAGTCCAAGTCTAGTAACAGATCAGAGGTGAGATGAAAAGATTAATGGAGAATCAGCTTGCATTATTAACAACGTTGTAAAGAAAACTAAGTGGAAAGACCAGTCTTCCCCCTTAACTTTCTATTTTTATTTCCTTACTTTTCCAAGTTAGGGT
Organism: Aegotheles bennettii; assembly: GCA_013398125.1. NCBI lineage: Eukaryota > Metazoa > Chordata > Aves > Caprimulgiformes > Aegothelidae > Aegotheles > Aegotheles bennettii. The sequence continues at coordinate 45,940 of VZRW01004475.1, read as the reverse complement.
CATGGGAATGTATCGTGCCACAGCCTGACGTGGCACTAACCATCATTTTTGTTTAATAATTAAAATGCAGGTGCTGTGGATCCAGAGCACCTTGCTTTGGAGATGCCTTTGGTTCTTGCCTGTTTAAAAACCTCTCACAGCACACTAAAATTAAGGGGTTTTGTCTTGTACCCATTAGTTTAATCCTTCAGCAAGGGACAATTTAAACTCCTGTTAGCCTAGACAATAGACATCCCTTTCTCTGCCCTTTCCTTCTTTGCTCATACGTGGATTGTGGTGGGAATTTCTAATTGAAATTTCACTAGGATAAACAAATTTAGATGAAAGAGATTATTACAGGATTAGAGGACTACAGAATTGAAAAGCAGAATTCATACAATGATTGCAAAACTGAAAAAAAATTCTCACAACTAAGTAACACTTTACAAAGTTAAGGAAAGCAACAAAGGAAGGTTGAAGTCAACCAATACAAGCAAGCCATTGAAGTCTCATCTGAAGACAGCGCAAAACAGAAGGATATGTATCTCTTAGCATAATAACTACAGGGAGGAGGATCTTCAATTTTACACCCTCCTAGTGCAACACGGATTGGATTATGGCCCCTCTCTGCCAGGCAAGCAAGAAAGAGTTGGGATAGCTCCTGGTGCAAGCTCTCTCTCCTGCTCTAAAAACAGTCTGGCAGCTGCTGCAGTCCTAACCTCCAAGAGTCAAGAGTGTGCTGCCTTCCCACAACAGCCCTTGCCCAGGGTCTTGATGGAGTGAGAACCCAAATCTCTTCCTGTATCTGACAAGACATTTCTCTGCCATTTGCTGGCCTGTTGAGCTTTGAATAACAGCATGTCCAGTCTGGTTTCTGAAAAGGAATCACCCACTCCTTCCAATATGTTTATTGCCAGGTTATTCAAACTGTATTTGCCAGGTTAAATCTGCTGAGAATGTTAAGTTTCATTCACATATACAGCCTAGTGAAGATGGTCTGCCATGTGTGTTGTTGCCTTCAGGTTTTTTTTAATTAACCAGGTAAGATGGTTAAAAAATCATATGTGTGTGCCCCAGCTTGGAAGTCTGGTCAGCAGCACGAAGGAGCTGTCAGGATTGGAGTCACACAGGTGTTTGAAGGTTAGGGGGGTCTCCTCTGCTTTTTGGGGTTTGGGTTGCTTATTGTGGTTTTTTTCAGTATTTGCAAGGTAAGCATGCCATGTATGTTCTCCTGCAGGCTGTGGTAGTGAGCTTGTTTGGTGCAGGTACATGGTCAGATGGTGGATGCACAGTCTGAGCTTGTAGCCAGGGATTACAGAGCAAAGAAGGCAATTTTTCTGTATGGTCCTTCTGATGCTACAGGGAAACTCTTTGTTTCTAGAGCCTTTAAGGGTGAAGGCAAAACGTGGCCTGAGTTTAAATTGCCTGCCTCTCCTTAAAACATTTATCCTGTGGATAGCTTGAAGAAGGCACCTATGTGCACTTAATTTGAATGGGCTTGGGGTTTTTTATACAGCTGCAGAGCCTGAATAACATGTGGTCTCCTCAGTAAGGTCTCACACAATTATGCCAAAGATCGCGGCAGGGCTGGTCAAAAGCCCTCCAAAATATTCTGGATCTCTGGAGCCACTAGGTTTGCTGTCTCTGCACGTTGTGATCAAGAGTGATCATGATGGTGTTTTCTGTGCTGGCATCAAGCCAGTCCCACAGGCAGTGCCCACAGACCCCATGCGGTCATAAGGCACGCTCAGCAGCCACCCAGGAGCAGCTGAGGACCTGGCTGACCTACCCACCATGGCTATGGTTGCCAGAGACCTACTGCACCCTCCACAGCTGGCACCCCTTGGGAAATATATCGTGCCAGGAAGTGGGTGTGTCCTGATGCCAGGATGATACCAGAGAGATAGTGATAAGAGTGATATCTAAGAGTGCTAACAGAGTCCTGCAACCTGCTGAAAGGTCTTCTCTGGCTCCTTCCCAAACTCCCTCCTTTCAGCTTGTCACACTGCCCTGACACAGTAAGAGGGGTGCAGGAGAAGGCAGGGCTGCCTGGTGTAGTTGTTTGGTACACCAAGGTGGGATCCAAAACAAGTGCAAGGACAGTCTAGCCAAAAGTGCTGAAAAGGCTCGTGGGCAAGGCGTGTAGTGTGAATGCAGATGTGATGGGACGTGTGGGTATCCTGAGAGTACAGCACCATGGGGCATGGCTGAGAGAAGGGTGAGGGTGAGCCCCAAGATCAGAGGGAGCTCAAGACAACAGTGTTAGGTTTGGAGTAGTGGATGGGCCACTAATTGCGTGTGAGATGCAGACATAGCCTAACAGGTAAGTCACAAGACAACACATACACTTCAGACCAAATTCAGGACCCAGCATATTGTCAATGCACACCTGAGTATGTAAGACAAACTCCATTCAATGAGCACACCACCGCTTTCTAGTTTCAGTCTCCAAGTTGATGCAAACAGAAGTCGCACGTAGAATATAACACAGTTTCTAATATTAATCTTGGAAAAGTATTGATCATATAAGTCTCTTCATTCTGCAGGAAAATTAATAAATTGCTCGTACAGACTTGAGGAAAGTCATCTGAGAAGTGCTGCTGCATGATCAGTCAAAAATAGTGAAACCAATTATTAAGAAATTGAGCAATGGAAAGCAGAAAAATATCTCAGGCTCACACAATCCAAGCACAACTTTCTAGTAGCCTCCCTTATCTTACTGGCACCTGCCTTGGAAAACTTGGTACAGACTTAAGACTGTCTCTGTCATGTATGGGATAAGAAATTTCAAAGCACTGAGATGATATGAAACAAGGAGGCTGTAATGACTACCCTGAAAATACTTCCTATTATCTCTTCTACAGTCTCATCTACACAAGGAACAGGAGAAGCAAAAAGTTGCAGGGGCTCCAGAGGGATGTGCTCAGCCAGAAATTAAACAGTAGTAAAAAACTATCTTCTGGGATCTCCCCAAGAGATAGGTATCAAGGGGAAAGCCAGCCACTCAAACTGCTGAAGGGTTTGCAACTGCATCAACAGTCGTGAAACTGAAAACAGACAACAGCTCTGTCTGCACCTTCCCTGTTCTCCTGGCCAGGAGATCATCTGTTACAGCACCCAGTACTGTGCTTCCATATGCTCAGGTATAAACCCCAGCTGACAACAGTCAGGAAGACCCCAAATGCCTAGAAAATGTGAACCTTTTTGAGAGGTACCATGGATGAGCTAGCTGGGTTGCCCTTTGCCCAGTCTGGCATTGCAAAGGAAGCCAGGAAAGAAGCTTTTTTAGTTTTGTTAGCGTGCTGCCTTCCACTGTTAATTATAAGGACTGCGTAACACACTAAACTGTTAGTGTTAGAAAAAAATTGTAATTAATTTAGCAATAAAAGTCAACAAGCTTTTCCTTACTGATTGGGAAATGAATTATTTTTTTTTAAATTTATGCTTAAACACATAAAGTCCAAACATTTTATATGTTTGTCAAATCTGTTTTGTACAGAAATTGATTTATCAAAAATTTTAAGGAAAACAATATATTACCTAGTTCTGTCTGGCATGCTATCACCTGATTGTCATGATGGCCAACGTTTGTAATAAAATTCAATTAGTAAGCAAGCCACTATTTTATACACTAACTGCAAATTTTACAGGCTAACTTCAACCTCAGAGCTGATTTAAGAAGTACCTTCACATAGAACATATGCTTTTCTTTTCCTTTATTTTTAATGTTTGTTAAGGCTGGTGTAATTAAGGGGTTAATTAGAATCTTAAATGCTTGGTTTGCATGTCGCAAGATGTGCCTCGCTCTATAAAAATAGCTTTATGACATAGGAAAAAGTGGTATTTTTTCACTATAATTGCCCATCGTGTGTACTGGCAACATGAGAGTCTAAATGAGAGACTGTAAACATTTTTAAATAATCCGTTTCCAATTGTATTTTATTATTTATAATAATTGAACTCTCTTGCATTCCTGATGTTTGTATCCCCACAATGTTCCTGAAGCTGCACTTGTGGTATCGGCTACTTCTACACCACAGCTACGCAGGCTGTGCAGAGCTGCACACAATGAAAACAACACCAAAAAACCCCCAAAACAGTGCAATAAGATCATGTGGGCACACAGCAGCACCCCCTTGGCATCGGGGTGTGGGTGTGTGTGTGTGTGTGTGTAAGCTGGGGTCACGCAACTCTGAATTTCACCGTTTTTTAATGCTTCATGGCTCACACTGACTTTAACCTTTGTTCTCTGAGGGGCCCTGTGTTTTGTTTTCTTTCCTGGTTATTGGTTTTTATGGGACACCGAGTGCCCACGGCGGCGCCAGGCGTGCTTGGCAGCGTCCCTGTTGCGTGTGGCACAGGCGGCGATGACCACTGCCACCCCTTTGCTTCTCATCCACACAAAGTTACTTCTGAGGCTTTCTGAGGACTCCAATAACTCTCCCCCCGTACAGGCAAGGAGCTGCAGGCTGCCAACGCGCCAGGCCAACACCACAGCGACTCGGGCCTGCAGCCTTAGGCCTCCCAAGGCAGACGGACGGCCCTTCGCCGCTGGCCGCAGCTCCCCACCCCTCTCTCCGGCCGGCCATGGCCGCAGAAAAGCCGAGAGCCCGGCGGCAGCGCCGGCCCCGCGCTGCAGGAGAGCTGCGAGCCCCCGCCGCCCAAATGGCCGCTCCCCCTCAGGGAACTACAGCCCCCACAATGCTCCGCCGCCTCGGGGGGCTGCAGG
>VZRW01004475.1:4776-40818 GCA_013398125.1 Aegotheles bennettii | reverse complement strand
TCCGCCGCGGCGTCCGGCGCATTAACGGCCGAGGGAGCCGTCAGGCCGGAGCGGCAGCCCCTCCGGTGCCGGCAGAGCCGCCGCAGCTGCCGGGAACAGGGCTGCCCAGGGGCCCTGGGGGCTGCGGGACGGCCCCTGCCGGGTGTGCGGGGGAGGCGGGGAGCGCGGGCCCTGCGGCTCCCAGCCCTGAAGGCGCAGGTGTCCGGGTGCGCTCCTGTGGCCTTGGGGCGGGACGGCCCCGTGTGCACAGCGCTGTCCTGCGGGAAAGGGACTCGTCTGGTGTAAGTAGAAGATCATAGAATCACACTTCTAATAGAGTGGTTTGGGCTGAAAGGGACCAGTTCCAACCCCCTGCCATGGGCAGAGACACCTCCCACCAGACCAGGTTGCTCAAAGCCCCATCCAACCTGGCCTTGAACACTGCCAGGGAGGGGGCAGCCACAGCTTCCCCAGGCAACCTGTGCCAGTGTCTCACCACCCTCACAGGAAAGAACTTCTTCCTAAAGAAGAAATCTAATCTAAATCTGCCCTCTTTTATCTTAAAGCTGTTCCCCCTTGTCCTATCACTCCATGCCCTTGTAAAAAGTCCCTCTCCAGCTTTTCTGTAGGCCCCTTCAGGTACTGGAAGGCTGCTGTGAGGTCTCCCCGGAGCCTTGCCTTCTCCAGGCTGAACAATCCCAAGTCTCTCAGCCTGTCTTCATAGGAGAGGTGCTCCAACCCTCTGATCATCTTCATAGCCCTCCAGTGGACTCACTCCAACAGCTCCACGTCCTTCTTAGACTGGGGACTCCAGAACTGGACACAGTACTGCAGGTGGGGTCTCATGAGGGTGGAGTAGAGGGGGAGAATCACCTCCTTCAATCTGTTGGTCACGCTTCATTTGAGGCAGCCCAGGTGCAGCCCAGGATACAGTTGACTTTCTTGGGCTGCAAGTGCATGCTGCCGGCTCATGTTGAGCTTTTCATCAACCATGAGCTTTTCATCAACCAAAATGCTCTAGCATTATTATTTTCCACACAATGTGTTATACTTGTGTGGGTTTTGATTTGAATAATACTAATTTAGGGACAGAGTTAACATAAGTAACAGTCTATGACACTGTTTTTATGTTCTTCTCTGTTCAAAGAAGTTAAAACAGTTTGCTCTCAAGTACCTCAAAGTTGGAAAGAAGGAACATTCAGTAACAACGTTTTAGCATTAGAGGTCTTGTTAGATATCTTTTAGTGCTCAAGAACACTTAGGTGGTAATAAAGGGAAATAATCCACAGCTACATGTGTATTTCTTGCATTCTCTAACATTTTATCCATACTTACAGTAATAATTAAAGCTGCTGAAATTCTTAATAAAATATTTATATCTGCAATCTTCCTTTAAAATTCTAGGTAGTAATTTAACTTCCTCTCTGGAATGTCCCAGCATCATTGCTGAACTTATATTTCATCTTAATTAAAGTCTACTTTGGTTAAATATATTTCATGTATGTGTGTCCATAGAACTACCAGATGCTTGAAAAATGTAAAACCATCTCTTCCCTTTGATGTTTGAGTATACATGGTATTTAGAATCTCTAATTTGAAGTTGTAGACAGCCTATTTTGAAAATGTTGATGAAATTGTACTGCAAATATGGAACTTAATTGAAATGCCAGCTTCATCTGTTTTACCTGTTGTGGAAAAGGAACAGAAGTGTCTGTTCATGGCTTATTAGCATATGGTAATGCCTGGCCCTCTGAGGAAAGCATTAGGCCAGAAGTTCTCAATCTTTCAAAGTTTTGGTCTAGCCAGAAGAGATGTGTCTGTTTTCTCTTACATTAGACATGTTTAATGTTGCTTAAGATCGTAAAAGCAATTGTAGTAGGTCAGATGAAAGCCCAGCATCTTGTGTCTGAAAATGATTGCAGAATGAACAAAAAGATTTAACAGGCTAAGCATGTACTGATACTTTCTCAGAATGTTTTTAATGATTTTCAGCCCAGGACTTCATTAGCCATGGTTTGTTTTCTTTGTGTCTGACAGCCCTTGGTGGATTGTGGGGTTTTTTCCCCTTTAATTTATTGTCTTGTTACTGGGAGTCCACATCAGCTTTTGGTATCTACAGCATCCTGCAGCAAGGTGTTCCACAGGCTAACCGGGGCTTCTGGCAGCTGGGAGGTGAAGGAGAGGAGAGGAAGACTTCCTTTTTTTGTGTTGAACCAGCCACCAGGTAGTTTCATCTGATACCTCTTGGTTCCTGTACTTGAACACGTGGAAGATTCCTGCTCATCTTTTCTGTGCCAGTCATGGATTTTGTAGATGATTCCTTAACTATAATCTTCTCCTCCTTACCTTGAAGTTTATGGCATAAAATCTCAGAATCCTTTGTTCTGTGGGCTGCTGGGCCACTGGTAGCCTGTATGGTGCAATTCAAACCATTGGAGTAGCCAGTTAATACCAGAACCAGTTCTGTTAATGTCTGGGGATTTTGCGTAGATTGTTAATTTACTGTATAACTGAGAAAATAACTTTTTTCTTTTTTTTCTCTTTTTCTTTTAAGAACATGAAAGCGACGATGATTCCTATGAAGTGTTGGATTTAACACAATATGCACGACGCCATCATTGGTGGAATCGTGTGTTTGGCCGGAATTCGGGACCGATTGTAGAAAAATATTCTGTAGCTACCCAGATTGTGATGGGCGGCGTGACTGGCTGGTGAGGGAGCATCACTTTTCATAACTGTCCTAGACCTTTTACGGTGTTAGAAGATCCCTTTCCAAGGCTATTTGAAGCAGATAAATGTATCTTCTCTAACGGGATTTCCTTTATCATTGATCAAGGTTATTCATGTGTGAACAATTTCTTAACTCGTTACTCTGACTCATCATTCTGAAGTGTTTTGTGGTACTGGTAAAACACCAGTTACCTAAGGGAACTCATGCCAGTTAGTGTGAAAAGGTTTTAGGGAAATGTCAGAGCTCTAAAAGTACAAGGAATAAGTGGAAAATTACTGCATATAGCTTCTGTTTGTATGGAAAGGCTGATTTCCTTACTAGTATAGATTTAAAAACCTAGTTATGATATTATGGCTGAGACATCTTATAGGAAAAGAAAAAAAATGTGGCAGAATATACTTTTAATTAAGAGCCCCATTTCATAAAGACTTTTTTCCCTCTAAGTTCAACTGGAGCCATTTTGAACAAATTAACAGTCTGCTGTCATGTTAAATGAAGAGAGATACCACAGCATAGTTATGCTAAAATAATTCGTGCTGAAAGCTAGACAGTAAAGATGAGAACTTAAACTGGAAAATGTGGCCACAGCCTTATCAGCTATGTCAAGGTATTTGTTACTTGTCAAAGATACTTGAATTGTATTTGTCTCTTCCAGTACTCTAAAAAAAATCAAGTTCAGTGAAAAACAGCATTATGGTAGCACAGTAACTTTTAAAACTGAATCATGCAAGATTTGGAAGATGAAATAGACTAAAAATGAAATTGTCATGTCCAGGCTCAGTACAGCTTTGAGGAGTGTAGGCTTAGCTTTCAGTCTGGTTTTTTATTTGCCTCTGTAGCCTTAAAATTATTCTGAAAATCTAGATGTGTATACATAAACTCTGAAGCTTCTAGAGAATAGGTCATCTGGCATCCATAAAAACTGGCTCATTGAAAGATTGGGGAACTGTATTTCAGCATCTGTAGATGTATGTACCTCTGTGTGGGTATTCCAAGTATGTAACTGTGCGTTCACTGTTCATTCATACACGGGGGGAAAAATTCCCCTCTGTTTGGGCTGGTGGCAGAGGGCAGGTCACACCAGCAGAGTTGCCCAGGGAAGTTACGGAGCCATCAGCCTTGGAAACATTCAATGCTTGACTGTGTAGGACCCTGAGGAACCCGATTTAGCTTGGAGATTGGGTTGGACTTAGTAGCTGGCCTGGTTCTGGGAAGGTGGCTGGACCAGATGACCTCCAGAGGTCCCTTCCTGCCCAAACTATTCTGCGGTACCAATATCTGTGCTGTTCTCTATTTGATGTGGGAGTGTTTGGAGGCTGCGAACAAGATAATTAATTTGCCGGTTGCCTTGATCCATTAAAAATAGACTAAGGCCATGTCCCTGTAGAGGGGCCCTGCTGATTTTAACTCTAGTGGTAGGGAAGTAACTTTTTTGTTACTTGAGATATTTAAGTTACGGGTTGTGTAGTTAATATAAATGGTGGTATAATATGTTTACCTTCCATTTGGTAACATTTAAAATGGCACTTTTATACTATTACATTGTGCTTTATTAACATGCTACGTTTAACAGCAGCATACAGCTTTTGTGTGTAGGCAAGGCCTGGAGATCTCAAGCTTACTTTAAAGGGGCCATCAGACAGCCATGAACTAGCAACCATTACTCATGTTGTCTTGTTAGACATTATTAATTAAATATTGTTTTATTAAATATTCTGAGTTAAAAATTTAAAAATGTGAAATGATGCATTTGCTTTGTTAAATAAAAAAATAGTAATAGTTGTAGCTGGGAATTTTGGAGTGTGGCATTGTTCAGCAGACAACTTCATTGGACTGGGTTTTTTTGTTTTGTTCTCCTAAGGTGTGCGGGATTTTTGTTCCAGAAAGTCGGAAAGCTTGCAGCAACTGCAGTAGGTGGTGGCTTTCTTCTGCTTCAAGTATGTAGAATTTCATGCTTTTTAAGTTGGCAAATGTTATTTACTAAACAGTAGGAAAACCACAGCTCTTGGGTAAAATCTAATTAGGAAGGCTTCTTATCCACTGTATCTTTTTTTTAGTCTTATCAATTAAAAAATTACATTTCAGCTGGAATATTGCATACAAAAGAGACATTTCTAAAAATCAGTGGTAAATCAGAGTCTACTCTATCCTGTAAAATAGTTTTTAGTAAGCCAAAAGAAACCTCCCTACAGAAACTGAGATGCTGTATGTAATTCAGTATTGCCAGATTAGAGGAACTGCCTGCAAACCTATGGTTAGGGAGATCAAGGGATTTAAGCTGTGTTTATTTTAAATAGATTTGAAAATTTTATCAGTGGTTTAGAAGAAGTAGGCTTCTTCGGCTATTGCTTGGAAGGCTTGCGCCGGTCCCGTGATGAAGCCATGTTTTTCTCTTTTCTCCCCATGCTGTATTTATTGTTTACTGTTTACTACTGTAATACTGCTGTATTATATCTGTTGAACCCCCGAAGCTTTGCCAATTTCTGATACCTTCATTACATTCCTCTGTTCAGTTGGATTTAAAGTCCAAAAATTTTTAGTGATGTTATCTGGCATGACTGTTTGCATTTTTCATCAGATGTGCTTAGGGGAGGACATATTTCCAAGAAGCCTTTAAATTAGATGAGGAAACTTTAAGTGAAGGAGAATTTCACATATCCTTCTGTAAGATGCCAACTAATTCTTAATTTTTTTTTACTGGCGTTTTTTACTTCCCGATACTTGTGAGCTTGTCATTTTTTGAGAAAGGATGTTTTTGAGATTATATATATATAATATATATACACACACACATATGTATAAATATATATATATATGTATATATTTTATTCTTTCCAACATTGCCCCGGAGGGTTTCTGAAAAGCGTATCCCTCTTTCAGTTATTCCTTTGATTGTAATGGCTGTTGCAGTCAACCGTTGATCAGGAAGGCTTGGGTGGTACCTCTGATTGCTGCTGTGTAATGCTTCAAAATGTCACAGCTGTGTGAAGGACTCTTACTTCCTTCATGATCATGTTCTCTACTTTTTAGGGATTTGGTCTTATTTTTTTTTTTTAAACCCCTTGTTGAACATATTACTGAACTGCAGCACTTGTATGAGAATATATGCTCTTGGAACTACTTGGTTTAAATTGTTTTAAACAAATATAAACTATATTTTATTTTTAATTACTCAAAAGCAAGCATCAACAACAATTTAAAAAGTCAAAGAGAAATAGTTTTGATACAAAGCTTTATAGTATCAGCACTCATTCTACATCACCATTCTGCATTGATTACCTTTTTAAATGTCCTGGAAATCATTGATTATTTGGCTGTGCCTAACCACAGGGATGAATTTTACAAGGGTGTTGAATCTGAAATGGTTTAGAATCATCCAGATGTACGTTTTTGACAAAATGTGCCATGCCAGCAAATGAATCAATTTGATACAGTGCTCTGGACTTCTTTAGCCCGTAATGCATATTTCTGGATCATGAGGGAAGAATTAAATGCTTATATATATATTTGTGCTGTGGATCTTGGAAGTACTTATAATTTTATTCTAGTTGACTTAAAGGTCTGAATCTCTCTTCCCACATTGTATGCCTTTGGTCTTAATTCTTTTAATGGCAATTTTTGACTAAATATAACTGAGGCCTGGCATTCAGGAGTGGCAGGCAGAATATTGCCTGCAGGTGCCTTCATTAGTAGTTCTGACTACAGGAAGCTGAAAAGTTGAAACTAAGACCTAAAGAGAAAGAAAAATAGAACTTGCTTAAAACACATTACTTGTGCATTTATTTTGCTTGTTGAGCTGTGAAGTTTGGGGGAGCTTTCCTGTACATAAAATAGATTTGCCATGTGTTTGAGTGTCTTAATTTCTTAGTTGATCTCATCTACAGTGTATCTGAAAAGGAGTATTATCCAAGAGGAAAAATGAGTTGCATATCTTGATTGAGTTGTCTATATCTTTAATTAAGTAAGATCAGATTCTCTTGGAAGGGAATGAAGTAAATGCCTTGGTCGTTCATGTCAATTCAAAATGTTTTTCATTCTAAAGCTGAGTCATAAATTCTATAGTATAATTACATTTCTGTGGTCTTTAATTTTTTCATTTAAAGATAACACATTGTTTTAATTTCCCTATGAATACATGTTCATCATTTCCCCTCAGTGGGCAGAGGAGCATTTCAGCACATGACGAGAAACTTCTTTTTTATCTGTAAATATCTCTGAAGTTGCAGATTTGATTTCAACTCCGGATTGCAATATTGACACTAGTTACTGGCTAAAACAAGAAAAAGAACTACAGAAGGCAAGATTCTTGGATAAAGCCCATTCAGTGACACATTTCAGTCCTGGAATTTAAAAATCTCTTCAGCATGTGGTGATTTAATCTCAAGAAATGTAGTAGAAACCTGAAACAATACAGTTTTGGAGTGTCAGTTTGGACAAGAAGCAAAAAAGAGTTTTTCAGATTTTTGGAAGTGATGTAGACGTTTTTCAGTCTCAATACAGATTAAATGAGAAGTAGTCCGAGGAAGAGAGTAAAAATGGCATTAAGGAATTTGCATAGTTTTTCAAAATTAAAATCTGTTATCACATCTTTGTGCTGGATACTTCAACAGCTTAATTTGATTAATTAACTATCATTTTTATTTGAAACAGTTATAGTTCTTCAAATACGCTTGTATAAGACCAATACCCATGTACTATACTAAGGAAAATATTATTAATTTCTCGCAACAAGTGAGGGATTTTCCTTGTATAACTTCTAGTTTATACAGCACAGAGTTTAGTGAAATCCTGGAGAGTAGGAAGTGTGAAATTAGGTGGTTCTGCTATCAATAATTAATTAAAATTAATTGTTCTTAATGAGCACTTGTTCTTTGTGGTTTTAAACTCCTGTATCCTTAATAATGATTTAATTGGTTTTTACTCTTTACAACAAATTGCAGGTTTCTCCATTGTGTGTTGACTATTTTTTAATCATAAAATTGTATTTTTGTTTGGTTATTTTTGCTCTCACTAATATATTTTGCCTCGTTCCATTAATGTGCCATTGATGAATTCAATTCTTCATTAAATTATTTTCTAACTTAAAAATAAATCTTGGAAAACAACACAAGAAGCAAAATAAACTCTTAAGATATCCTTGGCTATGTATTGTGTGGGGTTTGGTACCATGTCATGATGATGTTGTGGCATCTCAGTGAGGTGGGGACTTAGTAAGAAAGAGTTGTATTCAGTTTTGTGTTGAATATCCCACTTGACAGTTATGTCTGCAGACTTTGAGGGGACGTTCACTGGAAGAGCCAAAGCAAATGGTAGTTGGAAGCTAGTCTTTTAAAGAAATACCCTATTTCTGACAGGTTCTGACATGAAATGGAGGGGCATTGTTTCTCTGCCTTGGTGAACTGGGGTAGTTTCACTGGTTGCAGTGGAGCTGTGCCAGCAGATGGTGACTAAAGATACAGCCTATTGAGTTTAACTCCTACAAAAAATGTTGTATTGTTTCTCAGTCCTGCCTTATCTGTATGTTGAAGTTACAGGCTTGTCAGGTCTGTACTGGAAACAGGTTGAGTCTGATGGGGGTAGTTACCTGCCTAAATACCGGAAAATACCTAAAAGTATACATAGGTTCTTGTGCTGTGCAAGTGCAGGAGCCCAGGGAGCTCACGTGAACCTTCTGGGCTTGGTTGGGCTTTTTTAGCATGAGAGATATTGTCTTTGAGAAAGTCAAAACTCTCTTGTCCCATCTTGCCATACACATTTTTTGCTCATTACTCTTAATAATGTTTCACAAAAAACTTGCGTGCCTCTCAGTATCACCCCCAAAACCAGATCTTCCCTTTTAGATTATCTGTTTTCTTTGTTTACTGTAGAGAAAGATGCATGTATTTTTAGTAATCCTGCATTGAAGCATTTTTTCAATTGCCTTTTTGGAAAAAATACATTATTTTTTAACAGTTCTGGAAGATCTTGAACAAAAACAAATTTACTAATGTGATATATATTATTCCATTATCATATATACATGTATAGATAGATTTCTGTATATATGGAAACACACATCTACTCCACTATATGTCTCTTTAAGAATATATATATTCTTATATGTATAGACCTACGTGACTCGTTAGTATAGATAAGTATGGAATTGATAATGGAATATTATTATTCTAGTTTGTTACCATAGGAGGTGGGTTTAAAAATACTGGTGAACTTTAAGAATTTGCGTCTATGTAAATTTACTGTTGTAAGCGAATAGCTTTTTATGATGTATTAGGGTCCAAAAATGGAAGTCTGTCTCACTGTTTGACTTCAGTGGGATTATTTCTGTGCTTACATACAAAGTTATGTAATTAGTAGGATTGCAACCAAAGTAGATGTGGCACAGGCTTTGACTGTCACTGCAGTGAAGTACAGGTTTTTTTCCTTCTCAGCTGTAAATTTTGTATTCGAAACATTGTCCTCTTGCTTATTTCATAAATGTATACAAAAACTCAAAAGTAGAACTTAAGATCTCTGTTACTAAGTTCAGGGGCAAAAGTAGTGTAATTTTTATTGTGTAAACTGGAGTTCTGATACAAGCATAAATTGTTACTACTGGAAAGGTAAACAGAACTTAATTAAAAGCTTCTGCCTCATCTTTGTACTGTATGGGTAACTCAGCTAATTAAACTAGTCCTAATGTTTCTTTTAAAGTCCATTTGCTTATAGTTTTTTACAAGCAAGCAACTATATTAGCATTTCTTATATTGTGTTGGGCTGGGTACATCATTCCATATTTAGTGTCCAGTTTTATGGGTTAGAAGGCACCAATTCAGTGCTTGGACCTTTTTGAAATTCTTGTGGTAACGTTAAATTCATAAAATAAAAATTACCCCAACACATGACATTTTTTTTTCCTGGTACATCATCCAGTGACCAGATGTGCAGTCAGTACAGCTTTAAAATTGGTTTCCTGTGTTCATAATGTTTAGGCAGTCCTTAATTAGCTGTTGCTGCCTAGCACTAGTGCCCATGTGGATAAAAGGTTTTACAATAGACAGGAAAGTTCAACGAATTTGTTACATTCTGAGGTATGAAGTAAAGAGGAGTGTAATATTTAGTAAGTTCATTTTGCTTTTGTCCAGTGAACTGCTTCTTTAAATCTTGTGCAAAAATAGAAGCTGGAATTTACTTTCTTACACATGTGGTCTTTTAGAAGCTTTGTTTTGAATTCAGACAAAATCTGTCTGACACTTGTTTCATTTTAGTTTCTTTCAGGATCATGACATTCAGATTTGTGGCGATACATGTTGCTTAATTATTGTGGCTGTTGTAAAACAAGCTAGATAGTTTAATTTTAGTTACTTGGTAAAAAGAACTATGTAAAAGTCAAAATTCAGTGTCTGTAAGCGATATGAAACACTTCTTTTTATGCCAAACCTAATAAATTGTTTAAATATCTGTTCCACAAAAGTTCATTATCTGTGACTTTTATTTATCAGTTGTATCATTTGCATAGAATGCTCTTACGTAAGTTACATGAATTTGCCAAACAGGACCCTAAGAAGGACCTGAGAAATCTCATTCTCCTTAGAGTTCTTTGTATAACAGTCATTATCTGTTTAGTGGTCTATATCTATTTGTCTTAGCAGCTAAAATAAGCAGTAATCCGTAGTTCTGATTTTTTTTTAAATTTTTTTTTCTAACAAAAGAGTTGTTTAACTGTTCTCTAGAGCTTGCAGGAGTTGCCTCATTTTTTTTAAGCTAGGATTTTATGAACATTCAAATACATGTTTTGTTTGTGAATTGTTGTAAGGAAATTGGTGGGACTGTCAGTGTTGGTCAAGTAACAGAACATCGTACTTTTTTCCAGGATCAAATCTCAGCAAGAGGAACAAGGCAAAAGGCTGGGATGGTGCTTAAATGTCCTAAAAATCTTTGGGATGTTGTTTAATCATTTTGAGAGTTTGAGTGTAAACTGGTATGAACAATCCCCCAAAACTTAATCCATTTTGGTGATGTTACAGGACTTGTGCTGTACACAGGCCTTGTTATTTTTCTGCTTACTGGCTTTGTTTTGTAGAAAGTATGAGAATTCTCTTGTATCAAGTGCTTTTTTTGTTGGACAGTACAAATGATGTAGGATAAAACAGTAGTTTTCGGTATTTCTAAGGATGATTTGGATTAGCCCCAGATACCCTGTCACAAATCAGAACTCCACAATTCTGAAAGAAGCTGAAATGAAAGTTTTTTCGTTGTTGCGGAATGAACTGCTTTTCTCTTTTCTTTTCTTACAAGTAAAGTTACAGTTAATGCTGAAGGAAAAACATTGTTAGTTAAAGTTTTTACAATGAAATAATATAGAGCTGGTAAAATTAACAAGAGTCTACTGAACTTTGCCATTGCTTGTTCTAATTCAAACTGCTATTAACGGAAGATTTTAGTGTTTGAAGCAGAGTACCTGCTGTATTTGACAGTGTCTTTTCCTGCATCTGTAATTTTTTAAAAAAAGAGAAAAAACCCACTTTTGTAGGCACCAAGGTACTGTATTTTTAACTTATAAAATGTTAACTACAACTGTACTAAATTCTCTTTATTTTCCTAGATTGCTAGTCATAGTGGATATGTACAAGTTGACTGGAAGAGAGTTGAAAAAGATGTAAACAAAGCAAAAAAACAGCTAAAAAAGCGTGCAAATAAGGCAGCACCTGAAATCAATACTCTAATTGAAGAGGTAAGTCTAAAGTGATAAGCTGTTTACTATCAGCCAATTTTTCTTGCCTTCCTCTGTAGGTGATGATTAGTTGAAAATGCAGGTGCAAAACTGAAGAACCATAGTTCTGATTATAATGGGAAGGCATAAAAAATGGTCTATGTATTTTATTTAAAGCTATCAGTTTGTACTCCTACTCACCAAGCTTTCTATTTTGTTCACTCCTACGGACAGCACCGAACTTCAAAGCTAATGCACTACCACGGCTGATACAGCTTAGGGACTATCGTTGGCTTTGCCTGTCTGCCTGTGCAGATTTTTGGCTAGTGAGAAAGCCTTAAGGTTATGACATGGTAAAAAGTAGAGGGTGTTGTGGTTAAAACATGGTAGCTACCAAGACAAAACCCAAATCTTGCTAGTCTGCTGATAACAAAATTACTTGGTTGGAAAAGACTGACCTTTCTGGAGAACTAGAGTTGTGGTTTTTAATCTTATTGTTATACAGTTTGAAGAATATCCATCTTCAGAATCTGTCAGTTACATACTGTCTTTAGAAGAGGTAGCCTGTGATACTGATTGGTGTCGCTGAGGCCCTTTCATTCTGTTATTTGAAGACTTACTTAATTTTATCTCTTCTTTTTTGAAATATATTGAGCCTTATGTATTTTCACATTTCATACAGCCGATCTAATTTTCTTTCTCAGTAACTGTGAAACCTTACTTGGAATATGCTGCAGACAATGTAACAGCAGCCACACTAGCACTGTGCAGCTAGGAGTTTCGAAGTCTCAGATTTAACCTGTATGAAGTTGTGCATAGGTTGATAACAATTACCTTAAATTTTAATGTGAACATGAAGTGGAAGTTCAAGAGAGGTGGTTTTCTAGCATCTATACCCCAAATAGCATAAGCAGCCCTTCTGCCCTACAGAAATGGGTGGAACAGGATGGTGGTTTTGGTTGTGTTGGGTTTTTTTGTTTATTTTTCAGATTATGTTATTAGTAGCTAATCTGCAAGTGTTTGAAGTGGAGGATTTATGAAATGGCACATGTTTGATACAACATGTTACACTCTATGCTATTACTTAATGAAATATTACACCCAAATGTCATCATACATAAGTGTCTCTTGTAGGATTAAGTTGTTAGGAAACTGACTCATAATGGAATGAAGCATATTTCTTTTCCAATGATCTAGTCTTCCAAAAAAAAGTATTTGTTAAACTTTTTTCATGTGATTAAAATTGAAGTGATGGTGGTGCTCATGCTCTTTTGTCAAGGGAGTTTGTAAAACATCTGCCTTATTTTAATCAGAACAAGAGTGGCATTGGCATGAAATTGGTATGACAATTCCTCTGTATTTTGACTTTTAAAATGCTAACTATATGTCACATATATTGTTAAAGACAGCTGAGAGTCAGTTTTCACTCCATTGGTGCCAGCAGTTGCTACTTTATGTTTTTAAACATGTTGCTTCCCCCTCCGTAATTCTAGGATTCTTGTTTCCAGGCAATAGTGTTCAGTATTAAATGTTACAATCAGGCACAATTGACTCAGATCTTTATGAATATTATTTTTCTTCTCAGTCAACAGAATTTATCAAACAGAACATCGTGGTGTCCAGTGGATTTGTTGGAGGATTTTTGTTAGGCTTGGCATCGTAAGGACCCGAATCGTCTCTTCCATGGCATTTGTCAAAGAACAGATGTGGTGACATGCTCTTAGAGCAGTGTGGGTCACTGGGCCTTCCCGAGCAGGACAAGTGGACTAGATAGACAACTTGGACGCTTTTTCATTTCAGGCTTTTGCCTCTTGAAGCTTGGCAAAACTAGGATTTGCTGAAAAACTGTGCAGTGTGCTCATTATAGCATTTCTGGGCAAAACTGGTTCATCTTCATCGTGACTTTTTATCTATGACCTTTCAAGATCTAGCATTTTTTAAAATGTTATTCTTGGAATATAGATATGTAATCATACTGTAAGAAAGAAAGCCCCATTTCTATGTTTTGAGTTAAATATTGTTTATTTTAAAAGTATTTTTCTTCATGCTGTAGCAGATAGTATCAAAGACTACATAATGTATATGATATTGTAGTTTCAGCCTCACGGCTGTCCATTTTCTTTAGAAGTTGTTGCAATAATCGATCGATCTGTAATACCTTTTTACAGAGTATTAAATAACAAAGAATCATGAGCTTATTAAAGGTGAAAATCAACTTTGACTCTGGCCTGTGTGTACATAGAAAATAAAATCTCATGTTTATAGCCTGCAGGCAGCTGGTACAAATATTTGCAGAGATACTTGTGATATTTCTGTGTTAAGTAAACATATACATGTCATTTTTCCCAGATGCGTAGACATGCACAAACTCACTGATAAAACTGTAGTACACAGGCAGTCGTTGCAAGCGCAGACTCCACAGTGATTGGATGCATAACTCTTTTACACTCAGTAAACCGCGGAGCTCATTTCAGACATCAGTGAGATGAAAAGATGAGGCTTCTGTCTGATCACTTTGGAAAGGCTGGTACTTTGTAGGGCTTGATAGCAGGTCAATACAGTGTACCCTGCATGAACTGAAGACTGCTCTTGCAGTCCATTTTAGCTGGAAATGATACTTTCATATTTACCTCTATTGCCACTCTGTTCTCCATATAATTTTTTACAGTTGTCACTTAATTTGACTTTCACTGTCTAGGGTGTCAGCTGTGGGAAAGCGAGGCTACAGATTGCCTTCAAGTTGGCTTATAGGAAACGTGCCTGTTTCTTCTGAAGTCTGGAAAAGCAAATAGGACTTAATCTGCTCAATTTTTGCTGCCTCCACCTTTGACGGATCAAAGCAGGAAGTGGATTCTAAAGGAGATTGGAGGCGTAACTGTGGGTGGGCTGGAAAATTTATTCTCAAGTAGGTTTTTAAGGTAGTTTTGGTAATTTGTTACTAGGTTATTCTAAAGAAGTTAAGAATCCAAACAAATGCTTAATGCATTTTTCTGGATTTCAAACTTGTGAACCTTGCAGAAACGTCTACCCAAGAAGGACTGTTTGCTCTGCCCTTATTTCTCTGTGTTTTGCTGTACCAGCAAGCTAATGTGTAATGGAGCCTCTCAGGCAGGTTCATGGTCACATGTCTGAAGAACAATGGTGATTCATGAGCATTAGAGGGATGGGTGTGAGCTTCGGATGTACAGGACATGGGATGAGCATCCATCAGCTGGGCTGTACGTGAAAGGTGTTTGTGTAGTACCCTCGTTATGTATTTAGGTTAGTGCATCTGTGGGCTGCAGAGGTCTGTATTACATACTGACTTCATATACATGTGAGTCTGGCCAAGGTAAGTAAGTTACATAGCACGTTATGCCTATCTGTGAGGTTTAAGGGTTTAGTTAAGCTAAAGCCTGTTCTAAGACTTCTGAAAATAAAACTTACTACTCTTCCCCCACCCCCTCCCAAACCAGCCCCCCAAACCAAGGAATGTAAATGGCCACAAATAACATGTTAGCATCCTAAATATTTGTTTTAAGGTGAATACCTAAAGCTATGTAAACACAACTGTTAACAGTTGATTGGAAATGGGAAGCCCCAGGAGGAATGTGGATTATGGGTCATCTAGGATTTAAAGAAAAATTAAGAAAGGTGAAAATGTTAAAATGTGAAAGTTTCTCTGCCTTAGTGTTCTATCTGAAGGATAATGGGAAGGTAATGACTCAGCTCTTTTCTGCTGATGAAGCTAATGGATCTTTGGCATGTCGAGAGTTGCTGAAGCCAACTGGTGTGAGTCACTCACACTGACTGGAATGGACTCAGGCATTCTGAAGGGCTTTAGGAATGAAGTGACCACCTCACTAGCATGAACTCGTAAACCTTGCATTTTTAAAAAAAGTCTACTCTGTGAAAGAATTTCAGGAGAGCATCTTTTAGTGTGCTTGCTAAAAAGGCTGCTCATGTGACCAAGGAATATACTTCATAATTCTAAGTAAAATTAAAAAAAAAAACAAAACAACAAAAACCCCCCAAAAAACTTACATAGTAGTATGCAAGACTGATTTCTGCAGAGGAAAGTTGTTCTGTTGCCATTATCTGAGATTCTCAGAAAGGCAATGAATAAAGAACTGATTGAATTAAACATATTTGAGGTTTTCATTATTTTTTGAAGCCTTTGGAATAGGAAGCTTAATGTTGTACATGTAAAACTGAAGGACAATAAAAGTAAGGAGAAATGATGTAATGGAAAAGGTAACGCTGTGGTTCACCTTTGGTTTCTATGCAGATTGGCTTTACATGGTGCATTTGTGACTCGAGAATGACTGCTGGCACAGCAACACTGGTGAAGTTCTATGTTACAGTTCCTTAGGCTGGTGAGGTAGAGGGGATGCTACCAGCAACTACGGCTAGAACTGACATGGTGTGGAGATGATGGCATGGCAGACTTTGATAAACATAAAGTACTGAGAGGAATAAATATGGCTTTTCTTGCAAATACCTGAGATCTTTCTGTGTCAGCTCAGAACAGTCAGTCATGTATATCACTGTACATAAGGGAATGCTCTATAGAGTTACAGTTAGAAAAATGAATGTTGATGGGGTTATTGAGAATGGAATGGAGCATAGCAGATTTCATAACATACATGACATACAGTAATGTGAAGAAACACCAGTAATACCTCCTCCTAACCTTTTGAAAATTGTTGGAAATCGCAAAGAATTACTTGAAAAAACGAACTTCTGTAGCATGCAGCTGGCTGTGTGGGGTCTGTAGGTGATAGTGGAAAAAAGTCCACCCAAATTCAGCACAACTAGAACTAGGTGCCATGTTGGAAGGCAGACTGATCATAAAATGTGGTATTTGGTCTCCCTAGGACTGAGCATGGGACAGGTGGATGGTGTGGGAGAAGGACTAGGATCAAATCTGCCAAGAGTAGGAGGTGTTGCCTGCCCCTGTCCTTTGTAATGCAGTTGAAAAATTAGACAGGACTGATAAGCTTAAAAAGCTGTTTTTCCCTTGTCTGACTGGAAGCACATCTGATACAATGTGGTGATGTCCCAGTACTGGGACATAAGGAAAAGTTGATGTTTGTTATTTTGGGGCAATTTGGGAAGCAAGCGGTGGGCTCTTAAGTACTGAGACAGCTGACGTTCATCAGGACCTGTAAGACCAGAAGCCAAGTTTAATTAAGATAATTGTGGGGTAAGTCTGCACAAAGCATCTGTATTGATTCAGCACAGCCCAAAGCCTCAATCATATTTCGCCCCACATTCAAGCTCAGAGGCCATCTAACTCTTGGAGCGATGAGGAACATGGTGCAGAGATGTAACAGGGGCTTTTGTGCTTGCACGTGGGACTAGAAACAGCGTGGCTAACCCTAGCACGAGTGGTGCCATGTTTGAACTAAGAAATCTTGCTGGACCTAAGCTGGGCCCGACTTGCAGCTTGGGTAAACTGATGCAGTGGTAACAAGTTTACTGGTTCACAGATTCAGCACCCAAAGGCCCTCTGTCTCCCTCACACTCTTCTCTGGTCCCCTGACCTCTGTGTCCCCAGTTTCTCAGTGTGCTGTGTGTTTCTATCTCCCTGTTTTTGTTCTGCCTGTCTTTTGTTTCACAGCTACCTAGAGCAGAGCACCACAGCACACACTACTGCTGATCTGTGAAAAAAGAGGAAATGCAGCGCTTGAGAATAAGTTGGTGGAATAAATCCCACAAGTCGATTCAGCTGTGGGGCTTCCCACCAGCTAATGCCGCAAAGCTCAAGGAAGCTGGAGACCACATTCAGTTACATCTTCCTAGGAAACCCCTCCTGCTTCCTAGACCAGTACCCTACCTACCAAGCCATAAGGTATTTCAGCATGAGATATCCTTGGTCTCTCCTGCTGACACAGTCTGTTGTGTGGATGTGTCTCGGCATTCAGGAAAGTGAAGACAGAAACCTGAGTCTCATCTCAAAATTTACCTCAAGTCATTGCTAAATAGTTAAATATGCTGCTTGAAGTGAAAATGCTCTAACAGGAAGGAAGGAGGGAGGGAAGGCAGGCAGGCAGGCAGGCAGGCAAGCTGGCAAGCTACACCCAGGATATTTACTGCCTGTTTGGTAGGGTGCTTACCTGAGAATTGGAATATATTGTTATATATCTACCCTTGATACAAGGGGGTTTGGGTTCAGCATCAAATCCCCACAAAACTAACTGCTCACAGCCTTAAGCTGTAAAAATAATTTCTGCATATGTAGACTCTATATTTTAAAAATACTTAGCAGAAAATGTTAACATCCACAAAGGGAATTAACAAGTATTGAACCATACAATTCCCATTTAATAGAGATACTTTGATCGCAACAAGAGGCTATCTACATGAACTTGCCAATGCACACTCATGGGACCTAGAGAATTAAAAACCAATATATCAAGTATGATTTTTAATTAAACATCTTACTTTCTTGAAGGGTTAATTGTGAAGTAAAGGTTATGCTGTCTTCTCATGTTTAACAGACAACAAACTCATACTGCAGCCAAATACACAGATTTTTTTTCAGATTTCAACTCCTCTTCAGTGAAACAATCGGAATGCCTTAATAGCTAGCTGTTCCTCAAACAGAAATCTAAGCCAAAATACATCTGAACAAATCTTTAAATGTAAGAAAAACCTACAGATGTATGAAAGGAATATGTGAATATCAAGTGTTGCCAAATATTGTTTCAAAATCCACTTGGGACAATGAAGTGGAGGAATGAAAACTAACAGTAATAAGGGAGTCTACATTCTTAGTGCTTCTATAAGAGTGTATGGTTATTAAGGTTAAAAAATGTTGAGAAATTGCCTTTCTACAATACTAATAATATTTTTTTCTATTTACATGGCATCAAATGTGATGCTTAGTTTCCAAACTTAAAAGCTTCTTGTGCCAGCTAAATTGCATGCTGGGTTCTGTAGCAGCTTTGTTTTGAGGCTGCTTGTGCAAGTGAAGCTGAACATATGCTTCAATGACTAACTGGTTTGTATATGAAAGCAAAGGTAGAACAAACATTGGAAGCAATATACGCATTTTTTTTTCTCTTTTCATGTTGTTACAGGAATCTCTAGTTAGGCTTAGAGACCCTGATGTAGTCTGAAGAGAATCAGAAAACCAGGGACTGCACGCTGTGTAGGAGTTACAGGGAAGGCACAAGGAGTAGAATTTGTCTGCCTGACTATGGATGTCGAGCTAGGTACCCTTTGGCCTGCTTATATTAGTGAAAGGCAACAGGCAAATTTACCTTACTCTAAAATTGACATCTACAGTGGCTCAAATGTATCTGACCTTGAAGGACCCATTTTCCCTCAGTGTTTTTAAAGGCAGCCCAGGCCATGACTTGACCACAACTAAGATGATTAGGGGCCTAAAGCGTAAGACCTATAAGGGGAACTGAGGTTGTTCAGCCTGGGGAAGAGGAGGCTGAGGGGCAACCTAAGGCAGCCTACACAGCCTACAACTACTTCAAGGGGAGTTACAAAGATGATGGAGCCAAACCCTCCTTAACAAGGGGCAGCAGCCACAAGCTGTGGCTTGGGGGATCACACTGGACATTAAGAAAAGATACTCCACCAGGAGGGTAATGCAGCACTGGGACAGGTCACCCAAGGTGGGTGTGGGTTCTCCCTCCTCAGGGGTTTACAAGATTTGGCTGAACAAAGCCAAAGCTGACCTGATTCAGTGTTGATGACCAACCATCTGGCTGTGAGCAGAAGACTCCAGTGGTCCCATCCTTGCAGCACATGTATGGGACTGTGAAAATCAGGTGTTATCCCACTCAGCCCCTCAGTCTTTCTCCTGGGTTTAGCCTTGTGTTCCTGCACATCTGAACATACATTAGAAATGCTCTTCTCTGGCTGGTCTCTTCTGACTATTCAGACTGAGAAGGAAAAATGGTGAGGGTATGTGGTACTGCAATTAATTCCAGTTTTCTGCTTTAAAAAAAAAGAAAAAAAAATCAAATTTATTTATTATATCAGCATTTGAAAGTTAGAGACCTGCCAAATGTTTTTGTGATATTAGATTTGCCTTTAGAAAACTAAGATCCTCTGGTAAGTGACATAGAGGAGTTTGTGTACATGTGTGATTTGCTTAGGGTTGTGGCTGCAAATTCTCAAATATGGAACACCCAGAAAAATGTGTTTCTGTCTTTTTTTTTTTTTTATAGGCACTCCTACACTAATTTATAAATAGTAAACTGGAGCAAGGTAAGTATCACAGAGCGTGATGTGAAAAAGTACATTGATAGAAAATAAGGAATAGAATATGTGGTGAAGACTGACAGCACAAACGAAAAGGAAGAGGAAAAAAATAACACAAAATAACAGAAGATGCAAAGTGATTAGGGAGCACTGAGAGAGAATCGGGAATGGAAAGTTGGTGACAGATGAGGTTGACAAAGAAAAGGGCCTAAAGAAATTCACCGCCCCAGTAATCACAGAGGCAGCAGAAGGCAATATCCCAGGAACTGGGATTTGTTTTCCTCAGGGACGGAAGGAAAATGTCAAAAGGTTTTACTCTTGCACTGGAGTGGATAATAAGGCAATTAGTGCTATTAAAAGTTCTCAGAGCACCCAGGCTGGAGTGATAAATCACATCCTAGGATTGTAAAGGGAGAGGGAAATGTGGGAAAACTTTTGTGGAACAGTTATGACAACTTACTGGAAAGGGAATTATTGAGAATGTTTAATGAAGTTTGTGAGTGTTTAATGAAGTTTTGGCATTTACAGATCCATAAGCTTGACTTCACTTCTGCAGGAGAAACTAAATACTGGTGAGTCACAGCTGTGTACATTTCTAAGTGGCAACATGAATATATTATTAAAAATACATTATTTTAACATACATGCCACAGGAGAAGTATGTATAATAGAAGTCATTTGGATTCTGCTGCACAAAAGATTTATGCAAATAATCTCTATTAATAGGATTTCTCAGTGAATATCCATCCTTGTCAAAATGAGAAGAGGTATTGGCAATGTTATGCTTGTGATTTACCTTTCCAGAGGGTTTCTGATGTTTCTACAGTGTCCACTCTGCCCACACTTACATAGCATGAGGGGTTTCTTCTCCAGGACTTATGCAGGCCCAAATCCTAAATGGATGTCAATGGGACATGGTCATCACCACAGGGTGGCAAACTGACCCTTATTAGCTGCAGTTCTTGTGAGGTTCAGGCATGTGACAAGGCTAAGAAACCTCATGGGACCACAGTGGTGCTGCACTGCAAAGGCAAAAGAACTGCCAAGACCAACCCTGCCAGGACTCCCGGTGGCATGGCCACCCAGGGCTGGGACCTTGGGGAGTCCCCATATCCTGCTGCCATCTGAAGAGGAGCTCCAGCTCCCGTCCTTCTCAGCTCCCCATGGACATCAGTTCTTCCTCCAACACGGCCACTGCTCTGCTTGGCAGCTTCTGTGTGGGTTTGGATGTCCAAATTCTTCTTTGGCTGAATTTCAGGACTTTGAAAAAATAAAGGCACCCCTGAGTCCAGCTGAAATTAGCCTGCTGAGGGCCAGAAAATCTGGTAGTGATCTAGTGAGTGGCTCTGTGTGTGCACGTGTGTATGCATCTAGGCAGGCACCATGTTCCTGGGGTTTGTTCCTGGTCCAGCAAGCATGACTCAACTGTGTCCTTGCTTCACCTCGAGGTGTAAAAACTAATACCTGCTTTTCCACGTTGTGCTGCTCAGACAGGACATGGCCATACCCCTGATGCTGTTGCCCCAGCATCTCTCCATTTGTGGGACAGAACCCCTGAGGCTGGAAGGGACATTGGGGCTCAAAGCAGGCTCACACACCTTTATTACAAGGGACAACAGGCATTTCAAAAAGCTGGCTATCCCCATGCAGTGGGAGGTAGCACCAATGACATGACATGACCATCCCCTAATTTCTGACCAACCCCCAAACAGCCTCACTTTTGAGGTTTTTTGTTTGTGTTTTTGTTTTGTTTTGTTTTTAATTCAATACCTTTCCCTGCAGGTGTTTTCCCTCTTGAATTCTTGAGCTCTACAACAAGCCTGTCTCACCATTCTTATTTCTGATTGTAATTTTACCTCTCTTATCTGTGTGCTGACTTTCTCAGGGTTTTTCTCAGCAACCTGACTCAAGGTTATGCAGCTGTGCCGTATCAGAGCTGGGCCTTGGGTCCTTGATACACAGGCAACCGAGCTCCCCTGGGGAAGATTACAGAGATGGGAGCGTGGGGGGAGGTACAGCACTGCACTGCCCGTGTTACAGTATGGGTATTTCAGGAATGATGACCAAGCCTTCAAAACCATGCTTTATGACTCAGGTCACATAACAGATGGGCATTGCTTCAATTCTTATTGAATTGGGGGTGACAAGACACTGTCACCCATCACTTTTGCTCCTCCTTGCTATGATGTCACACCACTAAGGAGCCACAGAACATGCAAAACCGGTGTTTTCTCAGTGAAACTTGAGCACAAGTATTTCTACGAATGGCTAAAAGTGATACCATTCCTGTGCAATGCATATTATTCTCAATTTTGGGGTTGAGTTTCTTCCAGCCTGCTCAGTGTCAGGAGACACGCAGTCTTGTTTGCTCCTTGATTCCTCCTCAAACTGATCTCCTTCAAGATAATGAGCAGTGATGGACTTGATCTCCCCAGCTCCATAATCTAAATTGGAATAGTAGCGTGAGGCACCCACAGGTTTTGTGTTGCTTTGCAAAGGCTGTCAGCGCTTCTCACAGAAAAAAAATACCAGCAGTGCCAACTGATTCTGGATTTCAGACAGGGTTCCTGTTCCTCGACAAACTGGTTTCATTTTTCAGAAAAGGCAAATTGAGTTTTGTGCAAGAGGTTTTCTTCTGAAGAGAGGAGGAGATGTGGACACATGCAGCCCGAGGTTTGCACCAGGAGTTGAACACCCACAGCTCAAGTGGCAGTGTTGGTGTTGGTCCTACACGGTTGAGAAAATGCTCCTGAGTGATTTCTAAAGTCAGTGTATTTTGGTTTTGTTGATTATCTGCACTGCTTTTCTTAATCTCCAGCTTTGTAAGAAGTGGGAAGTCTATTGTGTTACTATCCAGATTACCCTATATAGCTTTCCTTGACTCAGAAACCAGTCACTTAGGCCACTTCAATAAGGTAAGTTTAATAAGGGCTCAGAGGCACCAGTCAGTTAAAGTCTCCAAACATTTTAGTTGGAACAAAATTGCAAACCTGTATCTGACTAGAAGGATTTACAGATTACACATGACACTGATAAATAACAGTATCAGTTTAATGTCTGACAGGTTGCCTCTCAGAGGACTAAAACCTGCATTTGCAGAGGCATAGAGATGGTTATCAAATGATCATTCCTGCCTCTTTCTTTTGTGAAAAATGCCTATTTTGTGGCTGAGTGGTACAAAAGCAAAATAATTTGGAAGAATTATTTTAAGGCCAAAACCAAGTTCTCAGAAAATCTGTCTCCCAGTCTTCTAGTACATACAAGGTTGTTATAAAGAGGATTATGATCAACTGCTCATCATGTCCATCAAAAGAAGGACAAGAAGAAATCAGCTTAAACTGAAGTAAAGAAGATTTGGGCTAGTCAATAGAGAAAACTTCCTAATAACGGGAATCCTACAGTACTGGAAGACATAACACAGGGATGTTTTGTTCAACTTTTCAAAGAGAAGATTAAGGAAACTTCCAGCACAGATGGTTCAGAAATGCTCAACCCTGTCTCAGTGCATGAGGCAGTAAGGGTTAGAGGGGCATCCTTTCCAGCTGTGAATTCCTGGGTCTTTAGGATGCGCTAATCTAATGCAGTGAGAGGCTTTTCTGGTAGCCTTGTGTTGCTGAGGGATTCGTAGAGGCATAATGAAGTCCTTCAGGCATTTTGCCCTCTTAAGCATCCAGAATTTCAGTTGATGGGCCTCTTTACTAAAAAGTGCTATCCCTGCATGCGTGCAATTGTTTGTCCAGGACGTTGTAGATCCGGGTGCCATGTCATCTCTGGTGGGATAACAAAGGTCGGGAGGACTCAGGTGCCTGAACAGGGGTTCCAGAGTCCTTGGAACACCTCAGGATATCCCAGCCAACCATATGGGGTTTTGTGTTATCTCTACTAGCTATATATGGATGACTTGGATGCTGTAGGATGTTTCACATGGGACAGGGTGCCTCTGTTTAGACAACCAAATCATAGCCCTGGGAGGTCCAGCTTGTCTCTACAGCTGAGAGTCTCACCCTCACCTATACACAGCTCCTGTTTGAAAACATCCAACCAACTCCCAGCCTGTCTTCTTCCCAAATACAAAACTGCTGAGAATGAAACGTTTTTTAAGAAAGGGGCTGGGTTATATTTCCAAATATTGTCATAGTTGCTCAAACCTCCTGTAAATTATCCACACCAAAATAGAGTAAATGTTGCACTCCAAGGAGTCTCTCAGCTGAGAGAGGAGTCATGGTCAGAATAACCACACTCCACATGGAACAATGTGCCTTCCCTTTCCCAGGACCTGGAGTTTATATGATACTATCTTAAAGGCAGATACTTTCTGTGCTCAGCTCTTGCCAGCAGCTTGGCCCTGAAAAAATCTTCGTGCTTTAAATGACCAGTGCCACCATAGCAATCCTCACCGTGGTTGACCAAGCACTGAAAACATAGAAAACTATGGTCAGCCATAGCACAGGACAGAACACAACCAGTTTTTCTTGGCAATGTCCTGGCATCACGCTCTGTGTGGCTTGTCACTTGCTGTGCAAACTGTAAAGTTGTGATTAGACAACCTCCCCACACCTTCATGTTCTCACCTAAGAGAGAAACTTGACAAAAAAAACCTGAAAATGTAATTGCAAAGCTATATAAATTAGCAGAGGGATCCCAGGATCTGTTAGTTCCTGAAGTTATTTAGAATGATTTTTTTTTAACTGCCTAATTTCAGTTTGATTGGTCCCTCTGAGAACTAAGCAGGTCATGTAGCTAAACTAAGCAAGAGCTTGTCTTCTTTATGAACTGCTTCTGAGTCATGTTTGTACTCAAAGGGAACAGTGTCATGCAGTAGTTAAGTCTCAGTGGTTTAATTTCCAATTGACAAGTAAATAGTTCTGGTTCTTAAAAAATTACACAACAGAAAGATCTCTCAGTAATACTCTGGTGACAGTCTTCCCAGGTACATTTTTTTTTCTTTCCACATCAGCACAAACTGCAAATGCAGTTGATATTGCATAATTCTGTTTCAATGGATGTTATTATAGTTCATTGTATTAATCTTATACTGAATTTTACAGTTAAATTAACTTTATTTATTTAATACAGCTGCACATTTAACAGTTAATAAAACTGCTAACCATTTCAGTGAATCTGATTTTGTCCCAGAGCAGAATTCATTAAATCTGCCAAACAATTGGGTGAAGAATCAAAAAAAAAAAAAGTGGTATGAACACAGTTTAAGGGTCAGACTTTCCCAGCTGTTTACAGATGCAGAAGAGAATTTAGGCATGTTGATCTTTCCACAGGGAACAAGAAAGTTGGAGTGCTTACTTTCCTGATTATGGAATCACAGAATCACAGAATGGTTGGGGTTGGGAGGGACCTTAAAGATCATCTAGTTCCAAATCCCTGATATGGGCACGGACACCTCCCACTAGACCAGATTGCCCCTTGTCCTGTCACTCCATGCCCTTGTAAAAAGTCCCTCTCCAGCTTTTCTGTAGGCCCCTTCAGGTACTGGAAGGCTGTTATGAGGTCTCCCCAGAGCCTTCTCTTCTCCAGGCTGAACAGCCCCAAGTCTCTCAGCCTGTCTTCATAGCAGAGGTGCTCCAGCCCTCTGATCATCTTTGTGGCCCTCTGGACTCACTCCAACAGCTCTACATCGTTCTTATGCTGGGTCAAATAAGCCCAGAGCTGGACATAGTACTGTAGGTGGAGGGAGAAGCGAGGCGAAGAATCACCTCCCTCAACCTGCTGGTCATGCTTCTTTTGATGCAGCCCAGGATACCATTGGCTTTGTGAGCTACAAATGCACACTGCTGGCTCATGTTGAGCTTCTCATTGGAAATTACAGAGAAACAGTAACCAGTCTCTCCTTTCGACAGTTCTGAGACTGTGCTAGGGTGAAGGAGTTCTGGTGGAGGAAGACAGAAGGTAAAAGGGGATTGTGGCTGAAATCTTCTATGTATAGGGTTCAACCCATCACCCTAGCTGGGTAGCACAAACCAGCACAGGCTACTTTTGCCTTAGTTGCATACCTGCTTCTTGTTGGGAGACTCCCAGCACAGGGGAAATGCATGAGATGACAATCACCTGAACACAGAATTTTGTCATAAGCTTGGTAGATATTTCAGGAACAAAGGTACGTGCAGAGGAGCAGGCCTCTCTGTTGGGGTGTTCAGTTCTGGAGGTCTAAGAGAGAGGGTGTCCTGCTGCCTCCACACTCCCATCCCCTGTCCACCACAGCTGGGAGAAGACCAATGGGTGGTGGTGGACCTATCTGCACCTGGAATACCTGGGACTCTGCACAAATAAATCCCTTGTTAGCAAGCATGAGGTCTCATCTGTGTATGCACCCAACTGGCTGTTATTTTCTTTCAATACGACGTTGCATCCAGGAAAGAGACTGCTTAGTTAATAATAAATTTATTTATATCCCTGAGATAGGTATCTCATTGACTCCTATCAATGGGGTCCAACTATTTGAGTAAAATGGAAAGTGGCAATGATCACAGTGTACACATCACTGCTTCTTGACATTTGCCTGTCCCACTTGAGACAGCTGATGAAGAGAGAAGGTTTTGGAGGGTCTAGCACTCACCTTCCCACACCTACAGTGAGGTCACTGAGATGAGGGAGATGAGCTCTTCACACAGGTGCATGGCAAGATGGGGAGAGACAATGGGTATGCATTGAAAAAAGAGAGGCTCAGGCCGGACACAAGAAGGAACTTGTTCCCCATGAGACAAGCCCAAAGTGGAGCAGGTGGCCCAGAGAGGTTGTGCAGGCTCCGTCATTGGAGGTTTCCAAGTCCTGACTTTGTCAAGCCATGAGCAACATGGGTTGATCTCAGAGCTGATGCTTCTCTCAAACCCCCAAGCCTCTTTCCAACCTGAGCTATCCTGTGATCCTATGATTGCTTTAACACTCGCTGCTGGCAATGCATCTCCCACAGGTGGAAGCAGCCTGATTGGAGCTCTTCTCCCCAGCCCCTCTCTTTGCTGCTGTCTCCCCCCAGAGAAAACAAGTTAACCTCTGGCCAAGGGTACTTGGTGTTGTGTCACCTGTTGCAAAGTTGCTTGTAGGTTCTAGGTGAGCAGTAACTCACCCAGAACAAGTTATGGGATAAAATGTGAAGCAGGGAAAACATGTGGCAGGAAAAATTTGAGCCTTGAAACTTCAAGACTGTAATTTCCCCCTTTTATAAAACACACTAATGTGCTTCTCATTCCGTGTTATGTATCACATGGTGGGGCACATTTTGCAGGTCAACTGTGGAGGTAATTCCCTCATGGCAGTGCAGTTTCACTACTGAGTATACATTGGAACCACTTTTGCAAAAATAACAGAACTGATTATTGGCAAAGCTACCGTTGATTAGGGCTATTACTCATTTACTTCACAGTATTGGTGCCAGAGGTTTGGTGCCATTTAGGAATACATAACACTAACCTTAAATTGACTGTGTTTTCACACCTTGCTTTCCTTGACCAGTGGACAATCAAAAATAAGAACCTGTTCCTAAGAAACTGTACATTTATAAAGTATTTTGCTTCACACAGGACACATATTTTAATTTACTAATCTGTATGAATTGTGTTGTTGTGAATTACTCAAAACTGTCCAATATCTGGGCTGATCATCACAGCTTAGCTGTGATGGCTACCAAGCACCACAAATTTTTATGTTTCCAAATCTATAACTATGAAGCAGGCACAGAACATGATTGATATGTTTCTACTTTATTTTAAAAAAAAGGTAGTTTCACTCATCTAAGCATGTCCTAAATGTACAGATCTTAGAAAGATGGCTTCTCTTCCCTTACCTTCATACCAGACAGAAAAAAAATAAACTCCAGGAGAGAATCTCTACTGCATCTCAAAGTCCCTTTTATGTTGTCTGTCCAGCCAGCGTGGATCAGAAATGGTGCCACATTTTCTCTGTGCCAACGTAGTGATAATACATTTACCCAGAATCTATACTGCCTTCTAAATGAGGAGTCCTCTAAATAATCCTCTATATACCTGTATAACTAAAACCTATATTGCTGTACACAAGGATTTAGATCACAACTACATAAGAAGCTTTAATCTTGACATCTCCTGTCTTTGTAACTGAAATGTTTCTTTCAGGTTTATTTTGGTTGGGTTTTTTTGGGTTTTTTTGGGTTTTTAAGATTCTGTATGAATATTAATATGCCAAAGGATTGTATAAAATGGTAAGTGGTACTAGCAGTACCTCTTTGTGACCTGTAAAAGAAGTGAGGGGGCAACATTTGAAGGTGACACAAAGCTATTTAGGTTAGGCAGAGCCAATGAAAAGAAAAGAATTCCTGAAAGTTTTGTCCAGCCTGAGCATGTGGGCAGTGGGGTGATAAAGCTGTTGGAGCTCATTAATGCAAAATCATGCCCAGAGGATGGAGTAGTGTGAAGCACTCTGCATAGTGCTTGGTCCTAGATGACAGACAACAAAGTCAGGGAAAGACCGGGACATTCATGTGGAAGCTCAGTGTAAACTAGTAGATAAATCACAAACAAGTTGTTGTGGTACATCAGGAATGGGACGGAAAACATACCCAATATTATGACATTACAGTGCCATTAAGATTTAGTGATTCACCTAGGAAACTGCTCTTGGTTCTGGGCAGCCTAATGCTCTACAGAGACCTACTCAGAAGAGCTAATTTAGCTTAAGGAGCTTACTCTCCCTAAGATCCCTCTGCAGACAAGAGCAAGCTTTGGTGTCTGTCCTAGGAGGCATTTCAAGCATCTCACGGTAGGTTATTGTTCTCCATCATCCTCAGGATAACCTGTTTCTCTCCATTAAAACAGAGGTTAATGTTAGCCTCTCTATCAAGTCACACAGAAATGTAAGGTACGGTTAATCAAAATAGTTAGGGAAGTTGGGAAAAAAACAAATTAAAATTGAGAGAGCTGTTTGATTTACATAGAGAGCCATCAGGAGTATACAAGTTAAGGAAATCAAGAGCAGGTAGACCTGGCACTTCTCCCAACTTTTCATAATAAGACAGCAAAACAAATCAGTGTCACTGAGAGGCAGAGGATGAGAGAGGAAGGCTCTTCCACTCAGTGAGGGGATGAAGTTTCATTGCCTGAAGAGCCTTGCAGGATTTAAAAAAAATCATCCACTCCACAAATGATGAGACTACCAAGAGTAATGTTAGCAAGGATTAAAATTGTGAGCAGTGTCAGGGCTTGGATAGCTGTGCTTCAGATTATGACTTAGCTTCTTAATGTAGAAGCTGGATTCTCATATTTGCCCTTCTTCTACCGATGAGCACTTCATTCACCTGTTACCCACTCACACAGCTGCTGCATTTCTCCCTGAGGTGTCTGGCAGAGCTACCCTCAGAGACAAAATATCCCACCCACTAGATCGGTCTTGTGATCTCCTCAGCTATTTCTATTGCTACCTGTGCAGAAAAGACCACAGGGACAAGCCTGAACATGCACCTCAGAGCGAATGATGAGCCAGATTATCGTGAGTTAAAGGCCACCCATTCCCTCACTTTTCCAGTGAGTTTCCTACCAGGCCACTACTGCAGATACACATCATGGTATCCTGAGTGATAAACAGTGCTGAAAGAGACTGCATAAACTCATTTACGACATCCCACTGACCCTAGATTGGGTCAGCTGTGCCTAAGCCATACCTAGGAGAAATCTGTATAACCTGTTGTTACAAGCACTGGAAGAAGAGAATGCTCTGCTCAGCAGGGGTGTGATGTTCTTCTTCACTATCCTTGCCACTAGAGCATTTTTCTATAGCAAATGGATTGTTTTTTGTCTTGTCTTATCTACTATGGCCATTAAACACAGATAAGGAATCACAGCTCCAGAGAGACACTTTGAACCTTGGGCTTTCTTACATGCAGCATCTTTCCCCACATTTGGTGCTGCTCTCCTGAAGGCATGGGCCCAAGCATCCAGGTTGCAGAAGCACAGTGAGATGCTGTCAGCACTGGGAAGGTTTGCTCCCTCTTACCTGCAAAGCTTTTGGGGCCTTCTCCTTGGCCACACTTTTTCCTGCTGTTCAGCTCAGAAGCACAGGATGACCAAAGCTACGCAGCAAATGGACCCATCAGCCTCCAAGCGCTCCCTGTGTCCTCCCCTCCTTGCTGTGACTTCTATTTTTTAAAAATGCCACAATGCTCTCAGCTGCGGGAGCACTGCAGGAACTCACCCACCACTCACATCTCTGTCTCCTGGCTCCTTTCAGCTCCGGTGCTCCCTGCATTTTACAGCTATTACAGACCGCACAGTCTTCAGCACAGGCAGCTGCCTAAGCACTGCTGGCAGGAACCAGAGGGCACTTCACTTTTGTTTGAGACCCCCCTCCAAGAGTATCAGTGTCAGGCCTGACCAGTCCCCCCTGGCCCCCGGCACACATGCACACATACCCCCCTTCCCTTGTGTGCAGCCCATAGTGATTTTCTTGTACCTACGATGCCTGTTTGCTTGTCATAGAAGGAAAATTGGTGAATTTGAAAAAAGGCAAATCATATCAAGCTGCATCTCATTTTTAAACTCCATGGAATTATTTATTATTACTTGATTATTTGTTTCAGTCTTTTCTCAGGAGTTACAGGGATGGTGATTATTTCTAATTCCCTGGCTTCACAATTCCCTGCCCCTACTTCTATCACAAGCACGATGTTTGTCCTCTTCTGGCCTTCTTCAAAAAAAGGCACCAAGCTCTCTGAGCTTCTCAGCATCATCTGCTAATGGAGTAATGCTTCCCTTGATTTCCTTTTTTGTTGCTACCAAAAATGCCCTTAAAATGCCTTATTAGTATAAGTAAAGAATTATTTTATTTTCTGCCTTAGACTTTCTGATTTTGTCTCTGTATGTTCATGATGAGGGTTTTTTTAACATTCATTTTTAGATATTTGACCTAGTTTCTATGTTCTGTACACTCCCTTCTTGCACTTGAGACCACTGAAGAGCTTGTGATTTCACAGGTATCTCTTACAGCATTTTCTATACTTTCTACATGCTGGGATATTTTGTCATTCTGCTCCTACTGTCTTTATTTATTTTGTAGTGAACCATCAAGTCTTTACTGGAGCTCTTTTTTTCCCCATAGTTTTGATTTCCAGAGGAATTTACCTGCTAATATCCTCTGTTCATTAAAGTCTGCTGCCTTCAACTCCTTTGCCTTCAGGTTTATGGTATCATTCCTTCATTTCCTGAGGCTTACAAATCCTGTAACCCTCTTACCAACATTGTCCTCCACCACCACACTCCCTAGCTGTTCCTATCCCATGGTAGGAACTGACTTCAGGATTGCCACCTGGGAAGCTGCTTTCTGTACTCTTGCAGGACAGAATGCCAGTGACACACTCACCGATCAGGCTGTGCTCTAGTTTATCACATTCTTCATAACTGTTGGAGTAGTTAAAGACCCCTCCCAAACCAATCAGCCTTGGTTTTTTTCTAAATTTTTCTGCTAGCTGGTCACAAAAGAGCCTCAGCTGCCTGAATTCCTTGGTCAGGGGAAAGAAGGCGAGTGTAACTGATGTGATTTTTTTACCATAGTTTTTTCCGCCACTATTTAGAGATCAGGTTGATTGGCTCTACACTTTTTGTATGAGAAGAAATGTACATATTTGCTATTCGCTCGCCAGCTCATATTTCTCCAGTTCACTGCTTTCCATTTCTTCCTCATGTACGCAGTCTCATGTAGACTGTGTGGAGCATCCTAACAGGAGGGGAGGGCAGAGCTCTGGCAGTCGCTGAACCTTCCCTGCTTGTTAGAGGTGACAGTTGCACAGAGAAGCGCCTCTTCACAGGCAAGACCTCTAAGGGAGATTACTTCACCCTTCCAAAAAGTCACATAAACTAGGCAGTAAGATTTTGCCTAACACAGCAGCCACGATTTGACTATCAGGACTGCTTTATTCTCCATTTCTTTAAGAGTCAGCTTTTATTCTTGAACACAGACAGTTTAAAATTTGATGCTGAGACCATGCTGGATCACTCGGTTTAGTCTGATTTGATCTTGTCATCTTCATTATGAGCTGATCCTACAATCTGAAACAGAAACATCATAGCTACCCTAAATACCAATAAACTTACGTGCAAATACAAAGATTAACTCATTCCAACTTGACTTTTCGCTGCATGATCCTGTCCTCCTCATCCACACGAAAATTATTCAGCCGCAAAAGGCCCTTGAGCATAACATGACATTTACAGCATCTCTAAGTATTTCTTGTTTATTTCTCATAAATTTCCTTTGGTAATAACTTAGTCACTCAGCAAAACTCTACAGTATACACATACATTACATGATTACCTCATATTTTATACAACACATGCTAAAGTAATTAATTTTCCCAGGCAAATGTCATACCATTTAGTTCATCCTTAGGAGCCAAATATTTGTTCAGCCGTTTGTTACAAATATATACATAACCACAGAACACTTCAGCTCTGTGGTATTTATTAAGTATAATTTAAAGGGACACTGTCAAGGTTATTAAAGTCTCAACTTTCACATTAGTTTTTGTTCCACTTGAAATTCCTTGAAGGATTCAACCTCAGCTCATTTATTTATATGTTAACTATCCTTGTTACAGCATTTAGCACCCAAAAATAAATACGGCCTGATTGCGGTATGGAACGTGCTAGCAACCAGTTAATTTCATGCCCTAGCATGACAGAAGGGTTTTATATCTCATTTAAACTTTCTTTATCCTTTTCATTGGCAAGATCTGGAGTTTACCCCGTCTTTAAAGTAGAAGCATAGCATATAAGAATAGGTATCTCCTTCATAAAAAGAACTGAGTTTAATCAGAAGTTCAACTGAACATCAAGTTAAGACATTTCTTTCTGTGCTAACACAGGTTGCCTCCAAACAAACAGACAAAACCCCATTGGGACAGCAGCTCTAATTTCAGCAGGTGGAAGACAAGTTAGCCATGCAGCATCAGGACCAGTTGCCTTGAAAAATATATTGTAAGGGCATGAAACCACCTCTGACAGTAAGTGAAGTCTGCTTCTCCCATCCCCTAAATTAGATCTTACCTCACATACCAATACAAAAGCCCTTCAAAGTACATTTAGAGAGAGGAAGAGCAGCTATGAAGCTGTGCAGTAAGAAATTGTGCTCAGAGACTAGACAGGCTGAACCAGACGGCTCCATTCAAGCTAACAGCCCAATAAATCCTATTCCCCACAGACCACTTATTCTTCAGCACATACAATCAACAGGTTTGGAAAGGAGGACTTGACACTTCTCTCACTTATTTTGGACTTCAATGAGAAAAGCAGGAGTGAAGAAAAGAAGCAGAACCAAAAGCAGTACAAGTGGGAATGAGAAGGGCTAGCAGGAAGTGCAAACCTAAGAAAGCAGAAAGATGGGAGAAAGAAATATTGAGAAGACACAGCAGAGCGACAGACAACAGAGATGAGAGTGACTGGAACTGTGCAGTACCTTCGTGGGACTTCTTTTAGATTATTGTGAATAGCTGCCTTTATTCAAGGAAGATGCACTCAGACTGGAACAGGCAGAGAGAAAAGCAGACCTGGGTGTTCAGAAGAATGATGAGTTATAACACAAATGGAGTGCCAAACGTCTGGTTCACAAAACTTGGCAAAAAGCTGAAAGGAGATGTGATTGCTCTCTGCCATTACGTAAGCAGCAGGCACCAAACAGCAAAAAAGAGACACATTATTCAAAGGACATTTTATCCAAAACAAAGATGAAAAGGATATGTTTCCCATGAATGCCTTTAGGCTGGAAGTTGGAATAAATTCCTAATCAGCAAAGGGATTAGGTTTGGGGTAAACCTCAATTCCTAACTCATTCATAATTGACTGATTTCAGTCAGTTTTGAGAAGCTGATATTGACCAAGGCTTTTGATCCATGCAGAGGACCTCATTATCATTAAGGCAGAGCTTGATTAATTTAAGAAGCAATTTCTTGTGCAGTGCCTGCAGTTGCCAATGTCTTGGTCTCTGTGACAAAGGGGATTACTGTCACTCCTGTTCTGTTATTCTGGCAGACTTCACCAGTTTTGAGACCACTGCATGGAAACCCAAAATGTAGTTGCTGCTTTGATATCTTACACTGCCCTAATTTTTCCTATGGACAGTGTGCTATCATATTTGAAGCAGAATGGATGAGTGCTCAAAGCAGCTTTGATCTCCCCTAGATCCTCAAAGCAGCCTGCAAGGATAGCTTGAAAGCTTTTTATTTAAAATAAGTGCCACTTCCTCCTCTCTCATTTTAATTGAAATAAATGCTGAATGCAGGGCAAATTGTATTGTAAGCTTGATTACAGAAAACAAGCATACTTCTAAACCAGCCTTGATCAATAGCAGTTTCTGGTAATTGACCGTAATCTATCTATCTATTTATTGCCATGGGAGTTTTAAAAATTGTTGGGTTTTTTGGTTGTTTTATCCATCAGCTGAAAAGATTAAGCTGGAAAATGGAGGATGGGAGGAGAGGGAGGAATTTATCAGTCATGCAGCCTCAACCGACGGCGTATCCTCAAGGCAACTTGCAAGACTTGGAGAAACGCCGACAGAATTTTCCTGGGCAGAAGGAAGCAGACAGGCAAGTCTGACTGAAGAGAGCCAGGGTTGGGGTTTTTGAGCGTCTTGCAGTGCCTCATTGGCTGGATGGGAGAGCTTTGACAATGGGCACAGAGATTCAGGTTACGGGCAATTTACACTACTGGTGGAAAGGAGGAAAGATGTGTATGGACACTGCTGCTGAGCCAAACACCTCATTTTTGTCAGCAAGGCAGCGTGAGAACAAAAAGAGGAAAGTCAGTAAATGTTCGTGACATGGATGGGGTCGGTCCCACTGACATCCCAAACAGGTCAGGAGTAAAGGAAGGGAAACAAGTGCAGTCAGGAGGGAAACAGCTGCCTCCCTTCTTTGTTGTGGCCAGGAGTGCGACTAACCATTCTGCAGCGTCTGGTGCTGTCATCACGTGTCTGGATGCTGTTGTTGAGGCAGTAGCAGCATTTCCCTGACTTTCCTGTGTCTGTCTCGGGGTGGCTGTCCTTTCAGGCTGCTCCTGTTAGAGAGATACATGGCCCACTGCCAGTGGGGCTTTGTGTTCCCAGGTGACTTGTCTTCACTCTGAAATAGATGTTATCTGGAGGAAGGAACCTCTTTGCGCAGGTGACAACGTAACGTGGAGGCCTCGATTGCATTTTGATGAATGGTTATGGTGCTGCCGAGTGCTGTATTCATACCTTCCCCTCGTCAGTTTGTTCAGTACATTACTTATCATGGGTTTTTCCTACTCTTCCCAGCAACTACTGTGTGCTGTATTAAACGTGTGTCTGTGGTCTAATTGCATAAAATCTGCATTCCACTCCTGAATTAAATTAGAGGTTTTTCTGTCAGGTTCATTTTACTAGCGTGCCTGCGTCTCAAATCAGCCCACGTAAGGAGGGTGAAGAGGAACCGAACAGCTACTCCGAACTGCAGATCTCACTGAATATGTGCAGCGGGGGCAACTCAAAGTGTCTACCAGGCCCAGAATACTTCTTTCTCGTGTACTTTCAGAAGTGTGGGGGACTTAGGAAAGCAGCCCCTCATATTCTCCCCAACTTAATGACAGAGAAGTCAGGCCAATGGCAAACATCCCTGAAAAGCTCACACCTTATGTAAAAGAGCTGGGTATCAGATGAGCAGGAACTTCAAAATGTGTTGAACAGGCATGGCAAAGTGAAACATGCCCTCCAAGCTTCTTCTATGAGACAGCAAACTTCTTCCATCAAGTTTCCAGAGGCTGATGAATTTGTGAGATGGTGTGATGGGGTAGAGATAGAAGAAGGGGAAAACCAGCCTGTTGCATGTCCTCTCATACAC
Source organism: Aegotheles bennettii (assembly GCA_013398125.1). Lineage (NCBI taxonomy): Eukaryota > Metazoa > Chordata > Aves > Caprimulgiformes > Aegothelidae > Aegotheles > Aegotheles bennettii. The sequence continues at coordinate 5,385 of VZRW01004475.1, read as the reverse complement.
AGGCTGCACCAGGGAGGTAGCACCAGTGGGGGTACCACAGCTCCCACCCTCCTCCCTGCCCAACACCTCACTTCCCCAAAGCTCATGGCAGTTCTGAGCGAGGTGATTCATAGAATCATAGAATCATAGAATCATTATGGTTGGAAGGGACCTCCAGGGTCACCAAGTCCAACCTTTATCCCATCATATTCCTAACTGTTAGACCATTAGACCATGGCCTCAAGTGCCTCATCAACCCGTTTTTTGAACCCCCCCAGGGACAGTGACTCCACCACCTCCCTGGGCAGCCTATTCCAGTGTCTAACCACCCTCTCAGTAAAGAACTTCTCCCTAATATCCAACCTAAACTTCCCCTGAAGTAACTTGAGGCCATTTCCTCTTGTCCTGTCATTAGCAATTCGGGAGAAGAGACCAACACCAGCCTCACTACAACCTCCTTTTAGGTAGTTGTAGAGGGCAATAAGGTCTCCTCTCAGTCTCCTCGTCTCCAGGCTAAATAACCTCAGTTCCCTTTGCTGGTCTCCATAAGGCTTGTTTTCCAGACCTCTCACCGGCCTCGTTGCCCTTCTCTGGACTCGCTCCAGCACCTCAATGTCCTTCCCATCCTGC